>JARHVA010003259.1:967500-1567500 GCA_037957365.1 Torreya grandis | reverse complement strand
AGCAAATTAGACTAACTAATGTTTGCCTAAGCACTAGTGGTGTAAAACTTAAGAAGTGTGCAAGTTTTTTCCCCTACACTTTGATTGAAAGACTATATACTTCATGACTATGCTAGAGTACACACAATATGTTCATGATTAACTACCTACTAATATAGGTTATATTGTAGCTATGGCTTATATATGTGATATTGATGATATTTTAAAAATAGATGAAATATTTGTGTACATGTATAGGGTCATGATTAGGAATTAGCAATAGGTTTTGGTTACTTCCCTTGCTCACTCTATAGTTATTGTGGGGGAATATCCTAACACCATTACATATTATATAATTATTAAATATCCTTGTCATATTGGGATTTAATTTTATCTTATAATCTTTAATACAACTTTCTTGTTCAATGTGTGCTCTTAAGCTTAGTGTTTGTTATGCTTGTTATAGTCATGATTGCTCCATGCTTATTTATAGTGTTTTCTCTATTTTTGATGTGTTTTCTTTCCTTATATATGTATACTTTATGTGCCACATTTTTATGTTCAATATACTTTCCTTGAAATAATTTTTTACTCTAAGTTCCTTCGATACTTTCTTTGTTTACACTATGTGTCTTCTTCGCTTTCTTAGTCTACTTTATGTGTGATATGTTTACTCTTTGGTTACTATGATTATAATGTGTTCAATATGTTTTCTTTGTGTCTTCACTAATTCATGTATATACTAATTATTATGCCTTTTATGATTAGTCTATGGCTCCTTGGTTTATATATATATATATCTTTGTGTTTATTGTATTCCATGGTCCCAAGATCTATAACATTGTTTTAATTGATTTTGGATTTAGTGACCTAAATAAGACAAAATATTGAGTCTAATTAGATTGTTTAATATATGTCTAAATTAAGAAAATATGATTGTAAAATTAAAGTATCACCAATTTATTATAATATACTATTTATGGAAATGACCTAGAAAATATGGTGCTTATCTTGTTTGGGCTATATTATGGTCTATGATAGTGTACACTCATCCAAAAAGGCTTTGCAAGGGATCTGTGTTGACTTAGATTAGGAAATAAATTATGAAACCTATTAGGATGAGTTTGGTGTTGGATGAAAACATGTGGTGGTTATAATTTTTTTTACACTCTGTCACATTTATCCAAGAGACATAAAATCAATAATAGTTGGGGTCATTGTGAATATAATTTTAAACAACTCCTTTATATTCATTTTTATTCAAACCTTATGAAAAAATATATTTTCCTTATCCTTGACTCAAAACCCTAGCTTTCTCCTTTGACACTTAACCTATAAAAATGGATTAGATAATATGGGTTGAGTGAACCCCAACCACCCTACATTGAGTAGGTGAGTGTTGCCTATGTTCTAATATTCTAAAAAAGGATTAGATCACATGTAGTTCTCACAGCTAATTGGGTGTGTGATATCATTGTAATACTATCATTTCATGAAATTTTATATATGGATTTAAACACTTGAAAACCTATGATTTTGAATTTACAGTGGTATCCTAACTTGGCTTAGGCCCTACTCCTTTAAGGGGTTTAAGATTTGGAAACTTTAGAGTAGTTCCTCTCAATGTGAAAATGAATAATAGATGTGCTCTTGATGAGTGTTATATGCTTGCTAGATAAGAATAGGATTAGGCTAGATTTATATGAATAACTAACTCTTTTAGTGATTTCCCTCCAAACTAATATGTGAAACATACAAGTTGACGTATAGGAAAGATTTAAATTTTGGTAAAATAGCCATTAAAGGGTGTGTGGATGAGTCCAACCTAGGTAGATGGATCTAGTAACTAGATTTGTCTAATTGTGGCCAAAGGCATATAAAAAATAGGAATCAATTATCTAAGATCATGAGATAGTCTGTGTAAACTGATAATCTATTCAAGCAAAGACTAGGGAAATCTTGTGCATCAAAAATGGAAATTTGGGAAAGTTAGGGCAATATATAAGAGAATGACTAAGAGATATTGTGAGCAAGATTCATTTATATGTGCACAAGTCATGTATACTAAAGCTTGGCCAAAACTAAAAATTTTAAGTCTCCAATAACAACTATGAGTGTTTACAATCATGCATAGTTATCTTATTTGCTATGATTCATGCCATGCAAATATTTTATTATTATTTGCTTACATTTCCATGATCTCCATGATACATCTATTAGGACACAGATGCATACTTTTATTTGAAATTAATATATATGTTTCTATACCACTTATCATATGTTTCCCATGTGGAGCATATTTTTTTAGATAAGGGTAAAGGTTGGTTTTTTGGTAGGTGTCCATACCCTATTACAAGAGGGTAAAAATCCAAATAAGCATTAAAAACTAGTCTAAGATAGCTTAAATAGAAAAACCAACAGAGCTACTACAAAATAAGCCAAAAAGTAGCATAAAAGTAGAAAAAGTAGCTCAAAAAATAGAATACCTTAGTAGTTGTGAAGCCTATTGAGGGTGTCTTTTATCTCTTTAATGTTATTATGCATGTTCTAGAGCCTGCTAATCATGGTATTATCAGTGAGCTTCCTAGTATGTTTTTGAATGATGCCTCTACCTCCCTTATTAAAAATAGTATTAATATCACTAATAATAGTAGCATGGGTACCAATGATCTCAACCATACTAGTAGTGATATTATCCAAATCGGTGAACTTACTATAAAATTTATTAACTTTCTCACTCAAAATATGAATCTAAATCTAAGAATTTTTAACATTATCCTCATTGTAATCCATTTGATTCATCTTCTTTTTATAATTGTGATTGAGAATATTCATCTCCTTTCTCACATCATTGACCAAGATTTTGAGAGTATCCAGCTCCTTATTCAAAAAATTGTGGTTGGCTTGATTTGAAGGGGTACTCAAGGAAAGAAGGCTTTGAACTACATTAACCTTGTCACAATCAATATTATTCCCCCATTTTTAGTGACTGTGAAGAACCCTTTTATTAGGGTCAATATTCAAAACTTTAGAAATACCCCTAACCCTTTTATGCTAAGAGGAAGAATGCAAGGGGTTTTCAGGTGGAGGGGTTAAGGAAATATTACTTCTTAGGGCTGATTTTAAGAAGTGCAAATGCAGTCATAAAAAAATGGCTTAGTGAGAGGGAGTGGATAACCTCCCTAATTGAATTTTATGAATAGGTGTTTCAAGAGAAGTTAGAAGAAATAACCATAGACTTACCAGAATATGATGCCTAAAGTGGTTCAAACAGACCAAGTGGAAGCTTTTAATAACATGGTGTCATCCATACAGAGTCAGGAATTATAAATTGATCCTTCCAAGCTGATCAAATTTCTTAAGTAGAGAGGTTCTAAGGAAACCTCCATGGTATAGAGTTAGTTGTTCATCCCCCATCATGAATGTGTCCAATTTATGTTGTTTATTGTATCTATTGCCTTAGAACTTATAACCTTCAATACTAAGCCCAATGATGAAGGATATTAGACCCTTAGTGATGGAAACATTATTACCTCTAATATTGACTCTTCTATCTTTCTAATTCCAAACAAAGTTCTAGGAAATGTGAGAGTCATGCCGTCAAACCTTGTAGAGAAAATTTTAAATCCACCAACCTGTAGATGCTCCCATAACACTTTATCAGTCTCCCAAGCCTTGTTGAAGGTAGCCTTTGTTCTAAAATGTTCTTCACCCATTATGATGTAAAATGCAAACATAAACAAGAAAGGTTATTGCTTGATAAAACCAAGGATGCAAGAGATGAAGTGAAAATAAGTCTAAAATAATCTTTCCAATCGAAGAGAGAGATATGTGTAATCTTTGTAATGATTAAACTCCACATCCCAATGTGATATAAATCACAACTCAAATAATTTTTTTTATAACAAGAATTAACACATGCTTGTCTCAGTATGAATTTGGATGATGAAGTGCTTGGGCATGATTTGTGAATCAATCCATCTAAGGAGTAGGTTACTTTGAACACCAACATTAGCTAAGAGATCAGCTAATTGGTTGCCCTCTCTATAGACAGGCAAAACTTTAGTCTCAATGAGAGAATTACATAACATAAGGCCTTCATCAATAAAATGTTTAATGGTAAAACTAGGAGTGGAGAAGTTATTGAGACACCTAATAATGTTTAAAGAATCTCCTTCAATTTCGAGCTTATCAATACCCAAATCCTTAGAAAAGTCTATACCCCAAAGAGTAGCAAGAGCTTCAGCATAATGATTTGACTAGATTCCCATGTTACCAGCATAGGTAACAATAAAACCACCTTTTCTATCTTTGAAGACTCCTCCCCCTCTAGTAATTCCCAGATTACCTTTTGAAGCTCCATCAAAGTTAAGTTTTATCCAATCTGAAGGAGGACTTTTCCATTTCATAGTTTTCTTGTAGTTACTCTTATCATAGTAGAAGAGTCTAAAACTAAAGAAATGTTCCATTTTACAGCAACATCCTCTTCTATTTTAGAAGGTTGTTGGTCTTCCTTGATGTTACAAATGGAAAGATTTTCTCTAATCCTAGATAAAATATTGATACTAGCCTGGTTAGTATTGTTGTAAGTTTCTTTAAAAAAATTGTTATTCCTCTCATGCCAAATGGTCCATTTACTATAGGGAAAGGATAGATTCCAAAACATTTTCACTCTTTTGTTTTTGAAAGGATATTTCCATTGCTTTAAATAACCCTAAATATTATCTAATGTGACCCACTAAAGATTAAAACTTGCAGTAACATTGTTCCAAAGAGTAGTTGCAAAAGGACAATGAATAAAAAAGATGATTAGTCATTTCCTCATGCTTCTTACATAAAATTCATTTATTAAGAATCATCTGACCTCTTTTGAATGAGTTTTCCATCATGAGAGCTTTATTTTGAACTGAAACCTAAAGAAAAATATTGATTTTGGGAAGAAGACCATTGTTCCAAACTTCCTTCCAAAGAGTATAAGGCTCAACTTGACTGTTAAGAAGTAAGTAACCCATTTTAACATTATAATCCCCATTATTAGTGCATGTCCACATTAGTTCATCTATCTTATCACTAGAAGGGATACAAACATGATGTACATTATTTTAAAGGGTTTGAAGATGGACCTGTAACTCTTGATTCCTCCCTTGCAGGCTTAAAAGCTTTCAAGATTTCCTTGAGTTATCCACACTGATGTAGTCTCTCACCAAATCCCCAAAGATAGAATAAAGAGGATTGCATAAAGGCTGCCCATAAGGAAATGAATAGAGAAGAGATAAAAAGCACCATTTATCTTTCCAAAAGGATATGAGATTGCCATTACCAATCTTCCATTGGCTTCGATTATAGATGAGAGATCTGAAATGAACAAGATTATTCGAAAAAAAGGAGCTACTGGGTAGATTATCAGTGGAGAGAAAATAAAAAATATCCAAAGGATTAAGTGTTTTTTTTTAATAAAATCAGTCCACAACATATTTTCGTTAAGAAGATGCCAACACATCTTTATAGTAAGATCTAAATTCATTAATATTAAGTTCTTTATACCTAAACCACCCAAATATTTAGGTTGAAAAACTTTTTTCCCAAGCTATAAGATGATATCTATTATGCTCATCAGCTCCTGACCAAAAGAAACACTTCTAAATCTTCTCAATCTTGACAATAATACTAGAAGGAATATTATAGGACATGAGATAAGAAATAGATTTTGAAGAGTGATTTGAATAAGAAGGAACTTGGTAGCTTGATATAACAAGGCTTCTTTCCACCCTAAAAGTTTCCTTTGAAATCTTCTAAGAGCAGATTCCAAACCTCTAAAGGTAATCTGCCAAAGAAGAGTGGCATGCCAAGGTAAGTATTTGGAAGAGTTCCTATTTGGCATTCAAAAATATTGGAAATATTGTGTTGGCATCTTAGTGAAGTGTTGGAAAATTACATAAAACTTTTGTCAAAATTGATGAGCTGGCTTGAAACTTGTTCATAAAGAGCAAGTAATCTCTTCAAATTCCTAGCTTCCACCATTGAAGCATAGAGCATAAAAATAGTATCATCAACAAATTATTGATGAGATAGAGTTTTACCATGAGTTGAAGGTTTGAAACCTTTCAAACTGCCCTCTTTAATAGCATTAGAAACTGCTCTACTAAGACCTTCATCCATAAGAATGAAGAGAAAGGGTGAAAGTGGATCACCTTGTCTAATGCCATGGTTACTAGAGAAGAAACCCACCGGTGAACCATTCATAATAATAGAGAACATTGGAATGGATATACATTCTTGGACAAGACTTATTAACCTTTCATCAAAACTGAAGCGAGCAAGGACTTAATTCAAAAAGCTCCAAGAGACCCTACCAAATGCTTTATTCATCTCCAATTTTAGAATCATTCCAAATTTACCATTTTTTTCCATGGAATGGACTGCTTCCTAAACAACCAAAATCCAATCTTGAATTTGTCTTTCACTAACATAGCCTCCTTGTTGGATAAAAATGAGCTTATTGAGCAAAGTTTGAATTCTGGAAGCTAAAGTCTTGGTGATAATTTTATACACCATATTAGTAAGACTTATAGGCCTAAAATATTTAAAGTTTCAAGCACCATTTTTCTTGGGGACTAGTACTAAGAAAGTATTGTTTATCTCCTTGATAAGAGTTCCTTTATAAATAAATTCATTGATAGCCCTTAGAAGATCATTTTTGCAAATATCCCAGTAAATTTGAAAAAAATAAGCTAGAAATCCATCTGATCCCAGAGCTATGTCTCCATCCATAGATAAGACAATACCTTTGAGCTCCTTCATAACAATTGGCTTGTATAAGGAGAGAAACTCAAGAGGACTTATCAAGCCATCTGCGATAGAGTCTACGATGAAGTGTTCCTCTTGCTAAAGTGGCTGAACATTCTACTAAAAATTATCATTGAGAAGATTATTGTAAAACTTAATGGCTTCACTATTGATAACCTCTTTCTCTGAGCTAAGGGTACCATCTTTTTTTGTCACTTCAGATATTCTACTAAATCTTCAATGCTTGAGATTTGTAAGATGGAATAACTTTGTGCTATGATTGCCTTCCTTGAGCAATAAAGCTCTATATTTTTGCCACCAAAAAGTCTCCTCAAATGCATTAAGATTGTTTTACTAACAAAGAAGATCCTTTTCCTCCAGATAGTATTTTACATTCATATCAATCTACTCAACTTTATTTTGAAGCCTACTAATTTTGTCTTTTAATTCTTATTTCCTAAAAAAAATGTTGCCAAAAACCTATTTGTTCCACACTTTAATATTGATCTTCACATTTTTTTAGTTTCGAGCTAAGGAGTACATCATTGTCCCTCTTCCATTAAATTCCCACAACTCTTTGATTTTATCATAAAGATTTGGACGTTGAATCCACATCTTTTCAAAATGAAAGGGAGTCAGGTCCTTATATATGTCATCAAAACTCAAAATAATTGGATTATGATTTGAACCAATTCTTAGTAGAGCAGAGAGGCAAAAATATTGCCTAGTAAACCAATTTAAAGAGATTAAAGATCTATCGAGTTTGCATTGAATGAAGTTAGGACCTATTCTTCTATTGGTCTAAGTAAAAGCAGTGTTCCTTAGATCCACATCCATAAGGTTATTATTAGCAATGAATTCTACTAATTCTTCCATATTCATTAAGAAATACATATTTCCCCCTTGTTTTTCACTTAGGAAAAATAGGTGTATTAAAGTCACCCATTATGATCCAATCCATATCTTGACAAGTATTTCTAAACTGAGAAATGTTATTCCAAAGCCTTCTTCTACCATGTTGTGTATTAGGGGCATAAAATTTTGAAAATATCCAAGTACTATTATTGATAACTAAGGTAAAAAGAATTGTGTGATGACCAATGCTATCAAAAATTACCTCACCTTTGACAGTCATATTATCCCAAAGTGTGGCTAAACCTCTTGAGGCTCTAATGGAATCAGTGCTATGGAACTTAACCTCCTTCCAAATCAAATTTTTGATCTTACTGAAACCTAAATTGCTCATTTTAGTTACTTGAATTGCTAAAATATTAGGCTTACTAGTTATTCTAAGATCCCTTAAAACTCTATGTTTACCACTGCCATTAACTTCTCTTATTTTCCAAGAGATGTACTTCATCTTTTACATATTTAAGAGTTTTTACTGCTAGTAAAGGACAATTTCCATTAAGTCCCTTTTGCCAATTCCTTCTCAGTATTGTGCTCCCTAGATTTTTTATTTTCAAGTCTCCCTTTCTTTTTGTTACTTTCCACATCCATGGTATCCTTTGAGCTTCTTGTGCATCTATAACTAGTTATATTTGAAGTGCCTTTTACTTTAAATTTGATTAGCAATTTTAGTATGCTTCCAATATTATCCAAAACTTTGTTATCCCTATTTTGAAAAGTCTTATTTTCCTTGTCCAAAAGAGAATGCTCTTTTGCTTGCATTACTATTACCTCTTCCACTAAACATGTTAAAACTTCTTCACTTTTGTTATCCCATGTACCTTATAGTTTTGTTTCTTTCTGTGAATAGAGTATGTCTTCTCCATTATTTCCATCCATAGTACCATGTATTTGACCTTCTTCTAATGGGTTGTTTAACTATAAATCTTTCATAAAAAAATTTGCTCTTGATCAGGACTCTAAATCGGATTATCTTCTATGACAACTTCTTTTCCATTTGGATGGGTCTCCTCTTCTTGTAATATTTTGTCATCTTCTTGTTCAATATTTGTGGCTAGCCATGTCATCTTTATTTTTACTTCCTTTTTCTTAACATTTTTTGGGTAGAAACAAATAGAATGTCCCATAGTATAACATTTGTTACATCTATAATTGTTGTTCTCATATTATATATCTTGTTTCCAAATACCCATTTTAGAATGTAAAAAGATGAAATCTAGAAGTACCTGATCAGAGAGAACATTAATGTAGAACCATGCATGTGTAAGTCTTGATCTAGTTTTTGTTGCTCCATCATAGGCTATTAAGGAGCCCATCGAATCAACAATACCCTTTAACACATCTAGATCCCATAATTCTAAGGGTAGTCTAGGAAAATGAATCCAAAGAGGCACAACATTGATGTTTTCTTTAAGAGGATCAAAAGCAGGGGTCCATTTTTTCAAGAAGAGTCCCATATTTACCAAGAACCATGGTCCTTATGTTAAATCTTTGAGACAATCTTCCTAGTTGTTAAACTAAATAAATAATTAACCCCTGGTCATGGTTGACATTTCCATGTAGCCCTTTGGTGACCATTTCCTCAAAGCCCATTTCCTTAAAATGTCTATATTTGGATGAGGGCAAAGGAATTTAGCTATCAATGCCATATTGTTTTTGGTTATAGCTCTGTTAACCACTGCATCTAGTATGAGGTAGTGAAAGCCTTCTTTATTATGATGAAATTTTATTGCTTCCACTATATTGGGTATTTCAATGTTATTTGAAACCCTGTTTGCCTCCTTTTTCTCTTTTTGGACTATCACAACCCATGTGAATCTACATGATTCTATCTAACCTACTATATTTTCAGGCCCAATAATGATATTATCTAGGATCTCTTCCCTACTATCCTTACCTACCTGTAAATCCCCATAGCCATTTTTCTCTCACTTTTCTTTCTCCTGCTCACTTTCTATTCAAAATTTTGGACCAGGGTCTCATAATTTCACATCCCCATGTGGGGCATATTACTCACATGATTCTACAGCTTATTTTTTCCCCATGTGGAGCATATTACTCACATGATTCTACAGCTTATTTTTTCCCATGAGGGTAATATTACGCGTGTTATTATATTGATTATATTGGCTTGTGTTGGGCATATGTCACTTATGATTACATAGATTACATCATAGGCCCATATGGGGAAAATAATTTATAACATTATATTGTACACCATTAATTTTATTCCCTATATTACACATGAGGCATATAATTATTGTCTATGAATATATGGGTTTCACATGTTTATCCCACATCTCAAAATGGGAACATATATTCTACCTATTCTTATTCCTAAAATCTAAGACCTTAAACATTATGTATTATTTTTTGTCTTTTAGACAAAGGAAATTAAAATGTGTTTACTCCTAAAAAAATTAGTACGTGCCACATGAACCCCAACATGGTATACATTCAATACACTTACTAACCTTACTATTTTATATTACACTCAAATACTTTAGCTCTGATTGTTTGTCACTAAATATTATACTCAAAAATGCATGCATAATTTATAATAGACTTATAGGCATGGAATTCTACATTGGTATTCTAACTGATAATAGATTTAGAGTTGTAAAGAACTCATACAAGGGTGCCATCACATTTCAACCAAAAATAGGTGTATCATTTCTAGTTTTTCTTTTATATATTTCAATAGAATTTCAACACGAGGATTTATCCAAACCTAACTATTATTGTAGGTTTTATAAACGAATCAACACATGTTTTACACCAATTCATAGATGTTGGTGATAGGGGTTAATATCACACCAACAAAACTAGGTGTATCATTTTTTCCTTTACAGATTCCAACAAGTTGATAATTTATTGGGAATTTATTGATTCATGCATGAATAATGGAGGAAAACATTTATGTGTTCCTTAATTGACACCAAATACACCATATTTATTGATGATGACACAAATTATAAATTTTTCATTACAAACACGTGTTCCTACTAGACTATGAAGAATAAAATACAATATCAATCTCTCATGTATCAGTTACACTATATTTTCTGAACATACATCACCTTATAAAACTTTGTAAATATTCCCTCTTATCCTCATTTGATTTTTACTCCTAGAAGTTGAATCAATTCTACTCTCCCTTTCCTAACTAACTCTTTCCCCCTTACAATAATGTTTTGAATATCCCCTGACTAATTATGACATACTCCAGGGTTTTTTTTGTTCCCCTTGTCTTTGAAATGGTCCACACATCATGTTTTCCTAATTCTATAAATTTTCCCTAATTTTATGAATTCATAGGTGAAATTGTTAATTATTAAATTGGTAGTTATGAAACCTCCATGAAATTTTTGTAATCAAGACTGGTAGTTTTGAAACTCTCACCTATATTTAGTGGAAATTACATCATATACCCAAAAGGGGTTAATTTTACCTCTAGAATATGACTTAAACTAAATCCACTTAAATTTTATGATATGTTATAGTCCTGATGTTATATCTTGGATTATTATTGTTCATCTTTGATGTGCAAACAATTGTTGACATGACTAAAAAGTCATAAAAACACATCCACAGAAGCATAAATGCACATAAATCCAAATGCATGTTTTTTGGTTAATGTAATATTATTTACTAATGTAAATCATCCTACATTACACACCCTTAGTAAAATATTTTTTCCATAAGCATAATGAACCTTGTTTGATCCCTTCCAACTAATTTTTATACTTGAAACCTTAGATGCGCACATCCAAGTTATATATTTAGTTGCTTTGTTCTTTCACTTGACCAAATACTCTTTTTACTCAATTCCTCTTTTTAACTTGTTAACTAAAGTATCTATTACCATCTCAATTTCTTCCCTTAACTTCTTAAGAATTGATGTCTCTAATTTTTAATTGAAGAATATGAATTTTATCTTTCATCACTATCTTTTCTTTCATATTAAGTGTACAAATCAACTATGTTGAAGATAAGAAAGATATAAATCCCATCAATCATTAAAATTTTCCTCAAAAGATCACACGACCAAATATTCTTCCACTTTAGTTTATTATATGTTCCTTTTTGGAATATCTCCTTTCTCAAATGTTCAAAAACCAAGTTATCCACTCAGAAATCTAGTTACCTTATTTTCTAATTTTCATGTTATTTGTAATCTATGACACTCTTCTCCAACATTTCCTTCACTTTCATATGTACCTCATGCATATATGATATGTAATCCTTTTCTTCATCATTTCTTCTATTAACACTAACCATATCTCTCAATTTAGTTACACCTGTAAGGTTGTAACCATGCATAATCTGAAAAGGATTATTGGCTATACTTCTATTGACTATTTTTATTTAAGAAAATTTAACTTGTGCAAAATTCATATCCCACCATTTTGGCTTGTTTCTTACCAATTATATTTAAAAATTATTGAGGATTCTATTCACGAACTCCATTTTCCCATTTGATCGTGGACTATAGGATAAATCAAGACTCAATCTTGTGTCCATCATGTTTATCAATAAGAAAGTGACCAGCTAGTCCTCCAATATAATTTTCTCTTATTAAGTTTTCCCCCATTGTATATTTAGGTATACATAACTATTGTCCCTTGAACTACAAACCATACTACAAAATTTTTGTTATCATGGAGTTATATCCATGATAGTTATATTATTGCATACTTCTCATGCATCTTAAAAATATAAATCCTCTTCATACAACACTCTCATTGAGTCAAACCTAACAAAGGCCACTCTCATATCATTAAATAAACTACATCTCCTACTCAATGCATCTACAACCTATTAGATTTTCTACTATTATGCTTCAATATAAATTAAGAACTTTGTATAAATTCAACTTGTTTCATATGTTTTTAAATCAAATTACCTTGGCTATTTATGAATTGCAATTCTCGATTATCCATGTATAAAATAAACTATTGGGGCTAAAAATAATGCCTTCACTTCTTGATAGCTTGTTTCAGAACATAAAATTATGAATCATAAATGAATTACTTTTGCTTTTCTTTATTCAAATTCTCACTAAACTAAGGAATGGGTTTGCTTGATTGACTCAAAACTACTCCTATTAGTACCCCACTAGCATCATAATTAATCTAAAACACTTTTTTAAAATCTGAATGGTTGTTTCATCACCTTCTTATTCAAAATCTAAATTTTTTGGATTACTACAACTTGTTTAAAATATTTCCTATCACCTATCATTATTTTTTTAATGGATGCCCATATGATGCTAAAGTTTGTAATAAATTTTCAATAGAAACTAGCTAACCCATAAATTATTCTTGTTTTAAACATCATCTTAGGTGATGGTCAATATCCAATATGTTTTACCTTTATGCCCATCCTTAACTCATTATGTGAGATTACAAACTCTAAATATATCAACTCTTCCTTCAAGTTTCCTAACAACATTTTGTAATTTAACCTTTGAAATACTTGTCTCACATCCAGCAAATAATCTTATTTTGTTCTCCTAAAAATTTAAAAACCAATCTAAATACGTTATGATAAAATTATCCAAGTAAGTATTTAACACTTCATTCATGATTTTCTTGAATAAGTAAGGTGCATTAGACAATCTAAATGACATGACCAATGACTTATTTAATTGTTGATACTAAGGTATAATATCACAATAAAAATGGATAAAATGGGAGAATAAAATGGATATAAGTTAATATAAGATAAAAATATAATATCAACCCAAATGTTTTGAAAATAGTAAGTGAAATTAAAGATAGACAATTGAAAAAGCAATGAAAATGATAAACAAATAAAGAGAGATTAAAATAGACACACCTGTGAATAATTATGGAATTCTAAAACTAGAAAAATGATTTGGAAGGTGACTAGACTACAACCTAATTATATATAAGTGACTAATCACTATGAAAAAATTTAAATACCATTAGTTGTGTACCGTATATGATTAATAAGCTACCAATTGTGTACTTGGGCACCAATTTTTTACTTTACTCCTTTTTTTATTCTAAATATTTTTGGACAGGTGTGTAGGATGATGGTGAGTAGGGGTGTGTGTTATATTTGTATAATTGGTAGATATAATCTATTTGATTGCTTTGCTTTCAATCATTGACCTAATTATCAAATCTAGTAATAAAATGGTGTGTTCAAGTTAGCTGACTTAGGCCACCTTTTGAGGAGTTAAAACTACATATTTAACAAGATTAGAATTAAAATTAATGTATTTTTCTTATGCATGCGAATGAGTTTGAGATAAAAGGTATCGATTCCTCTATCATATAAATAAATACAATTATATAATCTTGATATAAACCTTATTTGGCATAAGGTGATGATGTCATTAGACTTGAAATTTATGTGGAGGCAATAAAGGACCAATGTGCAAAGTCCTTGACAAATGTGTCAATAAATGGAATCACTATGTGGCTCAAAATTAATAAGGTCTCATAATTTAGTCAATATTTAGTAATTGACTGAGGTTTGATTTGTATATATAGGGATCTCTAGGAAATGATATGCATAGGTTGACTATAGGATAGTGTGATAAGTGAAAGTCAGTGCATGTGAAATTATGCAAAGGTGAGACAAACCCAAAAAATCACAAGGGGAAAAATTGGTAGGTTATCGATTATGTCTAGGACAAAGTTGATAAACCATAATTTTATACTAATAAATAAAAAAGATTAAAATGAAGATAAGAGTACTTATAGAATGGATGATTATGATCCTAAAGATGACAACAAATAGATCTCACATGAATATGAGGATATCTAAATGAATTAAGTCTAAATATAATATAAATTGGAAGGAAAGGTGTTTGAAAATATCCAAATGTTCACAAGTAGACCAAGTGTGTAAATTCATGACAAAGATGAAATGAAAATGGGTGTTGAACCAAAATTAGGTGTCTACATAATACCCCCACTTTGATTTATGTCTACATGTGAATGTATGTGTGTGTCAAAGTAAAATAATAAATTGAAGCACAAACCTTAATTTCCCTATGGAAATAAGAATTAAATGTCTTAAAAGCTTGGGAGATACGCTACCCATATGTGATGATAGCTCTTTATGAATCTAGATGTACCTATAAACAAATGTTAGTAGTAAAAATTATGGTAAATCGCTATGAAAATAAGAAATGAAATATAAATTGAAAATATGAACAAAGGAATTAATACACTTGTTGGCATGTGAACTATGCTTCCACTTATTTGTAATTACAACTTTAAAAAATCTACTAGGGTAGTTTAAATTTAGAAGAAGTTCTTACAACTCAACTCTAATTCTTGATAAGGAAAACATATATTTGGCATTTCTCAATACTTATTGGTGCCTATTGATACCTATTTATAAATGTATTTCATATTTAGAAAAAAATATGTCAAATATATGGATATGCTCCCTTTTTAAGTTGAGGGATTGTTCCTACAATCACTCATCTCAAAAGAAAGAGTTATTCACTATTATGAGCCCATCATCCTAATTACTTTCTTTGTAATTGATGTTATTAATAAAATATATGAGTGCATATGTTTTTAAAGTCATCCCTCAAGATAATTTCAATAATCCCACATGCATGGTAAGTAGTAGTCAGCTAATATATAATTAGTTTAAATAGTAGTTTATACTAGTGGAAATGTATCAACAAATTATATTGTGTTAAGCTAGCTCAAAGCAGGTTTCCCCATCAAAGAGGCCAACAATATTATAATGCAATTTGGATATCTTTTTAAATAAATATAATCATATTCCATTTCATTTATAGTATATTTTGTGTATGTTTTATATTGGCCTAATCTGTTGCAAGAAGGTTCATATCATTTGGTATCATAACACTTTCTAGGACCGTGCTCTGTAGCAATTTTTATGGTTTATGGATCTCTATGAATTTACTCCATATGATCTCACCTCACCCAAATAATGATCTTGGTGATTATAAAGTGGCATGAGAAGTGGATGAACTAAGCATTTTCCCTAAATCTACTTGATTTTTTTCTCTTGCAAATAGTTTTTATTTATTTTTTGGGTAGAAATTGTCCTCTAGTTGTTTTAAAACTCATACAATATTATCATGTTAGGATAAGAGGTTATCATTTTTACCTATTATCTATTAAGTGATGGGTTATTCCCTAATACTCAAACCATTAAATAACATTATATATGGACTTGAGTTTCCTCATACCTTATGGTATATCAAAATACCCCATATTTAGCCATCTATTACTTGCAATGCAATGGTAAGTGGTTATCCCCATGAATTTTATCACAATATAACTTATATGTGGGATAATGGGCTATGGGTATGGTATATCCTCTATAGTCAGTGTTCTGAAGCATTGGAACAACAATATTTATGAATGACATAAGTCCAAATGCAAGCCCAAAAATAAGACATAGCCTTTAGAAGCCACACCCATTTTCTTGTGATTGCATTAAACCATGGTAAATTAGAGTTGGCATAGACCACAACTATTTGCTTCCTATTAGAAATGTAATAATAGGCAACAAAATATACAAAGTAAATCCAATAGTTCTAGAATTCATAGGATCATAATAGTATGCAAAAGTGTCAAATCTAGGGGTTATAAAATAAAGGTAAAATATTTTGGGCCAATTATCTCCAAAATGGTGACAGATACAAAAATTATGAGTGAATTTTCTCCTAGAGGTTCACTTTCTAGTATCAAATCAAATATAAAAATAAAAAGTTTGAAACTTTTTTACCATAGGGAAATTAAACCATTATAATCATTATATTTACCTACTAGTTGGATTTACCATATATAATGATATTTTAGCTTACATAATATTTAGAATTTTTTTTGGTTCACTTTGGTCCCAACATCTATGCTGATTTCATAGGAGCATTGATTAAACTTTAGCAAATCATAACCGTTAAAAAATACCAAACTAAATTCAAATACTTGGAAAACTAAACTAAATGGTGAACCAATGAATTTTCAAGATTTATTTCATTAGTGTGCTCAAAGATATAATTCGTGTTCAAGTGAAAATATTCAAACCTATAGATATGATGGAATATCTTGGGTTGTCCAAGCTTGTTGAAGATAAGCTCACAACCCATTGTTATTTTTTTTTTTTAAATCACTTCCAAACCATATACATCAAAACACCCTATAACAAACCCACCCATGGATATTGATAAATAATAGAACACTCAAGATTCCCATGATGTAAAATAAGAAGTCAAAGTGCCCAACCTCATGAATTCATAACTAGAAATTTATGTGTATGCCTTGGCAAGGATAATCACTCCTCAAACTATGATATTAAATGGTTACTTCAAGAAACACCCCCTCACATTTCTAATTGACTCTGAAAGCACACATAATTTCATTAATCATTGGCTATCCAAATAAATCATACATTTATATTTCCATGGGAGACTACAACCTAAAATCAAATATGTTTTTTCCCTTCAGAGTATGTGATGTGGTTCTTTGGGATTAATGGTTGTGCACTCTTGGACCCATTTTGTGGGATTTTTTATAAATGTTTATGTTTTTCTCTGATAATGGTTAATAGTACCCATTAAAGTCATTTCCAAGACCCACTAGTTTCATAACTTCACACCACATAGTTGAGATCCTTAAAATAGGTTCTCATGGAATAATCACCCAAATATATTTTGCTCAACTCAACACATATCCTGATTCTAACTAGCCTAATCACTTGAAAAAAATTCTAGTCAAACATGCGATGGTATTTAAGGAACCAAAGGGATCATTGCCTCAGTGCCTTGAGGACCATCACATTTATTTACATCCAAGGGGTTCACCACCAAAAATTTGGTCATAATTATAACATTTCTCTAGAAATAAGAAATTAAAAAATTGGTTTATAAGATACTATAGGCAAGAGTGATTACCCCAACACAATTCCATACTCTTCTTTGGTTTTACATATATTATGGATCTTAGAGACTCTACATTAATTTATAAGAACTTAAACCCATTATCAAGGGAAAATTTATTATGCTAGTGATTGATGAGCTTCATGGTCCCTAATTATTCTCCAAACTAGATTTACAGTCTTTCTATCAATAGATCTACATATAAGATGGAGATATCCCTAAAACTACCTTCCACACTCGTGATAGACACTACTAATGTTTGTTTATTCTCTTCAATCTTACCAACACCCCATAAACATTCCAAGGATTGATGAATAAAATATTTTGACCCTTTATGTGTAAATTCATCTTGGTCTTCTTTGATAATATCCTCATTTTAAAAAAAAACTTGAGAAGACTATTTACATCACCTTGTCAGTGCATTATAACTTCTCTCAGATCACTAATTATGTGTAAATGGTCCAAATGATATTTTATTTAGTAAAAGGTTGAGTACCCATTTCACATTATCTCAACGACATGAGTTAAGGTCAACCCCACAAAAATTGAAGCCAACAAAAATTGGCCAAAACCCAAGATTCTCTAAATCCTTTATGGATTTCTTGGTCTCACTAGGTATTACCAAATTTTTTCAAAGTTTATGGAAAAATTGTTACCCCATTTATATTTATGCTTAAAAAAATATTCATTTTTATGGTCTATGGTAGAAAAATAATTTTTGATATACATAAATAGGATATGTGCACTGCACCTATTTTAGAAATGCCCCATTTATCAAAGACCTTCATCATTGCAAGTGATGCATGTGGTAATTGACTCAACACCATCATCATGAAAGGTGGAGAAACCATTTCATTTACCATCAAAGAACCTCATGATGGTATCTCTATATCATTATATATCATCACAATCTCATATACATCTTAGAACAAAGAGCCTCCTCACCAAATCAATGAAAATGTGTCACTAAACAAATGGGTTATGATTATGATATTTCTTATAAAAGTTGCAATAAGAATGTGGTCACTTATGCACTATCCCACCAGTACGAAGACAATGTTATTTCATGTACATTATTTTCACCCATTCCCTAATGGATGCACAACATTTAACAAGAGTGGTATTAGGACAGTCACACACAACAACTCATCTAATGATTATCCATCGACCATTCATATAAACCCAACTAAACCTAGGATGTTTGTATCGGAGTTGTTTCCAGAATCTAGATAATGTGAGTGCAATGGAGACGTGATCACACAAGTTGAGCAAGTGCACACCACATAGATGCTAAAGCAATTTGAAAATACAATAAGATAAATTGCACAAGACAAAATGGAGAAAACCAAAATCTGATTAACATGAGATGGCCAAAGTGAGGACCACCAATAGGAGAGTACATAAGTAACTCCTCCACAAAAGGTGGATGAGGCACTCCAAGAATAGACTGTAACTCCTCCATGAAAGGTGGTGACAAGGTGCTAAGAATAGAGAAGTAACTCCCATCAAAGGAGTTACTTATCACATTCTTATGACACCTATGACACATCTATGACACACACCTCCACATAAGCTAGCCTATCACACAAATGTAGGAAAACTCCATGTATGCACAAGAAATACAATTTCCCTAATTAATAAATAGGGAAAAATAAAAAACTACACTAATACCCCCCATAAGCATAGATTAGGTGGGCAGTGTGGAAATATAAAATGGGTCTCGATAACTAGGCCTGATGAGGTACCCATTCACAAATGCAATCTCCCATAAGATAGAGAAAAAGAGAAAACCCATAGGAAAAAACTTCCTGCCAAAAGAGAGACAAAATAAATGAAGAGGCTAGAAGGCCCCCCCTAAAGATGATGATGTTGTAGATGTAGATGGCACCCCAAGAAGAGCTCGTAGATGAATGAGCTTGCTCTCAGTGAAAGGTTTGGTGAAGATGTTTGCAACCTGCTCTGAAGACTGGAAAAATATCAAGTCAATGACCTGACTATGAATAAGCTCCTAAATGAAATGCATGTGAATTTATATGTGCTTGGTCCACTGGTGTTGAATTGGTTTCCTGCAAATCTGAATGGTACCTTAGTTATCACAATAAATGATGGTGGGCTACCTGATAGGAATGCCAAACTCAAAAAGAATCCCCTGAAGCCAAATAGCCTCAATAGCTGCATTAATAACTCCCTTGTACTCTACCTCTGTGGATGATATAGCAATAGCATTCTGCTTCTTGCTAGACCAACTGATAAGACTAGAACTTAGAGAGAAATTGTAACCAGAAGTGGACTTGTGAGTCTGTGAATCACCAGCCTAGTCTGAATCTGTATATCCAACCAAGTCAACCTCTATGCCAAATTTGTAATGAATCTCATATCTATGTGAACCTTGTATGTAATGCAAGATCCTCTTAGCTGCTTTCTAATGCAGCTCATGAGGTTCCTGCATGAATCTAGATACAAGTCCCATTGTATATGATATGTCGGGCCTAGTGTGAGTCAAGTAGATGAGACTACCAACAAGTTGTCGATATCGAGTGGCATCAACCAATGGTGAATAACAATCAACCTCAAGCTTGACTCCTGATAGAAAGGGAGTTGGAGATGGCTTGTAATCATCCATGTGAAACTGAGCCAATAAGTCAAGAGCATACTTAGGCTGTGTAAGAGAAATCCCTAAATCTGACTGTGAGATCTCGATGCCAAAGAAGTAGTGCAACAAACCCAAGTCTGTCATGTCAAATCTATCCTGAAGAGATGCCTTCACCACTGCAATAGCCGATGAAGAACTCTTGGTGATTAAAAGGTCATCAACATATAGAACCAAAATCAAGAGCAAATCATCCTACCATAAGAAGTAGACATTATGATCAAAATGGCACCTAGTGAAACCTGTTGTGAGAAGGAAGGAATCCATCTTGGCATACCAAGCATGAGGGGCCTGTTTGAGGCCATAGATAGATTTCCTAAGTCTACATACTAAGGAAGAATCTTGAACAAATCTTGGTGGCTGCTCCATGTAGATTTCTTCCTCTAGGTCTCCATGAAGAAATGCACTCTTCACATCCATCTAATGCACATCCCAACCATGTGCTACGGCAATAGCCAAGGTGAGTCAGATAGAAGTCATATTTGTAACAGGTGCAAAGGTCTCTGAGTAGTCAATGCCTGCCACCTGTGAGAAACCCTTGGTGACCAATCACGCCTTGTACTTATCAACCGACCCATCTGCTGCAAACTTGGTCCGAGATATCCACCTACATCAAACCATCTTTCTTCTCTTAGAAAGTGAAGTCAAATCCCAAGTGTGATTTTTGATTAAGGAAGAATATTCTTCCTCCATAGCATTATCCCACTCAGGTACCCCCTATGCCTCTTGAAAAGTTTATGGATCTATAACTATAGCAAAGAAGGCATGTGAATCTCTCTGAAAATCCCCCTAGTACGTCTATCACCTGTGGGATCTCCTGCCCAAGTGCCAGCACTCTCAAGTGTCTGTCTGGCCCAAAGTGGCTCAAAAGTGGGCGAGTCAAGTGCTAACTCCTCATCCTCTGACTGACTAGAGGTGGATGACTTTGCATCACTATCCTTGATGTCTAAACTTGAATAAGAAGAAGGTGTTTCTAGCTCAAGAACTTGTTGTGGCTGATCTGAATCTGATGAGGAATCATCATGAAGAAGTAGATTCGATGAGGGAGAAGAAGTGTCAAGTGTTGAGTCTCTAGGACTCTCCTAAAAATGGACACTTCTCTCGATGAACAACTCATGAGTGACTAGATCTGGAAGGTGATATCCCTTAATACCATCCAGATATCCTACAAAGATGCAAGGCTTGGACTGACGTTCCATAGCTTTGCATTTCTTCTTCAAAATGCGGGCCATGGCTAGGGATCTAAAAACTCTAAGGTGCTCAACATCAGGTTTCCTTTTATGCCAAGCTTCAAAGGGTGTTATCCCTTTCAAAGCTTTGTGAAGAACCCTATTTTTAATGTAGCAAGCATAATTGATGGCTTCGGCCTAGTACTATGGTGCTAAGGATTTAGAGTGAATCATACAGCTACCCATCTCTTTTAAGAACCTATTCTTGCATTCTGCAACCCCATTCTGTGAAGGACTGTAAGTGACTATGCACTATAAATCAATCCCCTCTGTGGTTCAAAACTACTCAAACTTGATGCTAACATACTCCCCTCCATTATCAGTTCAAATAACCTTGATGGATTTCTCACTCTTTTTCTCAACAAGAGCTTTGAAGTCTAGAAAATTTTCAAACACTTCCGACTTTTATTTGAGAAAATATATCCAAGTGTACCTAGAGAAATCATTAATGAAAGTGAGGATGTACTTGACCCTTATGAAAGATGGTTTGGGAAAGGGTCCCAATACATCACTTTGGACTAACTCCAAAGGTTGTGAATCCCACCAAGCTTTGCCTTTTTCAAATTTTACTTCGGGGTGCTTCCCAAGGGAGCACCCCTCGCAGAGTCCTTTTGAGAATTTGACATGAGGCAAGACAATGACCATGTCATGTTTGTAAAGTTACTCAAGGTAGTGGTAGTTAAGGTGGCCAAACCAGGTTACTGAATGAGTTAGCAATGTTGTTGGAGAAGAATTTGGTGCAAAATGTGAGGTGTATAACCTTGCTTGGTGATCTACCCTACCCACTGCCACTGTAGTATCACCATGCAACTCCCTAATAGCCACTGAATCTGGTGAAAACTCAACTCTCATGCCCCAACCAATGTGAGTGATTTGGTACACTGATAGAATATTGGTTCAAAGAGAAGGAACACTTAGAACATTATTGAATGTTCCTCCTTCCATTTTAACTGACCCTCTCCCTGCAATAGAAACTGATGTGTCATCACCCAAACTAATTGAAGTCATGCTACAAGGCTCTAAAGATGAAAACTCAACTAGTGAAGAGCCCATGTGGTGAGAAGCACCCGAATCAATGACCCATGAAAATGTGGAAGCTATTGTAGCTACAAGGGCCTTGCCCTTTTCTTTCTCCTTACCCTTGCCTTTTGCCTTGGTAGAATCTTGGGTAGATGAATTCTGCTTGATGGACTTAGGAACACCTATGTTGTTCTTCTCTAGAAGATGAGTTAGGTGATCTATTTGTTTTTTCATGCATTTGTGTTCATCATGCCCTATCTTTTTACAATAGGCACACTTAACCTTCTCCTTCTTAGGTTTAGCATTGGAAGAGGAAGTCTCAATGTTGTTTTTGGTAGGATTGGTGTTTTCTTTCTTCTTCTCCTGGTCCTTATTCTTTTTCTTCTTCTCCTTTGTTGAAGTCTTGTCCTTACCATTTCCAGCTATCAAAGCTTGGGGTTGAGTAGACTTCACTATGCCCATTTGAATTAGCTTATCTTGCTCCCTAGTCAAGTTGGCAATGAATGAATCCAAAGAAGGCATTTTCCATGTAGTGCCAAGGGCACTTTTTGTGGCATGGAAAGTGGAGACAAAGACTAAATAGCTTGGACCTAACTTTGTGAGAATAGAAAGAATGAGTTGATCATCTTTCTTCTCTATCCTGCATTCTTTCAATTGCAATTTAAGGGCCTTAAACTTAGTGAAGAAGTCGTGTAGGGTGTCAAAGTTGCTAGGACTTAGACTTATGAGTTCATTTTCGAGCTCATGACCTTTCATCTCATCAAGCTTTCCAAATAACTTTTCTAAGGTGTCCCATATGTCATTAGGAGTCTAGGAGGATTCTAAATGGAAGATTAGTTCTAGAGACACAAAAAAACTCAATAATCCATAGGCTTCATCACTATGGTTGTACCACTTGACTTTTTTAGCATCAATGTTGGGTTCTACTTTAGTACCCATGGTGATCCTATACAACCCTTTGCTTTTAAGAATGATTGACATTTTAACCTTCCATTCATGATAGTTGAAGGGTGTTAGGGGTTTAAGTTGAAAAAAATCTATTTTTAGCTGAATTTAGGTGAAGTTGTGTTGATTGCAAGTTGTGAAATTATGTAGAAAGGAGAATGAAAGCAAAGATTTGTAAGTTATGAAAAGCAATCACACCCCCCTTGAAATATTGAGCCCCCCCCCAAATATGCAAGTGCACACTCAAAATATGTCAAACTCAGCTGAGAATGCGTCTTAGAGCAATCAATGCAAGACTAAAGCAAACAGGACGTCGGACTCAGCCGAAAATGCGTCTTGAGAGACCCAAATTTTTGGCACTTTATAAACTAGTGTGTTTTTGACAAATAACAATCCTATGCTGTGGAGAATTGAATTACAAACACTTTTTCAAAAAATAGCACCCAAATCTGAGCTACTATTTGCAAGATATTAAAGGTTCAATTTTCCCGTAAACTAGTATTTTTGCAAATAAATGCACTAAAACACTTTTAAAATGCCTGTTATGAGAGAGAAAGTGGCCTTCCAACCACTCATTGGATTTTACATGGAACAAGGAATCCAAAAGAGGTTTGTGTGAGGGGGAATTGGCCTCCTGCCAACCTGGGCCTCACCCTTCGTCTTCGACAAGTACCTCCTGCATCAAAAAACATATAATTTGGTCATCATTATCAAACACCTGCCAACTCACCTCATTGTCAAGTATAGTTGGCCTATATTGACCTTGACCTTGTCTTGAATCTAGTTGCCTTTTACTCTTATAACCTCATACTAAGCTCCAATGGATGCAAGCCTATCTACATGTTGATTTACCTCTCTTGGTATGGATTGTATATTGAATGCCACGAAGTCCTCTATGAGATCTCATACATGATGCTTGTAAGCTTTAAAATTATGGTTCTTGACTGCACTTATGCCTCTCACTTGTTTCACAATAATCTCACTATCACCCTTGACTTGAAGAAGTTTGACACCTCTTCTTCTTGCCTCTTGTAAACCATGTAAAAGAGCCTCATATTTAGTTCTGTTTAAAGTACAACTAAATAGTACTTTTAATCTAAGGGTAAAACTAGCATGGCTCTAACTCCACTACCATTTTTTGGCCTTGATCCATCATATAATAAAGTCCATAGGCCATCTTCCTCTTGAGTGGTGTTAGTTAGGCAACATATAGAAGCACTCTCTTCATGCATATAATACACCCCTAAGCTTGCTTCTTTAATATTAGTGTAGGGATCAAATCCATGATTGTCAACTGCCAATTCATCCAAGTATAGGTGCAAAATGCATTTAAGATGGTCATGAGGCTATTTCTCACTAGAATTTGCATCCTCATCTAATATGGTACAGTTGATGTTTGCAAGGTTAGGCATATAAGGCTCTAGATGGAACCTAGAGATATGTTCTGATCTAATAGTGACCCTAGTCCCATATCTAGCCCTGAAAACTATGTATGACCAGTCAGAGGACAAATAGACCACATTTTTTGTAGTAAAGTCCCTATATAGGCATAGGGGAAAATATGGGTGTAGGTCTATAACCATTAAATCTTGAGTGATGACACAATTAGGGCAAGCTACCAATATGATCTTAAGGTCTTTCAATATACCTACTATTTTAGTGTAGGAACCATCCAACTAAAAAACACATTTTTCATTAGGTACATACTTGAGCTCAATCTCATTTGTTATGGCTTTAGTCATAATTGAGGTTGAATCTCCTAAATTTATCATACAATTATGCATTAAGCAGTCTCCTATGATGACTAACAAATAGAATAGAGGGGGTTCGACAACCTTAGGGGGATGAACAACATTATGAACTTGATCTTGACTAGGAACTTGAATTTGACTAGGCTAATTACTATTTGTAAAAATAATGTTCACCTTACCAGTTGTCTTGTTCACATGAGAAAGCTTGAAGAGTTCTTGTTAAAGGATCTCTTTCTGACTTGGAATAGATAGAACATCATACATTGACATAATGACATTAGCATTTTTCATATGATCTATAATATTAAAAGGAAGACTAGTGCCTTTGAATTGCACCTTGGAAGTAGAAGTATCACCTGGCACTTGAGTGACATGAAGAACAAAAATAGACTTCTACTACTGACCATGATGTTGAGGTATTTGTTGAGTTGTAGGAGCTTTAGTAGTTATGTTTGAAGGGGTATGATTCTGACTGGTTTGTGGAGATGTTGAAGAAACCTTAGGCTACCTCAAATTAACATCTAACATCCTCCTCTTAAACCTTGTATGGGATGCAACTAGTTCATCTACCCTTTATGTAGTCTAACCCATGTTTGTTGTTAAATGCTCAAACATATTCTCACTTTCTTGAAATTTCATGCACGTGGTGTCAACTAGTGCCTTACCCATGTTCCCTTGCTATTGAATATGAGCTTCCAATGGTGTCAAGGTAGGCATATTACCTTGATTCATTAGAGGGCCTTGTGGTGGAGGAGGCATTGTGTCATAGTCTCAGAATGAAGGATTATTCTACCAACTAAGATCCTAATACATTTCTCCACTTGTAGCCATTATCATCTCATTTTACTTCCCTCTTAATTGCTATTGACCCTCTTGTGTAAGGTTTTTTTGTGTGGGGACCAAGGATCTTGAGCTACTTGTAGTTATGGGGTTGTAACTATTATAAGATCTACCTTGAGTAATTTGGCCTTGGGTTTGTTGATTTGATGTATAAGGGGGTATATTGTAGGATTGAGTAGGGTATTGGGCTTAGAAGGGACTTTGGTATGGCCTATATGAAGTATGTTGTTGTCTCTCTATAGCCACTAGCTTATTGTTTTATGCCTTCAACAAGCTCTTAATCCTTGAAAATTTATCCAATTGAATATCATCAAGTTGGGTTTGATTATTTAGAGTGGGAAATGGAGAAATGGTAGGTGGGGTTGGTTGAAGCTCAAGAAAAATTGGCATGAAAGGTTTTGGCATGAGTTTTCCTGCTTATATCAAATAATTTTCTGCCCTTAGAGGTATCTCATAAGCCCCAGGCAAAGTAATCCCACCCATAGATTGGATCATGACTATAATGTCTGAATTCAATGCTCTCAAATAGTAAATAAAAGCATAATTGGGTGTGGGTTTAATGATGATAGGGATCATATCCCAAGTATTTTCTAATTTATAGTTCAAATCAACCATAGATTCTTAGGATGTCCTCTTGATTGAGGTGAGTTATTCAACAAGTGACACATGGTCACTTCTATCCTCAAAATGTTTACATAGGCACTCACAAAAATCATCCCCAGTATTGATTGAGGTCGGAGCTAGACCCCTATACCATTTCATGGATTTGCCTTTCAAGGATATGCCTATTAGTCTCATGGATATATTGTCTTGCGTAATGTTATGTACTGACTAAAGGTTTGCAATGTCATCTATGATCTCTATAGGGGTGGTGGATTTTTATTCTATAAATTATGGTAGACTCTTCAAAGATGTAGTAGGGATTATTCATGTTGCTAAAGGTTAAGAGGGTTGACACCATTGAAGGGTACAAAAACTTGCATTATGGGCCTTGCCATTTCTATGGTGGGGGTTGGACTACATAAAACAATAGGATAACTAGGAGATGAATATTTATTTTGGGGATAAGGACATGTCCTATTGAATCTTTCCCTTTTATATGAACTATAATGTATCTCAATGAATTTAAAGGGAATGCCTTTACTAACTAACCTTCTAGTAACCTTTGGCATGAAAAGTGTTGTCTGGATGATGTTATGAACTCTTTGGAGAATCTTTAGCTTCTAATGATGGTGTATGTTTCCCTCTACTGCAAATACTTATTCTCAAATCCAAAAAATTTCTATGCCAAAGAGAATGGGTCCCACCAAGTGTGCCAAAAAACTATAGGAGATTCTAGGCTGCACCCTAGCTGAGTAAAGGATTGTTCAAGTCCTCTACCCAAACCTAGTCTAACATAGGAATGAACCTAGGCTATGGGTTACCTAATTTTGGGCCAAAACTCTAAATTTTTTAATGAGGATAGCTCCTAGATATGACAATATAGTTCCTTTCCTAAACCTATATTTATAACAAGAAAAAGGAAAGGGAATAAAACTAAAAGGAATAAAACCTGGTCTAAATGGTGATGCATCAAATGTTCAATGATCCACTCTCAACTTAGACACTTTTATGACTACTGATGAATCTAATTAGGACAAGAACTAATTAGATTTTATGACAAGGTTGAAAACATGAGTATTTTTTATGAAGGCTAAAAATATCCCTACAACTTAAATGACAGAAAGAGATAGGTTTAAGATAAACACTAAGGACTTATGACACTTCAAGGGAAACCTCACTAGCCAACACTTCACACAAACTAAAAGAAACCAATAGACTTGAAGCAAGGTACATGAAGGACATATATATGATGAATAATAAATAGACACTCTATAAATCAAACATCAATAAAGCACACTTAGCATTCAATAGAATCTGAGATGTCTTATATTGCTTTAAAAAAGTTTTAAAAAGTGATTTTGGCAGAGCTTCGCTATATCAAGTTGAGGGATACAAATAAAGAGTTTAAAGCTAATATTTATAGGAATAAATAAGGTAAGAGTGAGATAAATTGGTACTAAAGTGGTCATTAATGAGCCCAATTCCACTCATAACAACCACCACTGCAATCCTTCTCAAGCCTTCCCTTGCATTAATATCACTGTATCTTTTTTTGACATGATGGAGAATGTGAAGATCAAGACTAGTTTTAGGAAGTAATCCCCATCATCACATGAATACTTCTTGATTTCCTTTGCATTAATTCCCCTCACTGTCTTCCTCAATCATGCTTGATGTTCATCACATTATTAGGTAGTTACTTGAGCTTGCTCATTAATGTTTTTTTTGGCATTCCTTGTGTAATCACCATTCTACCATTACTTCTAAATCCTAAATATAGATCTATTATGGATGAAAACTAATCACCCTTTTGGTTTTCATATAATCATTATTTCAAATGGAGATCTGTAGGCTAAGGTTTCTTGAATCTGAATGAGATGTAAAACCTATGTCTAGAAGCTCTTGAAAAGTTGTATAGGGATTTAATGGCATTAGATGGCTTTGTAGGGTCTGATCCTAGTAATTTATATCACATTTGATCTTTCATTTATGTATTATACCTGCTCGAGGTGGAAAAATCCTTTGTCTTTTATGTCTACCTTTGTGGCATCCCCTTAAAATATTTTCTTTGGTTTGACCTTAGGATGCATTTGCTCTTCATTAAAGTCCCTTAACTTTCAAATTTTAATTTTAGCCACTGATCTTAATATGGGATATCATATTGTGCCATCTATCAGCTCCTCAATCATTCTAGGGATCCTACAATTAGTCCTAGCCTATTCCATGCTTGCACCACATGGCAACCTCGCATTCATTCTTAGGAACATTGACTCTTTGACCTTACATGTACCATTAATCTACTTTTACATAGATTATATGTGATCCATTGATCTTATGTCAATTTAATGTGCTTAAGACACTTACAACCTATGTATTTGTCTTCAAGATTCACTAACTTGTTGACTTATACTCATTTTTGATCTACTTTGATATAATTAAATGTGTATTATTGATCTATTTAGGCCCACTAGCCTTGTCAATAGATGTACACCATTGGATCTTCATCTGAGCACCCATGATCTTGACACTTCTCAGTTGTGTGTTCATCTTTAGAAGATTTTAATTCAAATAGTTATTTTATGAGGATTAAACTTGACATCTACGTGCATTTCTCATTATGTTTGTTTAACTTTGAACACTTATATCTTGGGATAGCAATCTCATCAAGATATCAAACTTTTAGAGCATGTTTGTGGGACCAAAATCATCATTGCGATGCATTCCTTTGGATCTAGTCAACCTCCCAAGTGTATATATCAAATATGTAACCAAACTGATATGTTCATTCCCACATGACATGTCATGATGGTCTGGCTCCTTAAAATCACCAAGTTCACACTTTAATCTTTATTAAAGTGTTTGAAAAGCTTGCAACTAACAAGTGATATGCATGAAGGTTGTTTGATCCTCCTCCTATTAGATTACTTCTTAACCAGGACCCTACTTAGTTTTAAACCACATCCAGTCAAAAGTATCTTATGTGGGCCAAATTTGGCCAATAATACCAATTTGTCATTTTCATAAGATTATTGGATATGATACAGACACATGTTCATCACTATAACATAAATTGAGTAAGTTCAAGACTCTGTGCACTATTTAGATTACATAACCATCACTTCCATTAGTAAAGACACCATGATAGACTCTTCACTAACATAGACATTTAAGGAATAATCCATTGTCTATTTAGATTTTTGTCAAGGATAAATACATCCCCCATGTTATGAATGAGGATTCTAATCCTAATACTTGTACTTTGGCATTTTATAGCATATAAGACATCATAAGAGTGAGATACAACATGTTATACATTGTCAAGACTCCTTAGAACATATCACACTACTAGTTGCATGTGGCCATAAGGTGGTCAACACACTTTTTTTTGTCATAATAATGGGCACTCACATACATAGTAAACTTGGTACTACATAGTTATAGGCAATGGATGCCATAGTTTACAGGATAGATAGATCCTTAACATTCAATCACGAGGGACACATAGTTCATATTATATAGATGTCATAGATGACAATCACAGATTTCACATAGATACCCCACAATCCAATATGGTTTAATCTAGGACCACATAGGAGGTTTATTACATAGAGATTAGCATGCCATTCAAATGCATAAAATCCAAGTTATAACCAAGGATAAGGATATACTTTTGTTGACAACATGGTATGATGATCATAGTGATGATGATTTATTCAAATTTGGGTAGGTTCAATATTTGACATTGGATGATCTCCCACCAGATCCACTATTTGACTATTGACATCTTTTGGATGTGTTCTTAGGTCTTTAGAGGCACTACTTTTCATTTGTACATACTTATATATTACTATCATATAGCTTCTCTTACCTTACTTGTATATAGATTCATTTCCATGATTGCTTGTACATAGCTTATACTCAAAAAACACAAAAACATTAAAATAATTCTTATAAAATACAAAATTTATATTGTTTGCATATCCATGTTTACATTCTTTATATACTATACAGGTACTACATACACTATTTATCTTAGTATAGTTTGTTTTTATCATACATACATGTTTCACTTGTTCTTGTCAAGTGTTCAGAGATTATTATAAGACTTAGGTCCATCACATAGATCTAGATTTTCTATTATTTACTCACTAAGGGAACATACACAAGTTCAAAATTGATACATTTTCCTATTAAGGGCATCATACTATATAGATTTTAGTTTTCCAAGTTACATATTTCTATGTTCTATGTCATAGATTTAGCATTATTTATATCTTGATATTGATCATCCTATACTAAGTTTTTTATCGACTACTACTACTATAAACTCAATTTATGTACATATTTACTCTTATATATATTTGTACCACATGTTCATGCATACATTCATTTATAAATTTCTTAGTTTAGACTTTATTATGTCTTTTTTCTTCTACATCTATTCCAGGGTATTTGAATGTGTCATTGTTCTATGGCTCTATGCCAATTCTTTTCATTGTGTGTATGCTTTGGACATGTTCCCATGTCCTTGTGTGTGCCTTTTTGATGAACATTTGAACATGTTCCTCCATGTGGATCTAAGCCAACCTACTTTTTTTTATGTATATGGACATTTGAATATGTCCTTATATGTATTGTTCTTTCTCATATTTAGTGGCATGTGCTCATGTCCCTTGTATTTTGGCCCCTTGGCCTAATCTTTGTGCCTCATGTGTGTTGTATGTATATTTCATGGCCATGACACTTGTATTTTACTGGTTATAATTACACGTAGTTTTAGATGCCATGATTTCCCTCATTCATCTCCCCTTCCTCCTTGGGTGCCTTGATGGACATCATGCCCCATCCCCTTAGGCAGTTTACACAAACTATTTGTTAGGAACCCCTCCAAGGAAACACAATTGATTACTTTTCTTATAAGCAATTAAACACGGAATTATACTAGAATGATTAAGTAACTAGAAACTTGAAACAGCAAAGAATTTGAGGGACAATACACAATCTTGTATTAAATACTCTTAGAAGAAAATACAATAAAGAAGATGCCACTTCTTCTTCCACCTCAAAGGCTTGCCACACCTCAAGGACTTCTTCCCTCTCTCTCTTGCTCAACCACAACTAACTCAACAACCTGAGTTGTTATCCCCTCTTTGAATGCTTCAACTGATCTCCTTGACCTTACACCTTGCAGATCTCCTTTGACCTTGCTTTCTTGCTTCAATGCTTTACTTGCCTTCTTGATTACAATACATGCCTCATGGGTCTTTAAATAGGATCCCATGCATACAAAAATAGACCTCTAATTACAATAATTAGACACATATCTCGAGACTATAATTAGCCCTTAACATGCAAACACTTAGTTCAATGAACTAACTGTCCGTGCAACAAACAATTCTGGAACCACCACAAGCGACTGACGTCGGTCCTTATCTACCTGGTGCTGATCGACATCGGCCAACTCCCTACCGATGCCGATTGCCTTTTGCATTCATCATGACTGACATCAGTTATACTACCAACGCTGGTGTCTCTGGAACTTCAGCAACCTCCTCCATGTCTGCAACAATTAAAGCTTTTAGCTCCACAACCTAACAATCTCCCACTTGGAGATAGACAGTTGCAACTATACCTGTACCTATACATCATCTAGTTTGTTCCCTTGGCTCTGTATCCCTCTTCAAGATCACTCTTGAAGACCAACCACCACAAAACCTGTGATGCTATACCTGTCATCCAAGTCCCCTGCCACATCTGAACTCTTTGACAACTCCCACTGGAGACAAATTCAACCTGTGATCTTCCATGTCTCTTATGCCAAAAGAATTTTGCTACTCCCAAATTCTTCATGACATACCTCTAAACTAACTTTACCCTTAGCTCAACAACTCCCTATATATGTAACCCTGCAACAAGCAATAACATACAGTAACAGGATAATGTAGCTAATATTATCCAACCTAGTAAAGATAAATACAATGGTCAAACCTCCATTATCCTATAGCCTACTCAAGACCATATACCCTAGCCTTCTATCTCACATGTCCATCCACTCTCTTCTCTAACTTAGGAATCCATCCCTCATCCAGTGCTTTCTTCCAGTTGACAACTCCACCAACAAACCCCTATTTGGTTCTTCTCCAAGGACTCACACTCCTCATCCATGCCAAGCTCCCATTGTTTCTAGATTCTACTTGCATTGCCTCTTCATATCTTCTTGGTTTTTGACCATCAGTAAGCAAAAAATAAAATAAAGAAGGTGAACAATGAATATGAGGTTCACATACCCTTTTTGACCTTTATATGGGTGTTTGAGACTCCTTGACAGCTTGCTGTCCGCCCAACATCCGTTCCAGTGACCGATCTCAGCCATCTCCCAGTCTGCACCCGATCGATGTCAGTTCCCTGCACTGACCCTGACTGTCGATGTCATTTCCCTAGTCGATGCCAGTGTCCCCTCTATTCACGTCAGTTCCTATTTGACCAACATCGGACTTCTCCTGCCCGACTTTACTGACCCTGCTGGTCTGCACATGACCGATGTCGGTATCTACTTGACTGACGTCGATTCCAAGTGACCGACGTCGGTGACTGTGTATTCCTATAAGTGATGAATTCTTTATCCACGAGCTCATCTTGGATCATAACCCTATCCATACTACCCTGCTCAAAATTATTCAGCCCCTGTGACTGATCTCTGTCCCTCATCTCCTCCATAAACACCAAGGCTTCCCTGTTCTTGTCAAAAGCATCAAATTTCCTTTTCCTATAATGAACTCAATCTATGCCTTCTAAATCTAAACTCATACCTTTTGAATCAAGAACATCCATTCCCTTCTTATTCATGTGACCAAGCCTATTAAGCCACATCTTCAAATCTACAGCTGAAGTAGATAAACCAGAAGTAGAATCAGTAATACAAGTAGATAGATAAAGAGTACCTACTTTCTTACCTCTTGCTAAAACAAGTGCACCCTTGGTAACCTTCCAAGAATCCACTATGAGGGTTACTGTGCATCCCTCATCACCCAACCTTCTTACAGAAACCAAACTCTGCTTCAGAACTGGGACATGCATAACCTCCTTCAACACCCATGTGTTGTCCATCTACAATTTCAGCTGCACTTTCCCTTTGCCAACTATTTGACAAGGCGTACCATCCCCTAAATAAAGCTCTCCAAAGTCTCCTTGGACATACTCATGGAAAAAATCTCTGTTTGGGGATGCATGAAAAGAAGAACCAGAATCTAAAACCCATGATTCTATATGACTATCAAAAGAAAGTATGAGAGCATCCTATGCCACAATCCCTGCATCCTTCGCTTCTTCATTACCTTCATGTTGATTTTCTTTATCCCTCAACCAACACTCTTTCTTTGTGTGTCCTTTCTTTCCACAAAACCAGCAGGTGATACCTCTGGATTCAGATCTCATTCCCATCTTTGACCTTGATTTCCCTTTCTCGACCTTCTCTCTTTGCCTTCCCCTGCTTTCTGCACTTAGAGCATTCTCTGATGACTCACTTGTGCTTTTCCTGCATATTTCTTCATTCAAGATTACACTCACAACATCATCAACTTTTAAGATTTTAGAAGCAGATGCAGAATTACTTACTGCCATAACCAAACTATCCCAACTTTCAGGTAAAGAGCATAAAATTAAGAGAGCCTTTACTTCATCATCAAAAACAATATTGACTGAAGCTAACTGGTTTACCAAACCATGGAAATCACTAAGATGAGTATGTACCGATCCACCTTCCTACATTTGCAAAGTAAATATCTGCTTCATAAGAAATACCTTATTTGAAGTTGAGGGCTTTTCATATAAATTTGCCAAAGATTTTATCAACTCTTTCGTTGTCTTACACTGTGATAAGTTGGAAATCACAGACGATGCAAGGCTCAACCTTATGGATCCCAGAGCCTTCCGATCAAGAACATTCCATTCTTCATCCTTCATATATGTGGGCTTGCATGCAACCCCACCTAATGGTAAGTAAAAATCCTTCTGATACAGATAATCTTCTATTTGCATCTTCCAATGTTGATAATTCTTGTCGTTAAACTTCTCCATTCATAGCTTACTTTCTTCTGTCATTGCTGAACTCCCACTCAATCAGAAACCCCTGAGAATGACCTGTAATCAAATAATAACCTACTCCCTGCAAATCGTAGCTCTGATACTAGCTGTTAGGAACCCCTCCAAGGAAACACAATTGATTACTTTTCTTATAAGCAATTAAACACAGAATTATACCAGAATGATTAAGTAACTAGAAACTTGAAACAACAAAGAATTTGAGAGACAATACACAATCTTGTATTAAATACTCTTAGAAGAAAATACAATAAAGAATATGCCACTTCTTCTTCCACCTCAAAGGCTTGCCACACCTCAAGGACTTCTTCCCTCTCTCTCTTGCTCAACCACAACCAACTCAACAACCTGAGTTGTTATCCCCTCCTTGAATGCTTCAGCTGATCTCCTTGACCTTACACCTTGCAGATCTCCTTTGACCTTGCTTTCTTGCTTCAATGCTTTACTTGCCTTCTTGATTACAATACATGCCTCATGGTTCTTTAAATAGGATCTCATGCATACAAAAATAGACCTCTAATTACAATAATTAGACACGCATCTCGAGACTATAATTAGCCCTTAACATGCAAACACTTGATTCAACGAACTAACTATCCGTGCAATGAACAAATCTGGAATCGCCACAGGCGACCGACGTCGGTCCCTGTCTGCCTGGTGCTGATCGACGTTGACCAACTCCCTATCGATGCCGGTTGCCTTCTGCATTCATCATGACCGATGTCGGTTATACTGTTGACGCTGGTGTCTCTAGAACTTCAGCAACCTCCTCCATGTCTGCAACAGTTGAAGCTTTTAGCTCCACAACCTAACACTATTATAATTTATGTAATTCATACACATGCTTACATTTTTATATTTATCTTGACAACATTGTGAATGTTAGATATAACATACATCGTACATTACCAACTTATGCTCAAATTATATTACATTTTGATGTCATGTATGCACATTATATTATTTTATTATGTAGATATCATATATGTTTTTAGCCTAGCATACATCATGCAAAAAAATTATTTTGAGGATAATTATTGCACAAATGCAATAGCTCCCCTCAAAATAAGGGGCACTCATAGTGGTTTGTCATAGAGATTAGACCACTGGAGTGCACTCAAAGTATAATTTTTATCACGTAGACATAGAAATATAGATTTTAGAATTAAAAAAACAAATAGAAAAATAGTCAGACATAGATCAGTTTCAATTTGCACAAATAAAAAACAAGGATGTTAACACTAAAATTAGGACACTAGCACCCCAAATCTACTATCCAAGGTATAATGTTATAATTTAGTAACCCAAAAATAGGTAAATCTAGATTTTATATAATGACAAAACAATTATAGCCTAAATGTATTCATTTTTGTCACAGGATTTGATTAGTTTATCCTATTTTTTGCATAGAATCATACCAAGTTTTCTCAAATTAAGGGTATCATGCATGGCATGATCACTCCCATTTTAGTTTCAGATACACATACATATATTGTTATAACTTAATCTAGAATCCATATGCATAGATATCAGAATTAGGGGCATGTGCATGACACATTATTTCCACATGATTAATTTTGTACCATCTCATCTTAGATGGAATGACAAATTCCATATCATTCTCTATGTTGTATACTTCAAAAATCATTTGAACTAGGTTCCACACTATATTGATGTCTTATTCTATCTATTGTGGTTGGAATTTTCATGTAGTCCCTGAGCTACATTCCCAAGTACCTGAGTGGACCTTTGACCATTTTTCATTTTAGAGTTTCAAAAAGGCCCCAGGGCCATCCTAAATAGTCATCATTACATTAGATAGTTTTATTTATATATACATATACTACACATGTGTAGGCGATGATGGAGTCATAGCCTACTTGAGTTCTTAAGCCACCTACATAAGAGGGTTAGACAAGCCATCAATCTGATCTAAATTATTAACAATTCATGATCCACCAAGTAGGGGTAAAATGTTGGAATCAAAACTAGATTGAGTTCTTGAGCCACCCACATATGGGTATTAATTAAGCCATCAACTCAATCTAAGTTATTCATCGATTTGATCATTACTTACACACACAAGATATCACTAGGTTTTTACATTAGTTTACGTACCTAGTGAGGTGTATTTGTTCTTTTCCTATCTCTCTTATCTCTTTACTCAATTTTGACTTTGATTTTGATATTACTTAAGTAAGGACTGATTCACACATGTTTTATTTATAGGATATGCAATGGATCACACTTCACATAATCAGACTCAAATTCATAGGCTTCACCTCACAAGTAAGTCTAAGTATGCTTTTTTTTTCTTTTATCCTAGTCATTTCACTTTGACACATTTCTATAATAAAGGCAAGAAAATATAGTCATATAAAATGTCACTTGAGTGCAATTAGTGTCACTAGAGACAACCCATCCCTAATTTAACCCTAGACTTATCTTAGGGCTTATTTCAACCCTTATACATCTTTCATGTGAGTGTTACACATCCCTAGACATCCCAAAATCAATAACAAACCTTCCCTTAGGGATCCAAGTCCCTAATGCCCCAATTTCTACCACCTGGACACTAGTGCACTTCTTTAGACACTAGCACATTGTGTTAGTGACCAAAAGACTGTGATAGTGTCCCTTGCCTAATTTCAACCCCAATTAATATCTTTTCAATTCATACGACACTTAAGGTCTGCCTAGACGTATTTCACACTCTATACAAGCACCAAATCAATATAAATACAGGATTTTTATCCCTTTATTCATTATATGGAAATCATATGCAAAATACATAAACAAGTTATAAGAATTTGTGCACAATCAATATTATTAATCCCTATTCTATCTTTCTTCTGCATACAATCATCTATAGCCATCCCAAGCCTAGAATACCTATATTTCCAATCTAAAGCCTCATTTAAAACACTCAGGTTGACACTCATACTAACAATCACTTTCACTTGCACCAAGCACTTAGGCAAGAAAACTACATCGGGCTTGATCCCTCCTTGGAGTATTGGTATGTAGGTAATTCTCAACACAATGAGGTGTTGAGGATGTCTAACCTACCCAGTTAACAACATGTTTTTACTACTTATGCCACTTGAATACCCTAACAACATGGAAGTATAGGGTTTGCTCATAAATCATCCCAAAGTAGTGCATAGAGAGTTAATTAGAGCTCATCCACACAAGTATAGGTAGGTCAAACTCAACCAAAGGTGCACCCATAAGATTAGACTAATTTATACACATAGGAAATCAGCATTTAAAGTAGGGCATTATCACCCCAATACTAATATCTAAGGTACAACACTATTATCCAAGAGGATTTATAACACCTAAACCCTATTTGTGACACTCATATCTGCTTCCACACTAATTTTTAGCCTCTAGATCATCCATCTTAATAAATTTCTAGTTATACACTTAGTTGTGTCATTTATTGATATTTTTAAAAAAACCAAATTATGTCAATTCTTATAAAAATTAGTGATTGTATTTATTGCATATTTTTACCTTGATTTATTGTACTCTTATCCTTTAACAACCTAAGGTTTACACTCCATAAAACCCTAAATAGTTAAAACAAATGTAGTGTGGATGGAATTTCTTCCATTTTATTTTTAGCCATGAGCATCCAAGTAATAGATTGTATGCACCAATATTTGACACCACTATAACCACACTAATAGGGTCTTAGGACCAACTATAACTAGTTATGTAATACCATCATGGGTGTCCATGTAATACCAACATAACTCCTAAGAATCATAGTTGTTCTTATTACATTACATTAGTGTAGCATCTACTAGTAACAAATGACATTGTAATTATATTTTGACTTGAACCGTTATCGACCATACTGCCATATGTAATCAAATAATGTGAATCAACAAAATAATATATGTAGAGAGGATCATCATTTGAATCATCTTGTAGAGTCTTTTGGTCATAGAATGTGATATATGGTGGTTACTTTTGAGAGATAACAACCATTCCTATAATATCTATCAATGATATGATCATTTTAAATTACTAGTTGATGTATAGATGTACCCATGTGAATATCATCATATTTATTGGTATCATGATTTTGCAATGGTTTTTATAATATTTGTAAGAATTGATTAGCCATTTCAAAAGATTCATTTAATGTAATATTATTTCCATTAATTTTAAAAGTGTTACTATCATTGAGATATTTTATCTTATGTTTTAGTGTATATCATTGATTGGTAGAATATCTAGAATCTCTATGGAAAGCATAATATTGATTGCCATCATATCCTTTAGGAAACAGTAAAATAAATTCAAGTTGCACTCAAGAAAGTATTTAATCACTTTGTGAATAATTTTGGGTAATCTTGTGATTTTTTCAAAGGTTCTTAAAAGGTGGAAGGACATGCTTTTCATGTAGATGTGATATTGTATTTATAACATTGGCCTCATTCTTAATTAAAAAAATTAGAGCATCATTAGTCTTAACTTTGAATGTTTATTTTTCCTAATATGTGGAGGTAGTAGAGGTAGAATTATTAAATGTATACTTGAGTATATTGGCTTCAAAATGTTTGATCTCATAGTTTCGAACCATATTAAAAAAATCATCAAAATGTTGGTAAATGTTGAACATAACATTATATTTAATTATTTTAATAAAATTACTCAAGAAAATAATTTTAAGCTCACTATCAAGGATTTGATGAGACATATGTATAAGCATGGTATTGAATTTGAACATATATTCAGTAAAAATATCATCAAGTCCTTGTTTGAGTTTAATAGTTTGAAAAAACATGACATTTTGGCTAATTTTTATATACAAATAAGCTAATAATGTGTTAGAAAAATCATTAAAGTTATGCATGGAACCTATAGGTAAGGTGTATAACCAAATCCAAGACACAATCCTTGTGACTTGTAGGAAAAATATTGATCATCAATCTATCATCATGATGAAATCCAAAGCATGAAGTAAAATAGGAATGAATGTGATGTAAAGGATCACTTTTGTTGTTGTAGTGATCAAAATTGGGCACTAGAAAACTAATAGGCAAAGCAGGATTAAGGAATTTATGAGCTAATGGTTTGTGTAATATGACATGAGAGGTGTTGGACATATTGTCATTGATGTCAAAGGTCTAGAATTGTTGGTGACAAAGGCCCCATAGCATTTATTGTCTAAAGGTGTTTTTAATGTTTATATTTTGGCTAAATGTGTTGATATTTATTTAATATTAATGAATATATTTTTGGATGCATAAATTCAAAATAAGGCCCATGAGGAAGTCAAAGATTCATGAGGAAAAGATAAAAGAGGGAAAGGATGCATTTTCCCATGAAGGGTCATCTTGAGGAATTCAAAGAGTCACCAAGTGAAGACAAAAGAGGAAGGATGCATTTTTTCATGAAGAGTCACTTTAAAGAATTCCAAAGGTCACCAAGATAAATACAAAAGAGGAAATGACATATTTTCTCATGAAGGGTCACCATGTGATTTTTCAAATGAAAGGATCCAAACGGTCATGTAAGTTTGGCACCATTTTCCATGAGGATTGAAGGGTCACAAAGCGTGAATGCCATAGTCTTTTGGAAAGCTATAAATAAATGATTGAGAAGCCATTTATAATATGCAAGAGAGTGCATGGTTTGTAATTATTTTATATAATAAAAGAGGAGAGAATAGAAAGAGATATTGTAGAGTTATATCATTTGTTGAGAAAGCAACATTGAGAGATAGTTGTGTTTTATACACAAGAGGGGTTGGTGATCCTATAGGTTGGTGCTCACAAATATTTAAAAGGGGTTGGTGCTCATAAATAGTTGTTGCATTGGTACTTGAAAAAAAGTTTGGTACTCCTGTGTTACCTTTTGAGTCACCCTTATTCAATTTTTCATGAATTTTGCCATAAAAGAAGTTCAACCGCTTATCGCCTTTTGTGTGTGAATTTTTTTAAAAATTGAACCTTTGAACTTGAAATTTTCTCAGAGTTCAAGAGTTTAATAAGTTCAAGATTTTAATAAGTTTAAAATTTTAATAGTCTCAATGTTTCAAAGTTTAAAGTTTCTCAAAATGAATTGTTTGTCCCTTTGTGTATTTCAATTATGACTTTGAACCTTTCGGTTGAACTTGAACCTTTCTCGAAGTTCAAAAGTTCAATGATTCAAAATTTCAATACTTGATGTTTTATAAAGAGTCATGTTCACTTATTTCCCTTGTATAAATTAATGTATTATTGAAACTACCATTTGAACCTACCACTTGAACCTAACGTTTGAACCTACATAGTGGAGTTCAAAAGTTCAATAGGTTCAATGTTTCAAAATTCAAAGTTTTTGGAAATATCATATGACTATTGGTCAGTCTGTGTAGTTCATCTCATATCATTGAACCCTAAAATTGAACCACATTTTCAAAAGTTCAATGGTTCAATGACTATATTCTCATCTCACCCTGAGGCTTTCTCTAAGTTAAAATTAGTGGGAAATTTAGAAGAGAATATATCTGAAACTCATTATAAAGGAAAAAAAATTGAATTTTTATGAGGTTACAGATAATCATTACTCATCAAAATTGTGAATAAAAAAATGCTCACCATTAATGCATATGTCAGAGTGCATGTCTTATCAAGCATTTTTAGGACGTATTATTTCAGTTAAATTATTTGATGTGGTTAATATCTGTATCAAGAGAGAATAATTCAAATTTAGCAAACAAGCATACTGGATGATACAAAGGAGAATAGCACAGGTGGTATAAGATATTTGTTGCTCAAATTTGTAGTGATTTCAAATAAATTTAAGGTGAGTTTTATTCTTACTATAAGTTGTTTCCATTACTTAGTTGGAAAGAAGAATTATTTTGAGTTCACGGTATTATTTAAGTTCAAAACTTTTTCTTTTCATCATATCCTCCAACCTGTAGCCATGAAATCTACATGTCTCAATTGTGAGCATGGTCCTGGTCTTATATGTTCTCCTCCTGAAATTAGGGACACCTCTCTGGTCTAATATGACTTGGAAGATTTTAAGGAAAGGGTTAGAAATCTTGTGTCAAATCTGATGATGCAGAAGATAGTAAAAAGTGGTTTGGTTGAAGCTGCAGCCTTTCCTTTGGCTATATAATGCCCCAAATTAGTTCTTCAATACATGAATAGATATTAACCTTAGAATAGGTGCATCAAGATTGTAGATGGTAATATTTTACTACATATCAATAGACAAACCCTAATGTCTATGATGAGAATTCCTCCCAAGGAACCATATTTTGACCTCAGTATCACTTTTTCCTATAGTTATTTTTTATTAAAATAAGCAATTTACAAGAGTGTGATTACAAGGAATTGGCTTTTGAAATTCCAAAAAGGGGGTTCAAGACTACCCAGACCATTAACAAGAAATCACATGATTCCAGAAGCACAAGATATTATAGTATTACTACACAAGCTAAAGGGCAATGCTCATGCATATTATTGGGAAGACTAGATGTACTTTTTCATACAGGTGATCCTCTAAGGAGAGCAATATTTGGATTGGGTAGAAATTGTAGCTAAATGTTTGCATCTAGGTTTAAGTAATTATTTGGAAAATAAAGAGTTTTAGAGGTCTTCATGCCTCTTCATTTGCCTGGCATCTACAAGATAATGGGTAGGATTACCTCATGCACCCTTGGCTAAAAATAGAAAAAATTATTATTATTACTCACAAATACAAGTGCATAATTGATATGAGGGTTATAGGAGGGTTAATGATGTTTTTACTCATAAATTGACATTTGAATTATCAAACAACATCAATAAAAGGTTATCAGATGAAGCTATGCAGCTGATCAGCATTTATGGTAGTTTCTTCATTCAATTTTCTAAGTTCACCTACATCAGAGTTGGGGGTTTTGACGGTGAACATTTGAGGTTACCTAGGTATGTTTTTGACCGATTTGTGTTAATAGAAGTTTGTAGACAATTAGCACATGTAGATAAAAAATTCCTAATGAAAAATAAATTTGGTATATTTTTCCCTATCGAACTTGGATGTTATTCATGAAAATCAACATTTGATGCTTTGAATTTAGAATTGGATCTTAAAAAATTCAATTTTCAGTACTTCACAGCTAGATCCCAATTTAACAACAAAAGTTTTGCCAGGGACAACTTGGATCTTAGAACAAGGTTGTCACATATTCCTCAATTGGAGGATTATTGGGAAGATTGTTCAGATGAATTTGAGGTCAAAAGAAGACTGTGGTCCAGGTTCTCCCTAGGGAAAACTATTACCTTTAATTTAAATATGGACATTTTTAGAATTTTTGACAATGAAAAATAGGTGATTGATCTGCAATTTGAACAAATAAAATAATCACCTATTTCAAAAATTGTCTGAGAAAAAAATGAAGAAGATAGAATTGAGGTTAAGACCCTCCCAGTGATAAGGAGAATTGAGAAATGGTTGAGATAGCAAAAACTAGGGGGATCTCAAAACATATCTTCCCAGTAATGTACATCAATAATTGAATCACCATTCCTAATAAGCTCCTCTAACCAGCTTATTGTTATCTATGATGTAGGTAATTCCAAAGTAAAAACTAGAAGGCATCATGTCATCAAAGAATTTGAGAAGACCCTTATAACTACTCTACCTCCTCGTGCCACCAGATCAAGGACCCAAAGCAAGAGAAAGAGTCAGATTTCTAAAAAAGTAATTATGGATTTGAATTTTGAAGAAGATTTAGGAGAAGCCAAAGGTGATAAAGAATCTGGTTCACCAATGGTGGAAGAGGTTAGTGTAGATCAATAGATAGTAATTCCTTCTAATTCTACCAAATTGATGATTGTTTCAAATGTACCTTATGATCAACCAAATCTTGATAAAGAAGTCTCGACCTTTGCACCCAAGTGGTTGGAAAGCTCAATCAACAACAAAAGAAAAATAGTACTGTTGTCCCCCAAAAATATCACTCATTTTTGTTGATTGATAAAATATTCAACCAACAAGTACCATTTTATTTTCCCTTGGAAGATATGGTAAGTGTTTAGGGAAAAATCCTAAATCCAAAAAGTTAAAAACAACATCTAGGGTAGATGTTGACCCTAATACAGGGAATCAGAATACAAAAATAGCCTAGCTAAGAACCAATGAGGAAGTTCAAGATCCTAAAATTTAGGATTTTAAAATTGAAAAGATAGATCTTGGGACTGCATCACGTGTCATAGATGTGCATCACCTCAAAGCGTCCACCAAAAGGATAGTCAATAGAACTTGGAAGGATGAAAAAGATAAAATAGAGTTAAAACAAACTATGCGGTCAATGGCAGAGTACATCGATGCCATTCATAATCTAGATCCATAACCTATTGCCCAACTACCCCTGTCTTTTAACCCAAAATCACCTATCAATCAAAGGATGTTTGACCAAATACATAGAAGCAAAATGGTTACCAGGGTATTTGATAATTATTTGGATGCCATCATTCAGAAAGGTACATAATACATTCATAAATTAAAGAATGTATATGATCTAACTACAATTACTATTGAAGATTTGAAGACTCAATGCTTTGTGGATAAAAGATGAAGGAAAATGGATGAGTGTGATAAACTAGATTGATGAGGTACAAAAGTGTGGAGTAACAAAGCCTTTGTTAGAAAATAATTTGATAGGACTAGATGAAGATATATTATATGTAAGTAAAAAAAAACATTGAATGGAGGAATTCAGTATTCTGACAAGAGCGAATCAAAATCACAAAAATGATCAAGGAAATAACTAAATTCATTTAGTCATTACAGCATGATCTACAAAGTATTGATGTCAAATACATAAAAGATGATGGAAAACTAGAAAAGGACATCAATATTGTGATTCAATCCTTTAGGGAAAAGATCAACATCGTTAAAGAAAGTGACAATTTATCAACTAAAAATTTCTCTCAAATTTTAAAAGTAGAGTCACTTCTTTATCATTGCATTGACACACTCCCAGAGCATGTAGAAAAGATGGGAAAGTTTTGGAGGGAAGAAAACATTTGGAAGGCAAGAATAAAACACATCAGTATTCCCAATCTCTGGAAAATTTAGGATTTTGTTACAGCATTTCAGGAGTGGAAAGTTCAATGTGTCTATCCAACCAAACACAGTAAATTTGCAGATCCTAATCCGTCACTTCAGTAATGATTTTACTTACATAGTTTCTTTTATTCAGTTATTCAGTTACTTTTCTACTCAAAACTTGATCTTTAAGTAAATTTGTAAAAAAAAAACTAATCCCGTATGGGTCAGAGTTACTTTAACTCTGGTTTAGTTTGAAAGATTGATTAAAGAGGGAAACTATATATTTGAAAAGAATAGAGATAGATAAAAAAGGAGAAAAGGAGTTAGGAGTTAGGAAATTTCAGAACTGGACCACTGTTGTTGATAATATATGTGATGTTTGTCTGAAACATTTTTCATCTATGAATGAAAAGGAGAATTAATTGCTGAATACTTAGATCTGTGCATTTGAGTATTTCAAATTAGGTTTTTTATGTGAAATCTTCTTTATACAGTAATTACTCTTCCATTAGACAATTCATTGTATGTGTTTTATCCTTTACTAGTTCAAATATATATATGTTTATCTATTTAATCATTATTGAGAAATGGAATCTGTGTATTATATTATCCATTACTGTTATAAAATCTTGCATTCATGATATGATGATGTGTGGATGTTAGTTTATCTTTAAAACACTTTTTGGTTAAAAGTGTAACTAAATATTTGAATTCATTGAAAATATTTTAAGGGAGTTGTACCTTAATTCAAAGGGGAACTAGTCTTAATAGTTCACCCATTTGTTTTTTAACTTATTTGTTCTTGAAATAAGAAGGGTATGGAGTCAAAATAAAATATTTTTAGATAAGGATAAATATGTTAGCCAACAGTTTTTTGTGACTCCACTGAGGAATCAAAATTGAAATCTTTACTGAAAGATTAGTCACCTTAATATGAGGCAACAATGGTACTTTTGCATGAAAAAATAATTCCTATTTTTCAACCTAATCTTGGTTTTCAAGATGAATAGGAAGATATAATTAGTCAATTAAATACTCTTGCTTGGCATTCTCATCAAAATATTGATGATTAAGGATAACAAGCAGAATATTAAAAAAAGAAGAAGAATTTGCTGATAATATGATATTGTTATTACTCAGGCAAAAGAGGCAAGTAGAAAATGCAACAAGGAATTAAACCCCCTAAAGTATGAAGTTAATAATTATAATATCATAAGTTGGATTCTAGAAGATACACAAGGTCTTTGAGAAGAAAAGGAATTGAGGATTCTACTTTTCAAGCATTACAAAGCTTAAATTTTCCTTATATTCCTACCCGAGTTAGAAAAGTTAGAAGTAGACCTCCTAAACCCTCTACATCCTCTATCTATCAAGCCTTAACTCTTTCTATTACTATCTTTCCTTCTATTATATGTTTTCTTCCAATGGCCCAACCTTGGGGTGTAGCCATAAGACCTCTAAATTTAGGAGCCAACCTGAATCCTTTGCCTAAAAATGCAAGGGAAAATTTACCCAAATTTAATGGAGATGGAAGACAATCACTAGAGGAACATTTGAGTGCCTTTGAAGTGGCATGTGGTGTGTTAGGCATGCAACATCAAGATGTAGCCATAAGGTTTTTTGTGCAAACTCTAACTGATATTGTAGTATAACGGTTTTATCATCTAACTCATTACTCAATCATAAACTAGAATGATATGAAAACTGCATTTAAAAATAGGTTCAAAAGCACAGAAGATGAACATTCTCTTCTTGCTCAATTGACTCAGCACAAGAAGGAGATACATGAACCCATGAGAGAATTTATGGCCAAATTTAATAGAATTGTTCACAAGATTCCTATTGCTAAAAGACCGACTATTGAGAATCAAAAATGTTTCTTTATTAATTCTATGCCTCCTAATATAAGTTTTCATCTTAGAAGAGGTGTAATTGTTGATTTAATAGACACATAATCTTTGGCAGTTGAGTTAGAGGATGATCTTATTATGGCTAAAAAATGAAAGAAAGAAGTCCAAGTACCTAATGCTCATCCCTCATCCTCTACGGATCTTGTGGTTCAAAGGCTAGTTAATGATATGATTGCCCCAAAGACTAGTACTTCATTCCAACAACCATATCAAGATATTGGTAGGAGAAATCAATAAGCAAATACTGGTAAGACATTACCACTTGCATCAACACAACCAAGATTGACTATTGAAGCCCCTCCTAGAAGAAATAACATGTGTGTCTTTCATTTGACTACCGATCATGATGGAAATTCTTATCCAGAGATGCTTAGATATACTCAAATGACTGCTACTCAAGATGTCTTAGGGGAGATTACTAAAGAAGAAAGGAGCTTTGAGAGATTTGGTGACTCTAAAATACACTTTCTAGAATATGATTCAGATTCAGAAAGAGGAGGTGAAATATTGGTTACTCTTGAAAATCTTTCATGTGTTGTACTTACCAAAAGTTAAAAGAATTCAAAGTTTTCTAATACTCAAGAAGTGCCCATTAAAAGTAAGGAACCTTTTACTAAAACTTCTGATGCTAAGACATAAGAAAATAAATTGTTACGTAGAAATGATTGTGAGATTTTTTTTGATATTTTAGAATTTTGTAAGTCTGTAAAAATTCAAATATCCCCTACTGAATACCTCAGGTTGAAACCCAAAGAACTTGATAAATTGGTTAAATATGTCAAAAATGGTCCTACACAAGTTGAACCTAAAAGTCAATTAAACGTTAACATTGAGTCTCCCATATCCTAATTATTAACTTCTCCACCTTGTTGGGTGAATATTTTTCCATCTACTAACTGAAGGCAAAATGGGTATATCAGCCACAACATAATGAGATAAATCTCTCCTCTCAGCAAGGGGAGGTTACCTATAAACTATTATAAACTAATCTAACTAAAAATTAACTCAGGGGTGAGATCATACCATTCATTTCTCTTTTCTTAGAAATGATGTTTACAAAGTAAAAGAAAACTTTTGGGGTAGTAACTGAAACCACGAGAAACCCATGAAATCACAAAGTCTTTTGTTGTTTCCCTTACTAATTTATAACTTATATAATAGTAGAATGAGGTGCAGCCCAAAGTCTCCACTGAAAACTACAACAGAGTATAAGATCACAAAGGATTAAAATAGTTCAAAGCCTTTCCAATACCCTTTGTACAAAAAAAAAATAAAACACAAACTAAAGATAATTATAGTAGCACAAAGTCTCCATAATCGATCTTCAAAACATCTTTCAAATTATTTTCACTCACTCTGCTTATTTAATCAAATAAATAAGACAGCATTAGGAAAAGGATGTAAGAACAATTTTCTAAACAACACAAATTATTCCAATACAAAGTTTGAAAAGTCACTTACTTTCTCATTCATTTAAGAAAATATATGATTTACAATCTGAGCTCAAAGTCTCAAAAGGCATCTCAATTTAGGCAGATTTTTTGCTTCCAATAACTAAAAGATCTCCTTATTACAAAAGAGTCTCTCCTTATTTATAGGGAAGGCCTTGAAGATTTAGAAAAGACTTAAATATTTTGACTCAGTCAAAGATAGAAGTCTTTGTTGACTTTGGACTTTCTATATTTTTACATGTAACTACACATGACAAAAGTACATGTACAAATGTTCAAAGTGGTTACAAAAGTGCATTTGAAAAAATGAAAATTAAATCAAAAGAAAATTGATTCAATTTGTAGTCCCATCTTTCTTCATGTGAGTATCATACATGGTAATAGCTGCTTGTATCCCGATACTATCTGGAGTAACAATATTCTTGAAAATCACCTTTGCCCTGACTATGGCATCTCTCACTACTGTGACCGATTTTGCATGGCTAGTGAACCTAGTTTTTAGATTATCTAGAGTTAACTGATTATCTAGAATATTATCCATGGAGGCTACTAAGAATGCCTTATCTTCAAATTATTTTTAGAACATACCTTCAAATTCTTGAATCATTTCTTTTGCTGAAAGGAATTAGTTGTCTTGCGATGTAAGCTTGCAAGGCAACTCCTCCAATTTATGCAACAGACTGATATCACTTTATTCACTAAGGTCTCTTAAATATTTGAGGTTACTGATCAATTCTTTAAGCACCTGACCCCTATATATCAATGCCTCTTTAGTTTCAATGTAAGAGTCTCTATCAACAATGACATTAATTGATATTAGAGTGCTCATTTTTAGTTTCTTCATATCCACCTATTTATCAAGATATTTTTCTATGCTTTCAATATCCTAAGAAATGATATTGATAAGATCATTTAGTTCTACTCTTATTTTCCTCATTTTACCTGTCTTCTCAGATAATTCTATGAGCAAAAAAATTCCTTATGTGTGTATCTTGTCCAAGTACTCTTCAAGTACTTTTCCCTTGAGATAGGTCCTTTTTACTTTCTGAATCATGGGATCTTCTATGGAGATATCCTCTAGAGTTACTATTTCTAGAGTGAAAGTAATTCTCCTTACCACTGTAGTTAGTTGTTCCACCATTGCCTTATAATGATCTTTCATCTCTTTCTCTCTATCAAATTTCTAAATTAAAATGTCTATGGCTGACTGCATATCACTCTTAGCACTTTCATGAGTTCTCTTATCTAACTCAACTCGAGAGATAGAGCAGTCACTTATATCAAAATTTTCAAGAGTTGAATCCTATGGAGGTTTTGCTATTTCCAAAAATTTGTGCCCCGTATCCCCAATCATCTTTGAAAGAATCTTTGGCTTCTTGGGATCCTTGACTTTTACTGGCACTATTTTATTGAAATCAAAGTCATCTGGAGAGATGGCTTGTTTTTTCCTTTTGGGTGTATAAGCTAGCAACCAAGGTAGGATCATAAAAGTACTTACATTAGTATCAATCTCCATTGTTGGCATTACTGGAGTTGCACTTGCACTGGTAGTAGAAATAATAGGTGGAGTATCAGTAAAAACTGCACCTTCTACTGAGTAATCGAGAGCAAAACTATCTTGGATATCAAAAGATGGGGATGACAAACTGGGAATTGATCTTGAGGAATGAAGAATATCTCCAAAGGAGCCTTGAGAGTTGTCAAAAATTACTTTGGAAGAAGAGGGTGATCCAAAAGAGGGAACACTAATTGGAAAAATAGGTGGAGTTACAATAAGCATTCTCTACAGGGAAGAAGAAATTCTTATTCCTTGTTGCACATTCTCTTGAGGAGGCAAAGTTTCCTTCTCTCATTGATCTATGGGCCTATCATCAATCTCCATTTGTTCCATTACTGATTCTTTGATATTTTTTTTCTCAACCTCCATATCTGTTATTTCTAGCTTTTTTTCTATAACTTTTGACTTCATCATGAAGATGATCTTAGGTTTATGTGGAATCAAAGAAGAAGGAACATAGATTTTATTCTTCATTCTATTTTTTGCTCTTCTTCTTGTTTCTTCTTGAAATTTAGCTTTTGATCTTGTGATGAACTCTTTAAAAGTGATTCCCTTATTCACTAACCAATCATTGGTGTTTGTCAATATTAGTTTGAATCTTTTCTTTAAGGAAGTCAACTCCTTTTGTGACCATTGAATTGGGGGAAGAGGGGCATTGGTGACTTGTTCAGCATGGTATCTATTATTTATTAGATCTATATCATCCACTAGATTCTCAGGGATATTAGCGAGTCCCAAATATTCTATTTGCTCAAGAGATAATCTAATGTAGTCTATTTTTTTTACGTCTTCTACCTTCCTCAAATCTACCCAAACATCTTTGATCATAGCTTTATGAAACTGGGTTTTCCTCCTAATTATATCTTTTACACCCCTATAATCAAAATTCTATCTCTTTTTGAAATGCTTCATGGTTATGAGCTGCATTTCAGTTTCCATAACTCTAGTTTTTTCAATGGTCAACACTGAAAACCTACCAATTTCAATCGAGAACTTGAAACTAGGTTTCTTGAGTTCCATCTGCTTATTATCTATGATAATTATTTGTCTACATAGCTCCATCAAGACCAATTTGTCTGAATAGAATCTTGGAAGCATATAAGGATGACCTTAGAAAAAGCCAACTCATAGGTAAGAAAAATAAGGAAATTGTAGGAACATACATCCAAAGTCATTCACAACTATCCAGGCTTCGTCTGAAACTCTTTTTTGTTCTAATTAAGGATCAAAGAGACATAAAAATACTACAAATAAAGTGTCATTTACTCTCCTAAAATGATAAATAGAACCCTTCAATGTCAACTGAGAGTAATATTGATACACTGGGGTTACTCTCCTATCTCCTTCTAATGTTAAACCTGGGAAGGTTCTCATCGAAGATGTAATATACACCAGGTATGAAGTCATATAGAATTTAGAGGTAGTGTATACCTTCATCAATTGCTTGTGCAGAGCATTGTTGATTTGTTCTCCTCAGAAAATGACTTGTTTACCTTGGATAATTATCTTAATGAAGGGGTACATCTATTCATAAAACTATGAGAAAGAAGGTAAACCTCTTACCCTACTGAGAAGGGTGATCAGGTCACTGACTTATTCTATAAAGTCACTTCTTGGAAAGCTTTGTGTCCACTTGGAGTTTTAAGCCATTTATTATTGATTACTTTTTTTCTCTTTCAGGATCTTTGTCATATTCCCTTTGTGCTTCGACAAAATCAAGCTTCAAGACTTCAGTAGTAAGAGGACACATGAACACTTTGTCGATGAACTCAGGGTCTAGTCTAATCACCACATTAACACTAGAATCTAACATAGCCTTGGTATCCTTATTGTATAATTGAGTGCACTAGAGAACAAATTTTGTGTTATGAGCCACTACAGGGAAAGAAGATACTAGATGAATATTACTTTCGATTATCTTCTTCATTTCATGGCTGGGATTGCTTGATTTAGTTCTTTCCATGAACTCAGCCATATCCACATGACCAATCTTTGTATCTCTAATGTCATCGACATTAGAAGTAACTGAGGTGATTAGAAAAACACCTTGATACTTTTACTTTATTGTCTTCAACTTCTTCAGAGAAACCTCAATCATTTGGAAGAGCTTTTATAGAAAGGATGTCGATGAAGAAGGACCCACAAGAGAAACTACAACAAAAGTCATGATCATTCTATCAGGGGAAATATTGGTAATCTAGAAAAACTGCATGTTAATGATCATGACCATGGGGATGCGCTTGATAGGGCTAAAGTGTGATTAGGCTAAAAAGCCAAAGGAAAGTAGGCTCGAAAAAGCAAAAATTCAAATTTTTTTAGAGTTAGAAAATTTGATAAAATATATGCAAGGGTGGCAAAAATTGTTTCCCTTGCATATAGGGGGTACTGGAAGCAAAAATCATTGACGTAGCATGTTGAGGAAGGTCTATTTATGCATAGGCAGCAATTTTTTCTGCCTTTGCATGTTGAGTTTGTGCAGTGGCAGTGAAAATTACTACCTATGCACATGAGGTGCAAAATATACATAAGGGAAGCAATTTTTGCTATCATTACATGGATGTCAAGGTATTGTGTAACGCCGGTGAAAATTACCACCTTTACATGATTTAGCTCGGCTGATGGTATTTTTGATTTTTTTAGGCTTTCACCAAGAATGTCTCTTTGGAGAAGAGAGGGAGGAGGAAGAAAGAAAAATAAAACCTAGAAAGGAGAAAAAAGGGAAAACCGAACCTTTCAAGAAAAGAGAACAAACAAAAAATGAAAACCTAAAAACAAAAGAGAAGAATGCAAAACCTACCTAGTAAATCAAAATCCTACACTTGAAGCTAGCGAAATCGTAATCCCACTCATTCACATTATCGACTAGTTGCAGAGAGGGGGAGCAAACAACTCAAAATAATAAAAATGAGACACAAATCAGCATTTAAACGAATCAAAACTAATGCCAAACACTCAATACGAGTGGTCATAAATGCCATGCACAAAAATTGAGGTCATGCAAGGGTAGCAAAAATTGTCGCTCCTGCATGTAGAGGTGAAAATATGCAAGGGCGGTGAAAATTGTTGCTCCTGCATGAGAGGGCCAGAAAATGCAAGGGCAGCAATTTTTGCCACTCCTGCATGGAAGAGGAACAGACCATGGATGTAAGGGTGGCAAAAATTTCTGCCTTTACATGGAACAAAAAAAGCAACATGCAATAGCGACAATTTTCATTGACCTTGCATGTAAAAAACAAAATTAACTCGTTGAAATTGATCAAAGTTTGATGTTCTGATCGCATCAAGACTGCAATGAGTTTCATATTTTTCAAGAAATCATGACGAGGGAATGTTTTGAAATTTTCAAGGATGTTAGTAAACTACGCTTGAGATCAAAAGAAACTTGTCCCGAATGACAAACTTAGAGTATGTTCATGAAATGGACAAGTTTCATAGAGGTTGTCCCAAAAATAAGCATGGCTGATTTTGGGAACAACACACTTAAATCACTCACTCACACTTATAGAATGACCTTCAATTCATCTAATGATACTCTTTATACAGTTGATATGAATCCCAACCCATTTTATGTTTCTTTATTCATAAATGGTCATAAACTTAGCAATTTTATCATAGACTCAGGTGCTTCTGATAATATAATACCTTCTTCTATAACCAAAGCCTTAGGCATATCCCTTACAAAAATATTTGGTAGATGTTATTCCATGGATGGCAAACAGATTTTTTTGCTTGAACAAATTAAAGATGCACAAGTTGCTCTTGTAGCCTATCCTGATAAAAAGGTGAATTTGACTATTTTAGTAGCATATATTTCTGCTAGTTATGGGATGTTATTGAGTAGGACTTTTAGTAAAGATTTGGGAAGGCAGATTAAATTGGATTGGTCAGAAGCTACAATTCTAGTGGGAAAGCAGAAAGTTAAGCTAGAACCTGAACCTAAATGCAAGTTTACAGTATATCCTTCTGATGATCATAAGTCTCAAATTTTATTTGAAGAATGTGAATTTGGTAATTATTTTCTCTCCTCTGAAGATTTTAAGGAATAATCTATCCCAAAGTCTCTTCATTCAAATGATCTATAGACCATGGAATTTGATGGCAGTTGTGCTACCATTGGTTCAGGAGCAGGAGTTGTGTTGATCTCACCTTAAGGTGAAATTTTTCCTTACTCTTTCAAACTAAAATTTAAAAATACTAATAACACTACAGAATATGAAGCTTTATTTCTTGGGTTAAATAAAGCTAAAAGAAAGGGTGTAAAAATACTCAAAGCAAGAGAAGATGCTGAATTAATTATCAAACAAGTGAGAGGAATTTTTTTAGTTAAAAATGACAAATTAAGACATTACAAAAATAGAGTTTGGGATGAAATAGAATGTTTTGATGCCTTTTTTATTGAAATAATTCTCAGATACCAGAACACTCAGGCAGATATATAATAGTATCAGCTTCTCTTCTTCTCCCACACCCTAATTTCAAAAGGGTTTCATATAGAATAAAACTAGTGTATCGTTCTAATGTCCTAGATAATGCTAAAAATTGGCAAGTTTTTAAGAATAATAAACAGATCAAAAAAAAATTGGAGAATGTTGATATGTTCCTGGGGACTTATTTTACAAATTCTGAAATAAAATGTAAAGAATTCAGTCTTGATCTAGGGATCAATCCAAGAGATGATACAATTTAATTAAAAGGAAATAAAATCCCTAAAGGATTGGTCTCTCTAGAACATTTGTTCACTAGACAAGATGAATATACTAAAGGCAAACTTGTCCAGAATCCTAACAAAATGGAGAATTATGACAAAATCAATATTGGAAGTGAAACTGACCCTAAATGGATCTCCATTGGTAGGTGTTGTTCACCAGAGGATAAAAATGAATTAATTAATCTATTGATTAAGTATAAGGATGTCTTTGCTTGGTGTTATGATGACCTTAAAGATTTTAAATGTGGATAGTTTTAGCATCATATTCCTTTGAAAGCAAATGCAATTCTATTCAGATAGAAGCTGAGAAATTACAACCCAAAAGTTGTTGAGGCTATCTTTAAGGAGATTGACAAGATGTTGAAGACTAGGATTATTTATCCAATTCATCACTCCACCTGGGTGGTGAACATTATTTCAGTACACAAAAATAATGGAGAAATAAGAATCTATGTTGACTTCAGGAATTTGAACCAAGCTAGTATAAAAGATAATTATCCCTTACCTATGATGGATCACATCTTGCAAACTATTGTTGGGTCAAAAATAATGACTATGTTATATGGGTTCTCAAATTATAATCAAATATGTGTGGCTGCAGCTGACCAACATAAGACTACTTTCACTACACCTCAAGGAACTTTTGCTTATAACTATATGCCTTTCAGTTTGATTAATGCTAGTGCAACTTTTCAACAGGTGATAGATTCATCCTTTAAAGATTTTAAAGATAGAATTATTATCATTTACCTTGATGATTTGACTATTTTATCTAAAAAAGGAGAGGATCATCTGAAGGATTTGAAGACTGTTTTACAAAGATATCAAAGTCATGGGATATCTCTTAACCCTAAGAAGTTGGTCTTCTATGTTACAAAAGGGAAGTTATTGGGAAACCTAGTTTCAAAAAGTGGAATCAAAATTGACTTAGAAAGAGTTAGAGCAATACAACAACTAAGCCTTCCTTCTAATAGGATTGAACTTAAGTCTTTCTTTGGCTAGATTAATTTTCTTAGAAGGTTCATTCCTGATTTTGCTGAGATTACAAAACATATTGTGGGAATGATGAGTGAAAAAAAAGAATTCAGATGAAATGAAACTGCTAAGCAAGCATTTAAATATATTAAAGAGGTGATTGCACAAACACCTACTTTAGTAAATCCTAATTTCCAAAAAGATTTTTTTATTTACTGTTATGCTTCGAAACATACCATGTCTGGTATCTTGTTACATAAAAATGAATTAAATATCGAATCCTCAATAGCCTTTATGAGTGTTCCTCTCAAAAATCATGAACTTAAATATTCTTTGGTTGAGAAACAAGCTTTTGTTGTAGTAAAGGTTGTTAAATAATTTAGATATTATATACTTCATTCTCATTCAATTGTATTTGTTCCTAATTTGGCTATGAAAAGCATCCTGACTTAGCAAGAGGTTGGGATGAACAATAGAGAAACATGGGTTGCTAAAATTCAAGAATATGACTTGGAGATTAAGCCAACCAAATTAGTTAGAGGTCAAGGTTTGTGTAAATTGATAGCTAGAAGTAAAGAAGAAAAAGAAGAACTTCTTACTATCCTATTGGTGAGCTTACAAGATCCATGGTTCCTAAATGTGGCACACTATCTTACTTATGGAGACTATCCCAGTCACTTATCCTCAAAGGAGAAAAGAAATGTGAAGTTAAAATCAAAAAAAAATGTGATTTGGGGTGATGTCTTATACAAAAAGGGATTAAATGGAACCTTTATGAGGTGTGTAGATAAGGAACAACAATCTAAACTGTTAAAAGTTTTTTATAATGAACCCTGTGGTGGACACTTTTCTTCTTCGATCACAACCTTTAAAATCCTTAGAAATTGTTATTATTGGCCAGGTATGTTCAAAGATGCATATAAATGGGTCACTAACTGTGAAAAATGCAAATTGTTTTTAGGAAGACCATAACTTGAAACATTACCTCTGAGGCCTATTGTTATTTAATAACCTTTCAAATAATGGGGATTAGACTTCATTGGGCCTCTTTCACCTCCTTCAAGTGCCGGTCATATGCACATTTTAATAGCAACTGATTATTTTACAAAATGGGTTGAAGCAGCCCCTATGAAGAGAACCACTTCAGAAGTGGGATATAATTTTCCCAAAGAAAATATACTAGTACTTTTGGTGTTATTCAAAATATTATGGCAGATAATGCTACCAGTTTTTCTTCAATGGAACTTACTTCATTCTTTTATGAATATAGTGTCTCTCTTTCTTACTCATCATATTATTACCCTCAAGGGAATGGAAAAGCAGAATCCAATAATAAAAATTTGATATCCATCATGAAGATATTGGTAAATGATAACCCTAGAGATTGGCATAAGAAATTATACGAAGCACTTTGGGCTGATAGGGTAACCCTGAAAAGAGCAATAGGAATGGCAGATTTTGAGCTAGTTTATGGGATAGGAGCACAATTATCATTACCTCTAGAATTATCTATAGCTAAATTACAAAATGTTATTGAAGATTAGTACTTTCAAGATTCTTTAGAGAAAAGAGTTATGTACTTAACTAAAATTGAGGAGAGGAATGAACTGGTTGAACGGATTACTACTCATCAAACTAGGGTTAAAAATATTTTTTATCAGAAAACTAGACCTAAAAAGTTCATGAAAGGAGATGAAGTATTGCTATGGGATAGAAGGAGAGAACCTAAAGGAGCACATGGAAAATTTGATTCACTTTGGAAAGGACCTTTCAAAATTCATCAGGTGCTTGGTCCTAATTCTTTTAAATTGGAATATCTGGATGGAGCTATTTTACCCCTGTTATAATGGATAGGATCTTAAGTTGTATCGATTGTGAAATAGGTGTCCCCTATTTTGTACATAGCCTTTCCCTTGTTGTCACATTTTGTGTTTTCCTTTTCCCATTTTTGGTTTATTTTTCTCCTTTTCTTTTGTTTCTGTGTCCCAGTCTGCGTAACCAGAGTTTATGAGTTCTCTACATTTTATCCTAAAATACAATCCCCAATCAGAGCCAATGTTACCTTTTGAGTCGCCCTTATTCAATTTTTTGTGAATTTTTCCATAAAATAAGTTCACCCGCTTATCACCTTTTATGTGTAAATTTTTAAAAAAATTGAACCTTTGAACTTGAACCTTTCTCAAAGTTCAAGAGTTCAATAAGTTCAAATTTTCAAAAGGTTTAATGTTTAAAAGTTTAAAGTTTCTCAAATTGAACTGTTTGTCCCTTTGTGTATTTCAATTATGACTTTGAACCTTTCAGTTGAACTTGAACCTTTCTCAGAGTTCAAAAGCTCAACAGTTCAAAATTTCAATACTCAATGTTTTATAAAGAGTCATGTTCACTCAGTTCCCTTGTATAAACTAATGTATCATTAAACCTACCATTTTAACCTACCGCTTGAACCTAACATTTGAACCTACATAGTGGAGTTCAAATTTTCAATAGGTTCAATGTTTCAAAGTTTAAAGTTTTTGGAAAGATCATATGACTATCGGTCAGTCTATGTAGTTCATCTCGTATCATTGAACCTCGAAATTGAACCACATTTTCAAAAGTTCAATGGTTCAATGGTTTAATGACTATATTTTCATCTCACCCTGAGGCTTTCTCTAAGTTAAAATTAGTGGGAGATTTAGAGGAGAATATATCTGAAACTCATTATAAAGCAAAAACTTTTGAATTTTTACGAGGTTCCAGATAATAATTACTCATCAAAATCATATGTAAGAAAAATGATCGCTATTAATGCATATGTTAGAGTGCATGTCTTATCAAGCATTTTTAGCACGTATTGTTTTGGTTTAATTATTTGATCTAGTTAATATATGTATCAAGAGAGAACAATTCAAATTTAGCAAACAAGCATACTAGATGATACAAATGAGAATAGCACAGGTGGTATAACAAATGAGAATAGCACAGGTGGTATAAGATATTTATTGCTCAAATTTGTATTGATTTTAGATAAATTTAAGGTGATTTTTATTCTTACTATAAGTTGTCTCCATTACTTGTGTGGAAATAAGAATTCTTTTGAGTTCACGGTATTATTTAAGAAGTTTAAAACTTTTTCTTTTCATCATATCCTCCAACTTGTAGCCATGAAATCTACATGTCTCAATTACAAGCATGGTCCTAGTCTCACATGTTCTCCTCCTAAAATTGGGGACACCTCTCTGCTCCAATATGACTTGGAAGATTTTAAGGAAAGGGCTAGAAATCTTGTGTCAAATCTGATGATGCAGAAGATAGTAAAAAGTGGTTTGGTTGAAGCTGCAGCGTTTCCCCCAACTATACAATGCTCTAAATTAGTTCTTGAATGCATGAATAGATATGAACCTCAGATCAGGTGCATCAAGACTGTAGATGGTAATGTTTTACTACATATCAATAGACAAACCCTAATGTCTGTGATGAGAATTCCTCCCAAGGAACCATATTCTGACCTCAGTATCACTTTTTCCTATGGTTTTTTTCATTAAAGAAAGCAATTTACAAGAGCGTGATTGTAAGGAATTGGATTTTGAAATTCCAAAAAAGGGGTTCAAGACTACCCAAACCATTAACAAGAAATCAAATGATTCCATAAGTACAAAATATTATAGTATTACTACACAGGCTAAAGGGCAATGCTCATGCATATTATTAGGAAGACTAAATGTACTTTTTCATATAGGTGATCCTCCAAGGAGAACAATATTTGGATTGGGCAAAAATTGTAGCTAAATGTTTGCATATGGGTTTAAGTAAATGTTTGGGAAATAAAGAGTTTTATATGTCTTCATACCTCTTCTATTGTCTGGCATCTACAAGACACTAAGTAGGATTACCTCATGCACCCTTGGCTGAAGATAGCAAAATTTATGATTATTACTCACAAATATAAATGCATAATTTTTATTAGGGTTACATTAGGGTTAATGATGTTTTTACTAGGAAATTGACTTTTGAATTATCAAATAACATCAATAAAAGGTTGTCTGATAAAGCTATGCAGCTGATCAACTTTTATGGTAGTTTCTTCATTCAATTTTCTAAGCTCACCTACATCAGAGTTGGGGGTTTTGACGGTGAACCTTTGAGGTTACCTATGTATGTTTTTGACCGATTTATGTTAATAGAAGTCTGTAGACAATTAGCACATGTAAATAAAAAATTCCCAATGAAAAAGAAATCTAGAATATCCTTTCCTATCGAACTTGGTTGTTATTCATGGAAATCAACATGTGATGTTTTGAATTTAGAATTGGATCTTAAAAAATTCAATTTTTAGTACTTCACATCTAGATCCCAATTTGACAGCAAAGGTTTTGCCAAGGACAACTTGGATCTTGGAACAGGGTTGTCACATATGCCTCAATTGGAGGATTATTGGGAAGATTATTTAGATGAATTCAAGGTCAAAAGAAGTCTGTGGTCTAGGTTATCTTTAGGGTAAATTATTACCCTTAATTAAAATATAGATATTTCAAGAATTTTTGATAATGAAGAATAGGTGACTGATCTACAATTTGAACAAATAAAACAATCATTTATTCCAGAAATTGACTAGAAAAAAAATGAAGATAGAATTGACGTTAAGACCCTCCCAGTGATAAGGAAAACTGTGAAATGGTTGAGAAAGCAAAAATTGGGGGGATCTCAAAACATAGCTTCCCAATAATGTACATCAATAATTGAATCACCATTCCCAATGAGCTCTTCTAACCAGCTTATTACTATCTGTGATGCAGGTACTTCTAGAGCAAAAACTAGAAGGGATCATGTCATCAAAAAATCTAAGAAGACCCTTATAACTACTCTGCCTCCTCGTACCACCAGATCAAGGACCCAAAGCAAGAGAAAGAGTCATATTTTTAAAAAAGAAATTATGTATTTGAATTATGAAGAAGATTTAGGAAAAGCCAAAGGTAATAAAGAATCTGGTTCACTAATGGTGGAAGAGGTTAGTGTAGATTAATAGATAGTGATTCCTTCTGATTCTACCAAATTGATTATTATTTCAAATATACCTTCTGATTAACCAAATCTTGATAAAGAAGTCTCAGCCTCTGCACCCAAGTGGCTGAAAAGCTCAATCAATAACTAAAGAAAAATAGTACCATTTTCTTTGCCCTTGGAGGATATGGTGAGTAAGTGTTTAAAGAAAAATCCTAAATCCAAAAAATTAAAAACAACATCTAGGGTAGATGCCGACCCTAATACAGGGAATTTAAATGTAGAAATAACCTGACCAAGAACCAATGAGGAAGTTTAAGATCTTACAGTTCAAGATTTTATAATTGAAAAGATAGATCTTGGGACTACATCACGTGTCATGGATGTGCATCACCTATAAGCGTCCACCAAAAGGATAGTTAGCAGATTTTGGAAGGATGAAAAAGATATAAGGGAGTTAAAACAAACTGTGCGGTCAATGGCAGAGTACATTGATGTCATTCATAGTCTATATCTACAACCAATTGCCCAACTACCCCTATCTTTTAACCCAAAATCACCTGTCATTCAAAGGATATTGGACCAAATACATAGAAGCAAAATGGTTACCAAGGTATTTGATAAATCATTGGATGCCATCATTCAGAAAGGTATGGAATATATTCATAAATTGAAGAATGTATATGATCTAACTATAATTACTGTTGAAGATTTGAAGACTCAAAATGCTTTATGGATAAAAGATGAAGGAAAATGGATGAGTTTGATCAACCAGATTGATGAGGTATAAAAGTATGGAATAACAAAGTTTTTGTCAGAAAAAAATTGATAGGATTGGATGAAGATATATTATATATAAGTAAGAAAACATTGAATGGAGGAATTCAGTATCCCGACAATGCTGAATAGAAATCACAAAAATGATCAAGGAAATAATTGAATTCATTCAGTCATTACAGCATAATCTATAGAGTATTGATGTCAAATATATAAAAGATGATAGAAAACCAAAAAAGGACATTAATATTGTGATTCAATCCTTTAGGGAAAAGATCAACATCATTAAATAAAGTGACAATTTATTAACTAAAAATTTCTCTCATATTTCAAAAGTAGAGTCACTTCTTTGTCATTGCATTGACACACTCTCGGAGCATGCAAATAAGATGGAAAAGTTTTGAAGGGAAGAAAACATCTAAAAGGCAAGAATAAAACACATCAGTATTCCAAATCTCTCGAACATTTAGGAGTTTGTTACAGCATTTCAAGAGAGGAAAGCTCAACGTGTCTATCCAACCAAAAACAACAAATCTGGAGATCTTAATCCGTCACTTCAGCAATGATTTTACTTACATAGTTTCTTTTATTCATTTATTCAGTTACTTTTCTATTCAAAACTTGATCTTTAAATGAATTTGTAAAAAAAAACTAAATCCCGTATGGGTCAGAGTTACTTTAACTCTATTTTAGTTTGAAATATTGATTAAATAGGGCAACTATATATTTAAAAAGGATAAAGATAGATAAAAAAGGAGAAAAGGAGTTAAGAAATTTCAAAACTGTACCACTATTGTTGACAATATATGCGATGTTTGTCTAAAACATTTTTCATCTATGAATGAAAAGGAGAATTAATTTCTAAATACTTAGATATGTGCGTTTGAGTGTTTTAAATTAGATTTTCTATGTGAAATCTTCTTTATACAATAATTACTCTTCTATTAGACAATTCATTGTATGTGTTTTCTCCTTTACTAATTCAGCTATATATATGTCCATCTATTTAATCATTATTGAAAATGGAATCTATGTATTCTATTATCCATTGTTGTTATAAAATATTTCATTCATAACATGATGATGTGTGGATGTTAGTTTACCTTTAAAACACTTTCTGGTTAAAAGTGTAACTAAATATTTGAATTCATTGAAAATCTTGTACCTTAATTCAGAGGGGAACTAGTCTTAATAGTCCACCCAGTTGTTTCACTTATTTGTTCTTGAAAGAAGAAGGGTATGGATTCAAAATAAAACATTTTTAGATAAGGACAAATCTGTTAGCCAACATCCTGCAAGTTGGTGCTTGTGAACTTTGTAATTTAAGTTGGTGCTCATTCATATACTTGAGATTATTCTCTGTGCTTTTTTCCATATTTTGTTTCCACGTAAAAATTTGGTCTCTCTCTCTCTCTCTCTCTCTCTCTCTCTCTCTCTCTCTCTCTCTCATGTGGTACATGTTATTGTTTATATTTTATTACATATCTTGAATATATGGTTAAGTGGAGTTTGAGTAAGCAAAAGTTTTACATATCTTGAATATATGGTTAAGTGGAGTTTGAGTAAGCAAAAGTTTTATAAGATATAGGATATACTAATTCACCCTTCCCCTCTCAGTATATCCCATGCTTAATAATTAGTATCAGAGCAAGTTCTTTTGAAAAGAGTTTAATAGCTTGAAGGTAAATTAGGGAAAGCACAATGGATGGATCAAATGAAGGTTTTTCTATAAATAAGGCACCCTTGTTTGATGAGATGAATTATGTCTTTTAGATCATAAAGATGAGGACTTACGTGATGTCCTTTGGATTTGATATTTTGAAAACAGTGGTAGAGGAATACAAAGAGCCACAAACACTTGTAACTACTCTAATAGAAAAGAAGGCAAGTGAAAATAATGCTAAAGCTTTAAATTTTATTTTATGTAGTTTATGTGAATCAGACTTTGTTAAAGTTATGCAATGAAAATCTGCTCATGAGACTTAGGTAAAGCTTGAGAATATTTACAAAGGTGATGGAAAGGTTCAACAAGCTAAGCTCCAGACTTTTAGAAGATATTTTGAGAGTTTGAAGATGAAGAGAAAGAAAACATAGCAATTTATCTTTTGTGAGTTGATCAAATAGTTAATGAGATTTAAGGACTTGGAGAAAAGTTAGAAAAATCAGTGGTGGTACAAATTTTTTTGAGATCTCTACCAATGATATATGATGCAAAGGTTTTAGCAATCAAGGAGATAAAGAATCTATCAAAGCTAAAAATGGATGAACTACATGGTATTCTTACAGCATATGAGATACAGACCGAACAAGAGAAACCCTCAAAGAGGGAAGATACTTTTAAGACATCAAAGAAATACAAGGCTAAAATTTAAGAATCAAGTGACATCCCTAGTGATGATAAAGATGACAACGGAGCTCTATTCATCCACAAGCTAAAAAAGGGCATGAGTAAATATCAAGGAAAATTATCATTTAAATGTTTTAAATGTGGTAAGATTGGACATTTTGCATTTAAGTGCCTAGATAAGAATAATGATGACAATGAAGAAGGAAAATCTACATATAAAAAGAATTTCAAAGGCAAGCTCAAGAAGGGATTTGAGAAAAAGAGTTTATATTCTAAAGATCCTAGCTCAGTTGAAGACATTGGAGTCAGTGACTCAAATGAAGAAGAGATTATATTCATGACCATACATGAAGATGCCTCTACAAGTAAAAGTATAGATGATCAAGAAGAAAAACATGATAAAGCTAAGGTGAATCTGGAAGGAGAACTCATTTGTGCCTTAGAATAATTACAAGCTCTTGAGAAAAAGAATCAAAGATTGAAGCTCTAGATTAAGAAAAATGAAAAAGAGTCAAAGAAAATAATTGAAGATATACAAGCATACATTGAAGAATCCAAAAAAACTAAAGAAGATCTAATAGCTCAGTTATAAAAAATAAGTGAAGAATGTGAAAGGTATGTTGTTGAAATTGCCTCTTTAAAAGCAAATTTTGAGAAAACAAATAAAGCAATCCATAATAAAGCAACCAATGATTCAAAATTTGAGAATTACACTAATATGTTAAATAAGATATTATAAAGTCAAAAATAAATATCATATAAGATAGGTATTAGATTTGAAAAGAAAAAGAGCTATGCTGAAGCTCTTATAAATAAATAAATAAATAAAAAGGGAAGAAGTTAAGAATGAAAAGGACAATGCAAAAAATAAGGTTGGAAGAAATAGAGCTACAAAAGACAATCATGTCAAAGATACACAAATTAGAACAAGTTCTATTTTCATGGTTATTATTTTTATTGTAATGGTTATGGTCATAAGAAAATAGAATGTCAAAAAATAGCTAACAATTTTAGAAATAAGGAGAAGAAAATTCATGCAGAGTCAATCAAAAGCCACAACTCTTTTGCTCTTGTATCAGGCGTTGATAAAGAGTCCATAATATGTTACAAGTATAATAATTTTGGACATATAGCTTGGTATTATAGAAATATGTTCAAGTCAGTCAATAAGGACCAAAGTTTCAAATCTCCATTTATCAAGAAGAAAGTTTAGACAGGTTCATGATAGAAGAAACAACCTAAAAAGTCTATGTTAGTCCAAATAGCTTTGCATGCAATAAATGAAGAAAACCCATAGTTCATTGACATTGGATGTTTGAGACACATGACAGGAGACAAGAGCAAGTTCATAACTCTAAAGAAGATCAATGGTGGCACAGTGAAATTTAGAGATAATACCACTGCCAAAATAGCCAAAAAAGATACATTAAGTTTAAATAATGGTAGAACTAAGGCTGAAAATGTTTTGTATGTAGAAGGTCTTAAGCATAATCTATTGAGTGTAAGTCAAATGTGTAATCAAGGACACACACTAAAGTTTTATGAAAAAAAGTTGTGAAATTAGGAGAAAAAATTCAAATGTGTTGATTGTAGATGCTCAAAGGACAAGCAATAATTTGTATTTGTTATCAGATATCAAAGGTCAAAAATGTTGTATGAGTGAGGTTGAGAAAAGTTCGCTATGGCACATGAGAATGAGACACATAAATTTTGACAATCTTGTCAACATCAGTAAGAAATAAGTAGTTAGATATCTTATAAAGAATACAAATCCCTCCAACATGCTTTGTGAACCATGTCAACATGGGAAGCAGGTCAAAAGATGATTCAAAACAAAAGAGTACTTGACCACTCAGATGTTAGATCTTGTTCACACTGATTTATGTGGACCTATGAGAACTCAAAGTACTCAAGGTGAGAAATATTTCATGTTTCTTATTGATGATTTTACACATATGACTTAGGTGATGTTCTTGAAGAAAAAATTAGAAGCTTTTAGCCACTTCAAAGCATTCGAGGCTTTTGTTGAGAATGAAATTGATTTAAAGATTAAGTGTTTGAGATCAGATCGAGGAGGAAAATTTATGTCAGATGAGTTTATTGACTATTGTGAAGATCATGAGATAAAGAGAAAATATTCAACAGCCATAATTCCACATCAAAATGGAGTAGTTAAGGGAAAAAATAGAACAGTTCAAGAGATGATGAGGACAATACTAAATGAATCCAAAATACTAGATAAATATTGGAGAGAGGTAGTAGGTACAATAGTGCATACTTAGCATAGAGCATTGTTGAGATTCAATAATAACAAGACTCCCTATGAGCTATCGAAAGATAAACTAGCTATAGTTGACTACTTTAGAGTTTTTGATAGCAGATGCTTCATAAAGAGAACTGATGAAAAATTGGCTAAGTTTGAAACTAAAACAAATGAAGGTATATTTCTTTGATATTCTATAAAAAGTAAAGCTTATAAATTTTATAACAAAAGAACCAAGAATATTGTTGAAAATGCAAGTGTTAGGATAGATGAAGATGTAGCATAAAGATCCAGTAATCTAGTAGACACTCCTGAAATCATTGAAGAAAAAGTTTTTGAAGAATCAGATGAGGATGAGAAGAAGGAGCAAAATGATGCCAAGACTCCATCCAAATAAGTTCATACAAATCATAATAAGAGTGAGATCATCAGGAACATAAATGAAGGAGTTTGCACCAAAAGGATGATGGTAAGTGAATCTGAGCAAATTAATTTTTCTTTGTTATCCAAAATTCAGCCTAAAACATTTTCAAAAGCTAGACATGATGAGAATTAGGTTAAGGCAATGGATGAAGAATTAAATCAAATAGAAAAGAATGATATTTGAGAATTAGTGCCTAGACCCAAAGATCAAAATGTGATAGGAATAAAATGGGTATACATAAATAAGTTGAATGAAGATGGTGAAGCTACCAAGAATAAAGTAAGGCTAGTATGTAAAGGATATGCTTAGATTGAGGGTATAGATTTTTAAAAAACTTTTGCACCAGTGGTAAAGTTAGAGGCTATTAAAATGTTTCTTGCATATGCAATATTTAAGAATTTCAAAGTGTTTCAGATGGATGTCAAGTCTGCTTTCTTAAATGAGAATATAAAAAAGGAGATCTTTATTCATGAGGGATTTGTTCTCTCAAATGATAGTAGCCATGTATGCAGATTGAAGAAAGCACTGTATGAATTAAAACAATCTCCCAAAGCTTGATATGAAAGACTTGATAAGTACCTACAAGATCAAAATTTCAAGAGAGGTTTTGTTGATAGTAATCTCTATATCAAAATAGAAGATGAGCATTAATTGATTTTTGTGGTATATGTTGATGACATAATATTTAGAGGAAACATAGAAAAGATGACAAAATAATTTTTTAATGATATGCAAAAATAATTTGAGATGTCTATGCTTGGAGAAATATCATTTTTCTTAGGGTTGCAAATATTTCAGTCAAAAAAAGAAATTTTCATTCTCAAAATAAATATGCTAAGGAGATGTTTAAAAAAATTGGTTTTGACAATTGTGTACCAATTGGCACATCAATGGGTACAAGAAACAAGGTAAGTAAGGATGAAGATTCACCTGTTATAAATCAATATTTGTATATATCTATGATTGGTAGTCATTTATATTTGATAGCATCAAGGCTAGACATCATGTATGCAGTAGGCATAGTTACAGGATATCAGTCAGCTCCGAAGGAGAGTCATGTTCATTTGGTGAAAAGAATATGTAGATATGTCAAGGGGACATTGGATTATGGATTGTGGTATCTCACAAGTAGAGATTTCACTTTGGTTGCTTATACAAATTCAGATTGGGCTGGTTATTTGGATGATAGAAAGAGTACAAGTGGAGGAGCTTGCTTTCTCAATGATAGCTTAATATCTTCGCTAAGTAAAAAGCATAATTCAGTATCACTTTCTACAACTGAAGCAAATAGATTATAGTGGTTTTGTGTTGTACTCAAGTGCTTTGGATGAAGAAAACTTTAGAAGACATCAAGGTAAAATATGATGAGCCTATTTCTATTTTTTGTAACAACACAAGTGCTATTAATATTTCTAATAATCCAATGATGCATTCAAGAACAAAACATATTCCTATCATATATCACTTTTAGAGATAACAGGTAGCAGATCAATAGGTTAAAATAGAATATATTAGTACTATAGAATAGATTACAGATATTTTCACAAAGGCACTACCAAAATACATATTCGGGTATCTGTGGGAGAAGTTGGGAGTAATTTATTTTACTTCTTGCCATTGAGGATCAGCATCAGTTGAGGGGGAGCTAAGTGTTAGCTCTAGGATAGACCCTTTGCCATTGATGTCAAAAGGGGAGAAGAACATGAACAAATATAGAAACAAGTACAAGAACATGTACAATAATAGGTATAGGATGCTACAGTAGGGGAGAGTTACTATATTTTTTTAGATGGTAGTATGTTCAAGTTGGCATGTACAGTACAGGTTTTAAGATGTGGTAGTTTCATTTTGAGTTTATCATCAATGACAAAGGGGGAGATTGTTGTAAATATTGTCATTGATGTCAAAGGTTTAGCATTGTTGGTGATAAAGCCCCATAGCATTTATTATCTAAAGGTGGTTTTAATGTTCATATTTTGGATAAATGTGTTGATATTTATTTAATATCAATGAATATATTTTTGGTTGCATAAAGTAAAAAGAGGGACCATGAGGAATTCAATGAGTCACAAAGAAAATACAAGAGGGAAAGGACACATTTCCCCATGAAAGATCATCTTGAGGAATTAAAAGAGTCACTAAGTGAAGACAAAAGAGGAAGGGTGCAATTTTCCATGAACAGTCACCTTAAGGAATTTGAAAGGTCACCAAGATAAAGACAAAAGGGGAAATGATGCATTTTCTCATGAAGGGTCACCATGTGATTTTTCAAATGAAAGGATTCGAAGGGTCATACAATTTTGGCACCATTTCTCATGAGGAGTGAAGGGTCACAAAGGGTGAATGCCAAAGGTCTTTTGGAAAGCTATAAATAAAGGCTTGAGAATCCATTTATAATATGCAAGAGAGTGCATGGTTTGTAATTTTTTTATATAAGAAAAGAGGAGAGAATAGAAAGAGATATTGTAGAGTTCTATTATTTGTTGAGAAAGCAACATTGAGAGATAGTTGTGTTTTATAAACAAGAGGGGTTGTTGCTCTTGTGGGTTGGTGATCACAAATAGTTATTGTGTTGGTGTTTGGCAAAGGGTTTGGTGCTTCTGCAAGTTGGTGCTTGCAAACTTTATAATTTGATTTGGTGCTCATTCATATACTTGAGATTTTTCTCCATGGTTTTTCCCACATTTAGTTTTCACATAAAAATCTTCTCTCTCTCTCTCTCTCTCTCGTGGTTCATTGTTATTTTTTTAGTTTTATTTCATATCTTGAATGTATGGTTAAGTGAAGTTTGATTAAGTAAAAATTTTATAAGATATATGATATACTGATTCAGCCCCCCCTCAGTATATCTCATGCTTAACAATAGGTAACCACATGATTATAATCTTTACATCCTTGAGATAGTTATTTGATTTTTAATTTAATATCTTTAAGTTTTTGTTTACTAAAATCAACTTGAGATTTTATATCATGCATAGGAGCTATCATAAGATTAACATTATTAAGACTAGAGGTTTTATTGGTATCTTGACCATGACTAAGACCAAGAGATAAAATATGAAATTGTTGTAATAATATTTTGTCACTAATGCAAATAGAGTGTTTTCAAAATAATTAGGGGATGAACTTCCTCCTCTATGATGAAGGGTTCCTTTTATTGATAGTAGGGAAATACTAGAAGTAAATAACATACAATACGAATAAGTGAAATTTTATGGGAGGTTTTATTAATTTTAAATTTTAAAATAAAAATAAAAAGAAAGGGAGAACAAAGGGTCATGTAAAAATAAGCAAACTATGATCTTATCTCTTGCATGACAAAAAATAACTCATAAGTAATTTGATAGCTTGTTAATGTAAACTTGCATTATTTGAAAGGTAAGAAAGACACACATTAAACATAAGAATAAAGTATATTGCCAAAGAGATTTCAAGTCACAAAGTTTCATTATATATATATATATATATATATATATATATATATATATATATTTCTGACTAGAAATGAACACAAAGTTTCTTTGTCCTTTTCTCAATAATTTTTTTAATAACATCAAATAATACCTTCTACAATAGCCATTTCTCGTATTTATAATTTATGAGTGAATGGGCCATCCCTTCATATTCTTGTCACTGTTATTTTTAATATTTCAACTCTAATTTTATATTTAATTTTAAATTTTTGACAAAGTGACTTAAATATTACGAAAGATAATTTGCACTCTAAAGATATTAAAAAAGTGAAATATACAAATTAGAATTAAAATATTTCCCTAAAGAGATCTCCCTAGAGAAGGATCTCTGCCTAGTGGGCCCACCATTTTTAAAGCCAACTTGCTTGCATATTATTTTTTGTGATAGCTTAATCATCATGGACTTGTTCATGGATATTTCTATGAGGTATCCTTTATAAATCATTGTGTTCTTATAATGTACTAGTCATATACTAGTGATCATGATCATGATGTTAGGAGTTTCAGAGAGCCCAACAACTATCTATTTAGTTCCTACATGGTGGTATTAATCTAATTGAGGTTATTAATTTTAATGACATTAAAATCACCTTTATTGAATAAATCCTTATTCATAACATTTCTTTATTTATCTTTTAGTTCACTAGTTGAGCGTTGTCTAGATCCATCTTCTTTAGAAAATTTGTAGTGAATATCCAACATACTAAAACATGTTTTACGGAGCCTCTTATCACCTATGTTTTAATACTCCTTTAGGTATTCAATGGACCTATTTACAATATTAGTCTTGGGTATACTTTCAAATGAATCATAAGAAATATCATTCTCTAAATTGTCAAATATACATCCTTTTGATAAGTAGGTCGACATTAGTTGCCGACATTTATTCCACATATTTCTTCATAGTTTCCCACATTTATAGGTCCTTTTTATGATATTTGATCTCATGATCGATCTTTCCACACTAAATTTTAATATTTTTTGGTTTTTTATTATTCATAAATTTTCCCAACTATTATAAATGCTTATAGTTGAAATTGATTCCTTGTTTATTCTTGGTATATGTGCTAGAGCATTAGGATGAGATGTTACAAGGGTATCAACTAGACTCAAGAGATAATAGACGTATCTACTGAGTTATCAAATTTGATTCTTCATTTGTTCTTGTGTCATCTCATATTTCTCTAATATATTGATCATTCTCCCTATGGTATCTATAAGATTTTATGTGCCACTCTCACAAGTTGGCATCTCCAAGTGAATTCTCTTTAAATTATAGTCTTCAATTTTCATATACTCCACATTATTTTATGTGTCAAGCTCATAAATTTCCATAAATTAGGCCCTAAAGGGGTTTGAAGCTAGCCTATATATATTGTTTACTTTTTTTGAAGGTGGTGTCTTCAAAATATCTACCACTACATCAAAATCTAGTAGTATTTCTCGAATACATTCTTCTTCCTTCCTAATAATGGTTACATCCATTGGAATAAAACATTATTAAAACTTACCACCTCTGTTATTGAGTCTAAATAACTTTTAGGTGGAGTCGATTACCTTGGAAGCATGAAATGAGGAAGAAGTGGTATTTTAGGAGAATCTAGAATGTGAGGAGAAGTCATAATTTGTTGTTTAATGTTCTAAGTTTCCATGAGAGCAACAGAATGGTCTATTCCTTAACTAGAAGTAATGTAGTAATGCATGTTATTGTCAATCATAATAGAAACATCACTCATATTAGTAGGAACATTTATACCACTTGTAGAGGGAGTTGGTTGTGTGTAGATATATCTTTTAACTTTTAATTTCACTACCATGGAGGGACCCCATCCATAAGTTTTACCTAGTAATGTTTCTTGGTTTAGTTTTTCTCCATCACCACCACCACTAGAGGTAATAATTGGGTGAGATATGGGGCTAAAAGTACTAGTGATATCCACCATAGATGCTTGTGTGTGTGTGTGTTTTTTTTTTGGGGGGGGAGGCAGATTTAAGACTTGGACATCCTCAAACCACTTGTTATTGTGAACTCTACTAGTTTTTAATTAAGCCAATTAATTGACTTGTTGAGTATTATCTAAGTTCAAAATCACAGATTAGTGATTTCTTGGGAAGACCAGTTTAATTAAGGAAATGGTGTTGACATGAATTTATATGTGTACATGGGCTCAATAAATCTATAACCATTAACCACCATTCCTTTAGGGACCCATGTGGTTGTGAATACATTGATCTAGTCTAAGCTCAATCAACCCTAATATTTTCTTCCTACTTCATAGTCATCAGCACAATATGCCCAATAATCCTCCAAATGAATAAAATTTGTGTAGTTGGAACCTATCCTAAGGTGGTGTTTGGTATAACCCTTGCTATAAAATGAGACTCTATTAGTATGAGGATGTAAGGGGGAAATTATCATAATTATCTTAATAGTATGGGTGTTAATTGTAGTTTCATAGGTATAGTGGCTGAGTGTGATTGTAAACCGCTCCCACCATGTGTTTTATTCTACATATTTTTTAACCTTAGAAGGCTACCTACACATTTATATCAATAGTATCTTGTTATTCAAATTCTTTAGAATCAAGAATGGACATCCTTCAAATCCACCTACCCTAATGTAGGTGAGCTTGGGGAATTGGATGAAGTAGCTCTCATATTTCACGATGAGGTTGACACATTCCTTAGATGTCATTATTCTGTATTTGTCATAAAGTGCACAAAATACCCTCATTGAGAAAGCATCATTAATGCATCTAAATAATTTGTTAGTTTATTCAAGGATTAATAGTAGATAATACTCATGCACTTTTGTTAGAGGACCAAAGTTTCCTTGTAGGTCAAGACCAAGAAACACTCATAGAGTTTTCAAGGAGTACACCAAGTATGAATTCACATAAAATATCCTTGCGACATTTATTCATATTGGACTCTTGTGAAAAACATAACTAACAATGCTCCCCAAATAATTTTTTTTATTACAAGCATAGATGATGCTAATAGCCAAGAACATCTAAGGTTGAAATTTTTTCAATGTCTTATTTGACACTAGCTTGTTGAGGAGGGTAATCATGTATAACAATTCCTATTTAAATTATTATATGAATAAATTATTGGATAATTTTGATAGGACTCTCATTTTATGTTTCAATCATGTGACGTTCATGGTCAAGAGGCATTTTTTAGGATTCTTATTCCAGTGATTTTTTCCAACCTTATCACTCATCACTCATTAAATATATTAAGATGGAATCCAGAAAGTGCTATCAATGAATTCACTATCTAGATTGGCAATAACCAAATATCTTATGTACTGGGCCTCCATGGTATCTATATATTATAATTGGGCATACACAAACACTAAGTCTATGTATTATATAGACCTTGAAAATCAACACCTTCTAGTAGAACACTTTGTGACAAGAGGGTAACCATGGATGTAGGTGATTATGTATTGAACCTCTTGTGAAATCATTCCAATTGACATGTCTAATCTAGGAATCACCAATATCCAAAACATCAATCTCAGGGATGGACATGAGTTAGAAACCCATGTATTTGAACTTCATATCCACACCTTTATAGCATAAAAACTGACCTCAACAAGAAATTACATATTTTTGTATGGATCTAGAAGCAAAAAAATATTATGTGGATGTGAAGGGCACATGATAGTAGTCATTAAAATGTGAATTTCACCTCTTCATGCCCTTTAAGGAGATTACAAGACTTGGGCACAACTTTTGTGTACTCATGATCTATCAATGTTATATTATCTTAAAAAAACATATTAAAAATGATCAAATCAAAGGAATGAATTGTGGATGAGAATCTTGTAAAGAAACAAATTTTTTCCTATGGTTTGGATGATTTATGCTTTGCCTATCTCAAACAACAAAGTGTTAGATATTTTTTAAAACACATGAACACAAAATGAGAAGATTGGGTGCATGCATTGGTTTTATGCCTATTGAGAACAGGCTTTTCAAATTTATAGTAAATTTTTTCCTAGATCAGTACCCATTTACTTACTTACATGCACATGCTTTGAGCATCCAAGTGTCAGACATGAAACTTTTCCAAGTTGTGGCTCTACATGTTTGGTGTTAGGCATGCCCATAGGGTTGGCTCAACCCACGCACTATGGCATAGGTTTTTTATGATTTCACATCTGGCATGCCTAGGTGATTGGGTTGGTTAGCCTCCTATTTCAAAATATTTTTCATTGCAGTGTTTCTCAACTTATTACTTCATGTAGTTTTACATCATTACCAAGATCTCTCTCAAACTAGAGATTACCCCTTACTAGTGTTGAATGTGTTCTTTAACTACTCGAGCCTTTGGCCAAACCCTCAAATATGAGGTCATGGATGGTGGATGGTACCCATATAGTGATAAAAATGGAGATAATTTAGATAAGGTATGGAAATAAGTGTTATACCAAAATTACTAATGTTAGTGATTGAACCCATCTCTTTTATTTTTCTAAATCAAAACAAATAAGATAACCCTCCAATCACTTGTTCATTGCCTCAGTTTCCCCATAAGATTGGGGATGATAAGAAAAGATATGATCTAGCTGAGTACCGAAACATGAGAATAACTTAGTCCAAAAATTAGTGGTAAATATAAGACCATGACCACTTACTATGATTTGTGTAGTCCCATGGAGTTTCTAAACTATATCCATAAATGTTCTTACTAATGTACTTGCTATAAATGAATGTGATAGTTATAAAAAATGGGCATATTTAGTGAGTATATACACAACAACCATAATGAATATTTCCCTTAAAATTTTTGAATCCATGTGATGAAATCCATGGAAACCTCCTCCCACCTCTAGCTAGGAATAAATAGAGGTTGTTACAGACTTTGGGTCTTGATTGTCCCTCCTTTATTTTCCTAACACATCCTACATTCTAAGACAAATTTAAAGACTTCCTCTTTTAGCCCTTCTAAAAATAAATCTTGATTGAATGTTTTTGAGAAATATGGAGTAGTTATAATTGGGGTGGTGCACATGGCCTCTTTCACTTCTTAAATGCACTGGTGGATACCTCATTCTAATGTAAGGATTCCCTCTTCAATTTTGGGATGGTGCTACTATATTTCCATATTTTTTTACAAAACAAAGATAGTAACCTATAATCCCCAATAATATTTAGATATTTTAATGGGTTTAGGAACTTTACATTCTACCATAGCCTTGATCTTATGAAGATCCACCTTAATGACTTTATATGAAATAATGTGGCCTAAATACTCGACCTATTGAATCCAAATGTGCATTTTCAAGGCTTAGCATAAAGGTCACATTCAGGAATATCCAAAAACCTAATTCACATGATGTAAGTGTTCCTCTCATGTTTTATTGTGTACTAAAATGTTATCAAATACCACTAATCCAAATTTACATATAAATAGCCAAGAAACAAAGTTCATTGAACTCTAAAATGTAGGTGGTGTAATAGTGAGTCTAAAGGCATCATTAAAAATTAATAATGGACCTCATATGTTCTAAAAGCTGACATATGAATATTGTTATCTCTTATTATGAATTGAGAATATTGTTAGTGTAGGTATTTACTACACATGTTTTTATTCATCTTGCTTAGGTGGATTTAGGTTTATTAGGTGACTTATGACATCATCTTAATGTCATAATACACATGTGAGTACATGGAATCATTTAGTGGGTGGATGGGGTTATCCATCCCACTTTGTTCCCTCAATTCTCTCTCCACCCATAGTGGAGGAGCCCACCCACTCACCTTATATGGTTGAGTCATCTTGCACTCAACCAACCTATATATAGGCCTATCATCGAAGGAATTTGGTGTGGAGTAAGAGATATTGCTCTTGTATGTAGTGTGGGTTGTTCAGATTTTAAGTTGTCTATTAATGTGCTAGGGAGCCTGTTAAGCCTTTATGCTTGGGTGTATGCCAATAAGGTTTCCTAATATTTGTATAAACAATCTACTTTTCATTAATACATTCTATCAATTTATGCTCATTTCATGATTTATATCATCAATAGAGTTGTGTGTTCACATAACCAGTCTTCAATCTTGGATGTCCTTGATTTTAGATGATTCTCACATTGTATCATAGCTTCAATTATTGGTATCAAACACCATATTTATTTTGTTATAATAGATTGAAATCTTGAGTAGTACATTATTTTGTATTCTCCATCAATTTCTAAGAGGGTTTACCAAAAATTTTAGTGTTTTTTTGAAATCTCAAAAACCTCAGGAGAAAAAAATTGTAGAGGTGGTTTTTGCGAAGGCTTGGTGCTACGCAAGTTTATTTTTTATTGATTCATAAGGTAAAATGGCCTCCATTAGTGTTTATATTGAATTTGAGCCATCAAGAAGCTCAAATTCATGGTCGACCTATTCTAAGCAGCTAGCTTGCCATCTTTCCATCTTGTAGTGCTTTCCACTACCTCACTATCCACATTGACTACTTGGATTTCAAAATATCATGCTAGTAATAACAATTGGTTCTATAAGGGTTGGATTGCATGTTTCAATGTAGTAGTTACCAGTCATTTTTTATGCTTATCTCGACCTACACTACCATTCACCCTTGAAATTATTCAAACTAGTGTCCTATGCATTTGTTGGTGGTTTGATATTTTTAGTTAGGAAAGCTTGATAGGGTAGAGAGCTCTACTAGTTGGATTTGTGCATCACAAACATGTCATCCAATAGTGCACACATGACATGCTTATCATTTGAACTCCTTCAAATGGCATTACCACTCTCTCATTAGCTATAGATATTCTCCTCCTTATTTCTCTCCATGTTGTGGATTATCTCCTCCACATCTCTCTTCCTACCTCACTTGGTTCCCATTGTTCCTCAAAACCACTTTTAATACCAGTTCATGGTAATTTACCTTCTTTTTTGGTTTTGGAAAAAAAAGAAAACTACATTTTTTTAAAGGAGGTTTATTTGTTGTTAATGTCATTCATTTGGAATTATTAAAAGTTGCCTTTAAATGTGGTAGACAAAGTGTAAAACCTTAGGTGGAATGTTTGTTTTTAATGTGATTAACATGGCAGGGATGACATAAGTGGAAGGATAATATTAATGAGTTGGGGGAGGGGGCAGGGGACATTATAGTATGAGTTGATAATATTTATTGACTTTGTAAAAAGAGGGGTCCGTATATGTTTTTTAGAGGGACATATGATGGTGGAGGTATTATAAAGGGGGAGGTGATTTGTGTTGTGCATTGATGCAGGAGCATCTGGCAAGGACTAGTTGAATAAGCCTTGGATAGGCATTAACCTAAGCAATTATATAAGTTTCCCTCCAAGTTATATTTTCAAATATTCATACTTGTCATGTGGAGGAGAAATAAGGCCTAAATATGTTTTGTATAGAATTATTAGCTACCAAAGGATTTCAATAATCCTATTATTGTTGTAATCATCCACGGATGGCGTGGAGTTAAGCATAGTTGAGCCTTTATAGGAGGATACACGATTCAAGGAGATTGAAAAGGATTTGATTTCCTTTTTGATGAATCCGTTGGACCGGACCATAAAAAAATAAAATCTCGTAGTTAAAGAAGACGCCAAGATTAGAGGAGGAGCTCGACCCGTTTTATTTAGATGGGGATTTTTGGCTTGGGCAAATAGATGGCATGCTTCTATTTGACAGGGGTAGTGAATAGTGGAATAGAGGCTGGCAGAACTAGAGCTGGTCGTTGTAGGCTGCGTATGGGCAAGGAGGAAATATACAATATGTTTCCTCTATTTATTCGAGATGACCCTGTGCCAAAGGAGAGGCGGACTCGAGCTGGGGAATGGTTCATTTTATTTTGAATGGCCCCTCAGCCAATGGAAGTTTTATCTATAGATAAGTGTGACTACCTTCACACAAATACAGTCCCAAGTGGCAGACCATAAGCCTCTATTCTGAAAGGACTCAGATCGAGAGTTAAGATGTTAGGGACCTGGGCCGTCTCTATGTAAGACGCAGCCGATATGGCAAAAAGGTGTGATCTTATGACTGAGTTTGCATAGTCTTGATGGGTTTTGTTTATTTTGTTGTTTCAATCAACGAAACATGTTGGTATGAGATTTGATTCAAGATTTGAGTTGAAAGTTGCATGTTATGTGAAGGAGATTGGAATTAATAAGTTAGAGCTTCATCAAGCAAATTGGAGGGATAAGTGAGTAATCATTGATAGATTAGAAAAGCGCAAGGGTGTTTTTGTAATTAGAGCAACGAACCACCCAAAAGTAATGGATCCAGTAGTTTTATGACCAGGATGATTTGGAAAATGACTTTATGTTCCTGTACCAGATGCAGAGGGATGAGTTTCTATTTTGAAGGCCCTTACACGAAAGTGACCTCTTGCCTTAGATGTCGATCTAGATTATATTGGCCAGAGTCAGTCTTGTGAGAATTTTAGTGGTGCTGATCTTGCTACTCTTGTTAATGAATCTTGCGTGGCTTTATTGAAAGAAAGAATTGCAACTATAATGGAGGCTAATTTGGATGTCACAAAAGATGCTTTGGTGATTAATTTGTCCCATGTTGAGCAAGCATTAAAGCAAGTTTTGCCTTTTGTGTATCTTTGTTTGAACTCGGAATGCATCCTGTTTCAAGGGTTGGAATCTGGATCATGAGGGGTCAACTGAGTCAGATTCTATTCTAGATGTGTTAGCAATAAGCCATAAATGATAGGAGCCAGGAGGGCAAGGAATTTATGGAGTCCACAGAATTGAGTGGGTGAGGCATAACCATGGCCAATGGTTTCTCTATGAGTAAATCCATCCTCTTGCAGGAGCTGACTTGATCATCTCTTCAAAAAGGTTGAATTTGTATTAAAGAGAAATAAGTAGAGCCAATTTGAAAGAAAAAAATAACCCTGAGTCTATTTGTGGGTTCACTATTTGTTTAAAGTCGTTATGGAGGATTTGTTAATTTGCAGACCCAAATCTGCTTTATGGATTCTTCTAAATGTTAAAGGCGTCAACCATGGTGTATGGATGCAATATACACAGGACCTGAATAAAGATGGGAGACTGTCTATTTACATCATTTTTGGTATCAGAGCTTGAAGCTCTTGGGAATTTGGTAACTTGTTGATGGTTATGTTGAATCAAGATTCCTAATGAGTTGTTATAGTATTTTTGAAGGAAGTTTCCGTAAATTCAAGCACTAGAAGACTCTGCTGAAGAAAAGGTATGAGTAAGATTTAATATTCAGTTTGAAGTCTATGTTTTGAAGATTTTTTTTTGAGAACAGAATAGGAAGTCTTGAAGCTAATTAAAGCTTGGAAAAGAGAGAGAAGAGCTCATGGAAGCTCAATAAATGGTGACCCAAGGTAAAGTAAACTTGGATTTGTGATTTGTGTTTGTTGAAGTGTTGTATAAAGAGTTGCTACAGGATTGAGAAAAGGATCAAAAGACTAGGATGCAAAAGGCCTAGGTGAGATCAAGGAGATTGTCAAAAGACCAGTCAAGGAGAAAGGCTTGGGTGAGACAAGTGGACCTAAAGGGATCAAGAGACCAAGGTGGAAAAGACTTGGGTGAAGATCTCAGAAATGGAAATATTGCTGAGAAAAGAGCAGAGCAGCAAGGTACATGAGGGCACCAAGAAGAAAACAAACATCCAAAAGAAGAAAGGTATGACCAGTATTGAAATTGATAAAGAGATTACTAGTTTAAAGAGAGAGTTAGCTAAGAAGCTCTAGTAATTTTTCCTTTCTGATATAACTCAATACTCCATAACATTTTAGAAACCTGATTAAGACTTTGTTGTATTTTTGAGACTCTATAATTTAAACATTTAGTTGCAAGATTATTCCAATTCATTAACTTAACTTCTATAAACTAATCAAGACTCTTGTCTACAGATCTGAGGTAATACATTTGTGCTTTATTTTTTCCATCTGATGAATATTGATTGAAATCAACAAGCTTTGGGAATCTCTTTTCTATGTAGGATTCATCTCCTAGAGGGGTGGATATTCACTATTATAAATGTTTGAATAGCCGTATAATTTTAATGGTATAGTTATTTTTATTATTATGTATATGTGAATCCCTTTTCTATGTAGGATTCATCTTCTATAAGAGTTTTCCATATATGACCTTCCTCTTCTTCTTTTCTAGTCTTTTTTTAAGAAGTTTCTTCCATATTAATCCTTTTGGTTTCAACAAGTAACTTCTTACTTTTCTCAATCAACCTTTCTATAGTTAAATCCATATTTCTCTTGCTAGATATCATTATATTCATGTTGATATGTGAAAATCTAGTTTTCATAAGTTGACTTTCAATACAAAATTATAATTATTAATTAAATAATTATAATAATCTATCAATTCTAGCAAAAGAATATTTAACTTATAATACAAATTGTATTTTTTTTATAAGAACATATATATATATATATATATATATATATATATATATATATATATATATATATATATGCATACGTATGTGTGTGTGTATGCATGTATATGTATGTGTGTATGTGTGTGTATAAACACACACACACACACACACACACACACACACGCGCGCGCGCGCGCGCGTATGCATATGTGTGTGTGTGTGTGTGTGTGTGTGTGTGTGTGTGTGTCTATATATATATATATATATATATATATATATATATATATATATATATATATACCTCTCTCTCTCTATATATATATATATATAGACACACACACAGATACATATATATAGATATGTGTGTGTAAACATACATATACATATATATGCATATGCATATACATATACATACATGTATATATATGTGTGTATATGTGTATGTATATATATACATATGTATATAGATACACATTTACATATATATATATCTATGTATACACATACACACACACACACACACACGTGTGTGTGTGTGTGTGTGTGTATATATAGTTCATTGTTTTTGGATGTCAATCTCACACAAAGCTGGTAAATATATTAATTTAGTTCATTGTATCCTTATATAGTTCATTATGCAGATTGTTATGTATTTTTAGATTGCTACAATGGAATGGTATTGTCCCTAAATTTCTTTATTGGGAACCAATGTACTTAGTTTACCAAAACCAGAATACTCTCAACATGGTTTAATACAGTCAGATTAGTATATTGTCAATACACTCAACTACATGATTTATATGGGCATATGAACACATATACAGATTACCATTATGACACATAGTTCCCATAATTTCAATGATATTGCCTACCTTGAAAGTGTCAGATAATACCAGATGCACCCTCCCTTTTTCCTTTGCTCCACTTCGTTCTTCTTGTTCCCTAAATTCATGCTCTCTTCTCTTCTTCTATACTCATCTTCCTCCTCTCCTCTACGCCCCAACTTCTTTTATTCTTTTTAGGTATGATTTTCTCTCTCTTTTTTTAAGATTTTCCTCTTTTCTTAAAAAACTTTGCGCTTTCCTTTAAAAACTGCCTTCTTTCTTCTTTTTTTGTGTTTTTCTTTATTCCATAAGTTTTATTTAAAGCTTTTAAAGCTCACCTTTTTTTAATTAATTTATTGCCTTATTTGTTTTATTCTAATTATAAATTTTCCTGACTAAATAATTAACACAATTTCTTGCTTAATTTCAAAACAATATAATGCAATTGGTAATTACAATAAAATTACCTTATTCTATTTTCTAATTTGTTTAATTCTACACTTTTTAATGGTCTCAAAGATAACAATATAATTTCACTACTAATTTAATATAGATGACTGGCACCACAACATAACAATAATAGGACTAATATAAGATCAAAGATGTTTTTTAATCTGAAATCATAAATCAAACAATGTTAAACCAAATGCCATGATATAACTACATAGAGACATTCTACACTAAATCCACATTTAATATGCATAATGCAATCACACAAGGTTAATTCCACACAAGCAGTAAACTAAGCTAACACATAACTAATCATGCATAAATAACTATATAAATGCAAACAACATCAAAAATGCACTACACTAACCATTCAACTATGCATATAACATATACTAACTAATGTGGTGTGTGCAGGGTTCTAGCCATTCCTCTATCATCCCTCAACATCTTCATATACATCATCCTCTTTGATGATGCTCTCCCTCCATCTTGTTATGAGGGATGAGTCTCTCCTACATCAAACTCACAACAACTATATACTAAGTAATATGGTGTGTGCAGGTTTCTAGTCATTCCTCTGTCATCCCCAACATCTTCATCTACGTTATCCTCTCTAATGATGCTCTCCCTCCATCATGCTATGAGGGATGAGTCTCTCTTGCATCAAACTCATAATAAGCAGGTAGTTATTCCATAACATCATGATATATATATATATATATATATATATATATATATATATATATATATATATATATATATCATAAAAAAATGTTGAAATAACATGTTAACATGATCACAATGTAAGAATATACACTACAACTAACTCATAGCAAAATAATCATGTAATCAAAGCAATATTCAACTATCTTATAATAGCATATAACTCATAGCTTAGTTGATAATAAATAAATCAAATTGCTAACTATAAATATCCATGGATAATTAAGTGAGTTTGCTTAGCGAGTAATCAAGATTAACACTATGAAAACACCCTAAGATGGCCCTAGTAACAAGATGAAGCTATGATAATTTTCATATAAATTAATTAAAGGTTATTAGAGCCATAAATTATCCACATATACTCTAATACATGTTATAGGTTAAGGACATAACGAATCTTAACTTAATGTAAACATATAAAATCTAAAACACCCAACTGCTAAAAAGTGGCATGCACAGAGAATCTACAGGGGGAATTTATGAGACCTTAAAAATTCAATGAGATCAAATTCATTGACTATGATCCTCCATGTGCAAATCTCCCTACCCTTCTTCTTAGTCATCCTCTAAGTCAAGCGTGACAAAATGATTACCCAATAATAGTTGTTGGTGTGTAGTGAAAAATATCCTAATGAGATGGAATAGTATTTAGCCCAATTACCTTCTTGTGGATACATCTACCTCAGGGTCATTGCATGGAGTGTTAGTTGAGGATATTTTATGTGTATATATTAAAATCGACAAGTGATTATCTTGAGAAACATTGCTCTGTGGGGCAACCAATAGACTAAGAGGTCGAGGAGTAAGGAAGAGAGGAGGAATAATGTTATTTAATTTTTTTTCACGCCCTTTTGGGTTTTGTTATTAGGAGGAATGGTATCCAACTTAGGTTTTTTATTCCCAGTGGTGGATTTCTTATTTAACACAATGGTCCACCCATCATTATTTTCAGCTACCTTTTGCTTTTCAAATTACACTTACTCAATAGATGGCCTTGAGTATACCATGAGATAATACTCTTGGATCCTAGGTCAAGTGATTAGCATAAAAAAACATGTGTCCATAAGGTGGAAGTAGGTGAATTTATGTGAAAATCATTCAGTCCCTACTTGAATATGGATAGACTTTTTCAAGTCTTTATTCAAATCAACCTTGACACATACGTGCATGTTTAGATATGTAAAATAAATTTTATCCTATTTATGGCAAAGCACATGTCATATGGGTTTAACAATATCAAAGAGAAAGATTGATAATTAAAGTGAAAGACATAGTAACTCAACCCAAATAGGCACCTTAAGGGATGTCTGCTTAGAGACTTTAAAATTATGGGACCATGGAAACTCTATCATTAGGGTATTTCAAAGCAACCATAAACTCAACCTAAAAAGAGGATCTTGCATATGTGATTGTTTCTTAAATGAGAAAAAATCAAACTATTATGAGGTTACAGATTCCAGTAGCCTAAAATCCCAAGGGTTCTCAGTGGTGTCTAATCTAAGTGTTAAGGGAATCCTCAAAGGATGTGTGGTCAACATAGTATGCAATATGGAAATTATTTTTATACTATCTAAAAATATTTTTAACAAAATATATTTGTAAATTACAATGGGTTGAGGAGGATTAACATAATATATACCTCATTGTAGACCTTTGGGATAAATTTGTGAGTTTGCTTCACTGCAATCCTTCCTAATGGTTGCAACATATTGGTTTAGGGATGTTTATAGAAACTTAATCTATCTTAAGGGAAAATTTAGAGATAGTTTGAATGAAAATTGACCTCGAGAGTCTTGAAAAGGTGGTTTGATATAAGGCAAGACAAAAAAACAAAAAATAAGACAAACATGTAGACTCTAACTGAATAAGTTTTCTCAAAATATTCCTTAATTGTATATCTAACCATATTTTAAATGTAAACCACAAAAATCTTGGATATTAAAATTTGGAAAATGATATGAGAACAAAATAATTGTACTAGGTTTTTAATGAATTTTGAATTACGTTTTAAGTTCCTCAATGTTATTTTCACAGATAGAGGATCGGCTACATTAGTATTTATAGCCCTATCTCAACTAACTTTTTAACTATTAATTAATGTGGAATTTTACCATGTGTTTAACTATGTGGGGATGAACTTGATGAATAATCATTACTCTAATAACAAGTATTGTTGATAATAAAATGGAACTTACTAAACATATAAGTATATTAATGATCATTCTAATAACATGTTTCCTCAACTAACCTACTAAACAAATAAATACCTTAAAGTTTTTATATTTGGTGAAGAATGATCAATGTAATCTATCACTTCAAATTTTAATAGATGCAAGAACACATTTTCCCTAAAAAAATAGTTATTAAAATTAGAATTTCAACTTGAAAAGAAACCAAAAATATATTTAAAAAACTATGGTGATTAAGCTTTACCATTAATAAGAGACTAGAGGGTGAGAAGCCTAAAGTAATGGATTATATTCACATTCTTCCTATATTAAAATGTACTTATGATATTTGTGTGCAAAATGAATCCCCTTACCTTTTAATCATTATAAAAATTTATAAAGAGATTTTTCATTTAAGTAACAAATATTTACTATTGTAATGCATTGATATAACTATTATTACTTAAAAAAAAATCCATTGATTACAATAATAATGTGGCTAGTAGAATATCATGATCTAGCTCCACTCTAGTCAAAAAGGAATGGCTCATATCAGGACAAATGTTAGACAAGGAATAATAGTGAGAGACCCAAACAACAAAAAGTTGTTATCCCAAAAGGAGGACGTGGTGGATCATCCTTATGTGTTTAGGCATTCCAAGAGGAAATCTTAGCAAAAGGAGGATCTAGTGCCACCCAACATCCAAAATAAGATATGGGGTAGCAAAAAATATAGTAATACCCACCAACTTGACCACTCTTCTACACAACAAGCTCCACTAGGACATACCAATAGTAGACTTCTCAAGTGGAGATGGTGAACTCTACCCCCTCAATGAGGAGTGTAGAAGTAGTTTTGACTAGGCGAATGGATTCACCAGTGACGTGGCATCAAGAGAGAATATTTGTGTGCTAGGTGGTATGTGGGAACATCACTCCCCTAGTGATTGAGTAATTCCCGTAGGTGTTGGAATTCTAGATTCAGCTTCTCTACTTATGTTTATAGTTTCATAAAATCTAAAGAAACAATAACCACCTTGTCATTAATAGAAAAGAGAAAAGATGCTTCTTCATTATTAAACAAAATTAAATTTATAGCTTTCTATAATTTAAATAATAATATATCCTTGAATAAATTCCATAAAATGCTATATATATATATATATATATATATATATATATATATATATATATATATATATATATATATATATATATATATATATATATATATATATATATATATCAGCCACTAAACATTATCCCTAGAGAAGGTTGGGTGAAAGGGTTGAAAGAGGATATGGATCTAGTGTCAAGTAGATTGGGATTTGGGGTAAGTCCAAAAGAGATGTTTGAAAGACTTTGGTTTGGAACAAATAGGACACTTTAGTTGAGAAATCCCAATATGAAGGAGATGCTCCCTGAGAGGAAGACCTTGGTAAACCAGACATCAAAGAGAGTGAGTGAGCTTGGGCTCAAGCTTATCATTCCAAATTTTATTAAGACTAACAAGCCAAGTCTTGTGTGAGGAATTTAGATTGGATCACCTATTTGATTTATTCAATGTTAGAGAGAAAGGGCTCATGATTTTATATATGAGACCTAGAGATTAATTCATAAAGTAATTGTCATAGCTCCATGTCTAGTCTTTCCACCAATCTTGTGGAGATTGTAACCATGTTTTATGCAACATGACATCAGACATCATCTCTTGGATGCATAGAATGGATTTTACAGAGGCCAAGGAGATCAATCACGCTAGTAAATAATATCCTTAACTTTATAAATACCATTTTTGAAGAGCCTCAAGGTTTTCATATCTGGGAATTCTGCTAAAATAAGACTAGAATTGGTCATAATAGAGACCACCATATGTTGTGGTGATTAAAGGATAAGCCAATTTTAAAACCATCACCCACCCATTTGAGATATGGTTTGATAGCTTCAAAAGATTTCCAAATGCTTTTAGCCACACAATATTTCTTAATTTGATGGGAGCAATGGTAAAAATTAAGGTATGAAACCTAATATTATTCTAACCAATTTTACCATATGGAGAGCCATAAAAAAAAATTCTAGGCCTCATTGCCTTTAATGCTCAAACCACCCATTTATCGTACAGAGTAATAATTTTTGTGTAGATATCAATAATTCCCATAACACATTTTTCATGAAGAAGCCAACAAATACCCCAACAACATTGTGATAGCCATGAGTTTGTTTAACATTAGCCCATATAAAATCCCTAAGAACTTTGACCACCTTGTCATATGAGGCTTTAGAGGGGGTTATCAGGATCTTAAAACAAACCTAAAATTCTCTAGCTTATGATAGAGGTATCTTGATCCAATACTCCACCTTTTCCTCTATTCTATGAATGACATTTTGCCATAGTTTGGAAGGAGAACTATCAAAAGAAAAAAACAATGACAAGAAATTTAAATTTCTTACCTTTATATTGTGATTTTAAAAAATTAGGAATATTGGTGTATTACTCCTAATTTAGTTAAAGGGTCTAAGTAGTAAAATCAATACATAAATATGCCATTACTAGCTATTGATTTGTGAAATTTGATTACAATTTGAATCTTTCTAAAAATAGTTATAAGGGAAAGAAAACAAGACTTAGCTAGAAACTGATTGATCTGACTGAGAAAAAGGCTAAAATTCATTATGCAAGATTGAAACATATCGTAAACTAAGATCTAACCTTTATTTTATAATTGGATACGAGCATCAAAAGTGGATAGGAGTGGCACTGATGTTTTAGTCCACCTTTGTTGTTGTTTTCTTAGGGATCTAAGCTTTCTAGGTTTTGTTTGCTAGGTTTGTGTGACCCTGTCCGTGAAGTTTTGACAGCTAGAAGTTTGTAGATCCCCCTATAGAGCAAATTTTCTCTTCAAAGCCTATACTCCATTATGCTTTGACTAATTTGGAGAAATATGGAGGGTTAGTGTTTTTAAGATTCAATAGACGTGGATCCACACCCCTTATGTGGGCACACTACCTACATACCAATACTTCGAAGAGGGATCAAGCCATATGTAGTTCTCCCACTTGATGTGATTTATGAAATAGTGTGTATGAAGATACAAAATATTAAACTAGATGTGTTTAAGATGGCTAGGTATGGTTTTAAGTATTTGGATAAGCTTGTAAGTATATTTTTTGGTTGTATGCAGAGAAGAGGGGAGATTGTTTGAGTGGTCTTGCTTGTATTCTTACTTACTTAGTGATAATTGCCAACCCTTTACAAATGATCTTTGAATGAGCTTTTATAAGGATCTATTGGTCATGGGTTGACTGTGCTCATATTAATCTGACAAGGAGAAGGATGAGGAACTAAAATAAATTGATCATTGGGTCCAAAACTGGACTTGGACAAGAGTGGTGAAAGTGGATAGGAGTGGCACCAATGCTATAGTCCTAGTGTGGTGCTATTTTCTTGAGTAAACAAGACTTGGGGGATTGATCTATCATGGAAAGAGGAGTCTGGCTCAGCTGAAATCAGGTTTGGAAGGCTACAGATGACTGAAAATTAGTGAAAATGATGCCTATGAGGGTCATGACAGCAAGCAAGAGGGACCTAAGGGTTGGGTGTCATTAGCCATAGTCAAGTTACCAATTTTTGCATTTTATATGACGACATTTGCCCCCCCTTTATTCTAGTGATGTAATAAAATGAAATACTAGGATAAAGGAAAATAGAAATCATACCTAAACTTACCTACAAGGGTGAAGCTCATGAAGCTGTGTGATGTTGGGTGTGCCTAGAAAGAGCACGTTGTGAAGTATGAATCTATGAGAAAAATAAAGAGTAGATCAATTGTTACTAGATATGTTATATCTAAAATAAGAGTGTACAAATTTGAGTATGAGAGAGAGGAAGAGAAAGGAATGAATACACCTCACAAGATACGTAAACCAATACAAAACCTATTGTGATGTTGAGTGATGTTGAGTAATGTTATACCAAGAGTAATATCATGAATGAAGTTGAGTGCTCAATTCTCCAAGAGTGGCTCAAGAATACAAAGGTTGGCCCTTTGGCTCCATCTCTGCCCATTAAGTGAAGCTAAGTGATCATGTATGTGTTAATCAATGTTTGGATTGTGTGTCTAATCCCTCTAAATACTCAAGAATGCAATTGTTAACTAGTCCTTTGGCTCCATCATTACCCTGTGAAGTGAAGCTATAAACTGATACTAACATGAAATGTGTGTTGTGTGAGATGGCTTATGAAGCCTATGAGTGTATTGTGATCTAACAATGTTGGCATGGATAGTTGAATGTATGCTAGAAATCAAGCCACTCTTGGCCACTCTAAAAGATGAATATTAGGCTTGTATGAAAGTCACTCCAAAACTGGTACACTAGGCTTATATGAAAGCCACTTAGGAACTCAAAAATTTTGAAGTTAGGCTTATATGAAAGCCATTATAAAATGATGGCAACCACCTACGTATGGAATAAGGCATTCAACTACTGAGAATGCCTGGGTAATGTTGAACTCGAAAAGAAAAGAAAAGAAATGTGTTGTGCACATTGCCCCCAATCATTGGTGTCTGAAACATGGATTCTGATCTAGAAGTCATATTAACTGTCGTATCCAAAATTAAAAGTGAGATCCATCATGTTGCACATGATGCCTCCTATATCTATATTTTTTTAGTGGAAGTGTATTTAAAACTACTAATTCTGAAATATTTTGGTTGTGCAAAACTATAGCTGAACCTACTTTTTGCTTGCTTCTAGAAAGTATAGTTTTTTTATTATTTGGAAAAGAGCATTGAAAGTGGATACTACTGGCACTGATGTTGTAGTCCATGTTGGGCACTATTGTCTTAAGCCAAATTTGGTAATTTTTCTAATATTCTCACTATCTGCCTGGTCTGTTCGAATATTTTGATGTCTGGTTGTTGTTTTGGGTGTGCTAAAAACTATTTTTTCAACCGTTAGGAGCTTTGATCTCTATGAAAAAATCCTTGTTTATTGCCCCCTCTTTTGAGAGTAGGAATGAAGACCCTGCAATGATTTCCCTTAGAAGAAAGAGGCCTACAAGTGTGTTAGGTTACAAAGATACATGATATAGTAATGATAATCGATAAGATATCCCAAGATATAGCATGATTTATATAGAGAGATTGTTGGGGAATATGAAACCCCGGAAGCACACAATTGATTACCAAATACAAGTAACTTAAAATACAGAAATAACCAGAATCAACAAGTAACTAGAATCCAGAAATAACACAAGATATGAGAGACAATACACAACTTGTATTAATACTCATACAAAAAAGAATACAATAAAGAAGATGCCACTTCTTCTCCACCACCTCTTCAGAGGCTTCCCACACCTCAAGTGAACAGTACTTCTCTCCTCAAAGCTCTCTCTCTTAGGTCCCAACACCCAACTCAAATACTGAGTTGGTGTTCACCTTATACCTGTGCTCCACGCACTCCACAAGTGCTCCACACACTCCACAAGTACTCAAACGTACTCCAAGTAGATCTCCCCTGAACCTACAACAACCTGCACCTCAATAGACCTTACTTATAGAAGGATCTTCTTTGCCTTCCTCTATGCTCTGAGCACACACCTGTACTCCAAGTAGATCTCTCCTGATACTGCTCCCTGTTGTGTTGTTGTCCTATCTGATCTTCCACCTACAGATCAAGCTGGTTCTGCACACCTGTGAACCTTGACCTTGCACACACACACACCTGCATATCAATGATCTTACTTACCATGTAGATCTCTTATCGTAGCCATGCTCACCTGATGACCAAGATCATACACTCTTGAAGAACCCTGCTGATTCTCCAATCCAGCACCCACCTTGGTACTGTGGCACTAGGAGGAACACACCATTGCTCACCTCACACACAGAAAGAGCTTATAACAATGCTCTCTTACTCACTAGCACAAGTTTACAATACAACCATGAGTCTACTATATAGATCTCATCCAAACAATAATTAGACACCTAGTACAATAATTAGATCCGCAGCTCTCAGTCTATAATTAGCTCTCATCATGCAAACACTTGGTTCATCAACTAACTACCCGTAATATACTCGCAGTCGAACCACACAGGCAACTGACGTCAGTGCCTGTCTGCCTGGGGGTCACCGACGCTGGCCGATCTCTGACCGATGCCGGTTGCTCTCCTGCCTTATTCTGTCGACGTTGGTTGGCCTGACCGACATCGGTGTCTGTGACACTGCAGCAAATCCTCCAATGGCCTTCTCCATGTCTGCATCAGTGAAGCTTTTAGCTCCACAACCTAACAGAGATTATTAGATCAACAAAGGTATGCCTAAATGGATTTATCAATGTAATAACATGCGCAATGTACTAAACTAGAAATGAAAGTCTGGTTAGTTTTAAGTTGGAGGGATGGAGCATGATATCCATCATGGAATCTAATAAAGCAAGATAAATTCATGATGTGAATCATGGCATTACAAACAATGAGAAACAAACAAGCAACAAGAACACAAGGCAAGAATCAAGAAAAATACAAGGGTAGCCAAGGGGCCATACAAAAAAGGGACATGGGCACATGTCACTCATACTTGAAGGCAAGCATACAAGGCATGTTTAAATGCCACATACACATACAATTGAAACAAACAAGGTTGGTGTGGAATCCACAATCGCATAGAAGAGTATAGGCATAGGAAATTGGTACATGTCCTAAGGCACACATGAGACAGAAGCAAAAGACATTGGTAAATGTCATAAGGCACATATAAGATACAATCAATAACTAAGAAATATAATAATATCTAGCTATGCAAATCAAGAAAGGAAACAATGTAATAACTTGAAATACAATCGTATCTAACTAATCAAAGAAAGAGGGAAAGTATGAAAGACATGTTAGTACAAGACTAAGTATATGCTAAGAAATACATAAGTGCTATACACTAGTGAGTGTCGATAGAGTAATCTGTGTAAGCTAGTAAATAATGTACATCAGCATGATAACTAGAGTGTGTGTTGTAGGAATGGCATATCCTTGATGGTGTAGTCATGTAAAAGATGCCCCCAGTGGGTATATATATCAATGTGTGTCTCTATGTAGAAGTAGGATGCCCCCTTAAAGGGTAGAGTGAAGCAATCAAAGAGCTAGATGTCACTACACACAATCAAAGAAGATCAAGTGAAGCATGGTAACGTAGATAAATTAACAAACAATAGCATAGAATAGCAAATGTAAGTCTAGTATAGTAGTAGAAATGTAAAGCATGGATAATGCATACAATTGAAATATTTTTGGTGTTTTTGAGTTATTTGAATGTTTTTAATATTTAAGAATTTTTGAATGTGTTTGAATTTTTTGAAATATTATGAACTATGTACAATCAATCATAGGGAGACTATGCACAATAAATTAAAAATAATTATATACACGTAAGCTGGAAGGGGATGATACTAATCAATGAGTCTCATGGGAGAATCCCTATCATGGTGTCCTATATCAAGGAGAGGAATCATGTGTGATCATGAAGCACAATGGAAATGTTGAGACTGTGGCTTTGAAAGTTGTATATGTTGTAAATGCTTTGAAATCTCTAAAGTAAAAACTAAGTGTGGGCTCCCTTTGTAACTCTGAGAAGTGGATGCAACTTTGGGGCTCTTAGGGACCCATTTACTAGTAGGAGAAGCTCTCTAAACATGTGCTCTATGAGTAAATGCATGAGATCTCAATGATACTACCCTGGGGGTGAACATTGTCGCTAGAAGTTGTCTAGAATCTTGAAGCTATGGAGGTGTATAAACTCTCTCTACTAGTGATGGATGCCTTGACTATGTCTGAATCAGAACTAGAGGAGGAACGATAACTAGTGGCAAAACTAAAATTGGTGACTATAGAATAGTAGATGGCTCTGAAGTGGGAAGTGGCAATTCATATAAACTCCACCAACTGTAACATCTTGATAAGTATGAATGAATTTTATGCATCTATGAACTATAGAAGGTACTTCTCAAAGTTTTTGTATCCATGGTCAACCAAGTAACATATCAAAAAATCCTCCAGTAGGAACTATAGTGAATGGTGTGGCCACGTGTGTTGGACCAACTTGTAGGGTAAGTAAAATCTCACCTAATGAACTCTATATGTGCCCACTAAATCCATTGATAACTATATCCATTGGGGTAATATCCTCTTCTGAATATCTCAAATATTGTAATAATGTCATAGTTCACATGTTCACATTGGATCCATTATCTATGAGAACACTATGAGTAGGATGATTATGAATGTAAGCTCTGATAAAGAGTGCATGATAATCTAAATCATCCTTGACTATCTCCTACTCTAAAAGGAGATGGAAGGTCTAGCTAGGACTCTGGAATTGTATACACTAATCATGTTGCTCAAAGGATGTGTCTCAATTAAAGGTGCCATGTATGTATCTGGTGGCAGATGTGTATGATATGCATGGTGAACCCCTGATGTATCCCCTACCTCTTATTTAGAATGTTGCAAAAAGGTATCTAAGAAGGTTTTTAAAACTTTATCCTATGTTTGCTTTACTTGAGGAGGCTCAACTGAAGTACCAAGATCGATATGATTTCCATCTATCAAATCCTGTATCTTGTGTCTCAAACTGATGCATCTATTTATTGTATGGCCTAGTGCCCTGTAAAACTTGTAAAATGCATGTTGATCATATCCTTGTGGAAGAGGCTTTATTGGGTCAACATCTTGAATAGGAGGGAGAAATATGATCTTACATTTCAATAGCTACTATAAAACTCTAGCTAGAGAAACTGGTAGATTGGTGAAGGTTCACTGAGGAGTTGTTGATAAAACCACTTGATGAGGGGGATCAGAAGCTGCATTAACTATCAGTTGATTCTAACTCTTCTTATCATTGACCTTGACTTTGTATGGGAATTTATTGTTACTATTGTTTATTGTGTCTAAGATAATTGTGTACTTGAGTTTGCCCATTGAAATTAGTTTGATTTCTCATTCTTTTAGTGTGTGACATAACTCAGTGAAGGAAGAGAATCTTTTGAACATGATTGATTCATGCAAAATTGGTAGAAGACTCTATTTGAAGATATCTTGTAACTCTTGATCAACCATGGGGCTAGTCATCTTAGCCAAAATAGTCTTATATCGAAGAACATAATATGTGAGATGCTCATTTGGCTTTTGTTTATATTGTGCAACTTAAGCATATGAAACCTTATCACCAATGCTAATGCTGAAATGAGCTAGGAACATGTCGACTAAAAGATTGAATGCATTGACCGACTGACTCAGTAGATTGTAGAACCATTGTAAAGCATAATCCTTTAGGCTTCATAGAAATATCTTGGTAAGTAGCCAGACATTTGGTACATAGTTTAAGCATGATGCCTAAAAAGCTCTCAAATGTGTCTCTAGATCACCCTTGCCATCATACAGAGTAAGCTTGGGTTGAACAAAACCTTGTGGCAAAGGTGTAGAAACAATGTGACGTGTCAATGGTGTATGCAGTAGAGTAAAAGAATAAAAAACCTATGTAAGTCTAGAGGTACCTTGCTTAAGATGTAGCACCTTGGATTGTGTTGTTCCCAAAATCTGTCACTCATTTTTGGGGACAACATATCAACTATTTTGGTCCTACAAGGCAAAATTCTCTCTTCCCTTCTCAAAAAAATGTTCTAAGTGCTCCAATTCTTCAATTATTCAAGCTTTTTTAGCTAAAGGACTCACAAGTTCAACAACTTCAACAGGTGAGCTCTCACCAAGAAACAAGTTCCAAACACTTAGGTAATTTCAAGGCTGGTTCAACGTCGAGGTTCAACCAAAAGGTCCATCAACAGGCTTCAAACGAATGGAATGAACCATTGAACCATTAAACCCTGCCTCCAAAGGTTCAAAGGTTCAACGGGTTTAAAGTTTCAATGACATCAGCAGACTTAAAGATTTAAGTGCTTTGGCAAATTTAAAGTTTAACCGCTTCAAAAAATTCAACGGCTTCAAAGGACTTAAAGAAAATAAGACTTTAAAGAATAAAGATTGAACCGTTGAACCTTCAACCAAAAGAGTTCAAGGTTCAAAGGTTCAACAAGTTCAATAAAGTTTGAGAGACTTAGAAGAACAAAGGATTCGAAGAGCCAAGAAAGAAAGGTTGAACCTATTGAACCTTGAACCAAAATGGTTCAAAGGTTCAAGAAAGCTCTGAGCGAAGGAAGTAGAAGATTATAGAGAAAAGTTCGAAGAGTTGGTTCAAATGAATGGTTCAAAGTGGTTGGTTCAAGCGATCAATTAAATGAGCAAAACATAGTATTGAACCATTGAATCATTAGACCATTGAACCATTGTTGGTTCAATCGAACGGTTCAAAGGAGTCTCCCAAAGCTCGAAGGATAAGTGCCCTTGCAGAGGGCAGGGAACAAAAGGATATCTTTCAAAAAGATTTTTTGCAGCAAAATTTCACAAGAGAAATCCTTCAGACAAAATGTTTGAAGGAATTCCTTTGGACATTTTGTCTGAAGGAATGTTGAAAGGCCCAACAGAAAGTGGCAAAGGTAGAGGAAGGATTTCCTTCAGACATTTTGTCTGAAGGATTTGAAGAACAAGGCCGCCCAAAGGACCTCGAAGGGCAAGTACCCTTGTGGGGGACTCTTGGTGACCACAAAATGGACCATTCTCAAGGCTCGAAGGGACACCTTCCCTTCAGAGGATTCTAAAGACAGAAAGTTGAAGGAATTTCAAAGTTCGAAGGGAAGCTTCAAGTGAAGGAAAGAAAGTGATTGAACCAAGGAGCTGATAGGACCACCTAAATCGTTGAACCATGGAACCAATGAACTTTCAAGGTTTAATGTGGTTCAAGTGACTCGCAACCAGTGACGTCCCTACAGACGTCAAATTCAAGGTAATGAAATGCCCGTTTATTTTCAAATATGGCATGGAACCTGAAAAAAAACTTAGTGACCAGCTAAAGAAGAAGCTGAAAGAGCCAGAAGAAAGGGAAGAGATAGCTTGAGAGCTCAGATCATGAGGAAGAGACAAAATGCATTAAGGAAAAAGGGAACAATGCAAAAAGACCATAAATATCTGTGCAAGAGTTATTTTTAGTATGTGAAATAGTCCACCAAGTAGACATCTGAGCATGCAAATAAATCAAGGATGTGGCCTATTTTTCTCCATCAAGTAAAGATGAAATGGACAGTTATGTGCACATCAAGAAGAGGACCAAGCAGCCCATGCTTCAAAAGGAGACATTTGAGATGAATTGACATGCCACAGTTAAGGCTGATGCCATGTTCTAGCATGGCCCCTTGACAGAACTAAAAATGCATTCAATGCATTAAATGCAGCATGGGCCATCTCATAAAACAAAGTTCTCAAGTCTCTCTTGGAGCGCTATATATTGTAATCTTTTATTTTATGCCAAGAGATCTTTTTGTTATCAGAAGCAAAACTCTGCCTAAATTGAAAGGCATTACTGAAACTTTGAGCTCAGATTGTTAATCATATTTATTTATTTAAATGAGAAAGCATGTGACCTTTCAGACTTTGTGTTGGAATAGCTTGTGTTGTTGAGTAAATTGTTCTTATGTCTGTCTCCTGAATGCATTCTTGTCCATTTAATTAAACAAGTAGAACTAGTGGAAGTAATCAAGAAAGTGTCTTGAAGCCAACGGTGGAGAGACTTTATGCCGCCACAATTGTCTTTAGCGTGTTTGTTTTTCTATTTTTGTATAAAGGATCTTGGGATGACTTTCTGCCCCCATTGTCCTTCGTATGTTTCACTTTTTGGCAATTGAGGTGGAAACTTTGTGCTACACCTCATTCTACTGTTACATCTTGTTACAATTACTTATCACTACCTGAAAGAATTCCTACTGTTTGCTACAGACCATTTCTGAAAGAAGAGAAGTGCCTTCTGTCATTTCACCAAGATTTCTCCTTTGTCTGTGAACATTATCTCTAAAAAAAGAGAGATGGATGGTGTTGTCCTACCCCTGAGTGTTATTTTCAGCTTATCTATAGTATATACATAGTATATATAGCACCTCATAGTTATAAGGAACCTCTCCTTGATGAGAGGATAGATTTGTCCCCTTTTGATGTGGTAAACCCACACATTTGGCTTACCAATCTCCTTATGTTGTGGTTAAAGCAACCTATTTTGCCCATCAGTTATCTAGTAACAAAATATTCACCCAACAGTTTTGGCGACTTCACTGGGGACACAACCACTTTGCATAGTTTGAAGCCTCTAGCTTCAAATTGAAGCATCACCTATGTTTTATCCATTATCATTATAGTCTTATTCATTTCCATTATATAATCTAGTTTGTGAAACCATAGCCACTGGGGACACACATTTCACTTCTTTTTCTACTTTCCTTCAGCTCCATGCCAACAGTTTTTGGTGACTCCGCTAGGGAACGATGAGCATTTTCAGTCCTTTTCCAATCTATTTAAATTGAAACATTTCATATCACTTGGGAATGATGTGAAGTAGGAAAGAAGATTGTCAGCTCCACGCCAACAATTTTTGGCGACTCCACTGGGGAACATTTTGTGCAATTTGAAGCCTCAAGCTTCAAATTGAAGTAGTCCCTATCCTTATCCATTTTAATTCTACAATATGGTAGCTCCACGCTATACAAGAAGCCAGAGAGCTCAAGGTGTTGTTGACCCTATTTTTGAGTTGGTGTAGTAGAGCAAAATTTTGATTTGTTTCCTCCACAACTTCACCTTCAATGAACTAGGAGTCTTCCTCCTACCAATACCAAGTCACCAATACAAGGCAGAGCTTCTTTTTCTGCTGTTAGCAGAGCTTTGCCTATACATACTTCACCTAAATTTGTTATCCCCCCTTTCCATAGTTAAATAATGGCAGTTCAAGGCCCCTAGGGTAACTCTTTTGGCCCACTCAATTTAACTCCACCTGTACATGAGCTACAACGTAGTTCAAGAAAGAATTCCCTCAAATTCTTTGGTGATGGGAGAGTTCATCCTGATGAACATATTATAGCTTTCAACATAGCCTATAGTGTGATAGATGTGGAGTATGAGGACGTAGCAGTCAAGCTATTTGTGGAGACATTACAAGGTGCTACTACAGACTGGCTCTACCACCTATAGGCTCAGTCAGTGACTGATTGAAACACTCTCAAAGCCAAATTTGAAGCTAGGTTCAAGCCTATAGAAGATGTGCATGCCTTGCTGGCCCAGCTCACACAAATGAAGAAAGAACCTCATGAACCTATGAGGAACTTCATAGCTAAGTTCAATAAGCTGAGGAATAGGATTCCCACAATTGCTCAGTCGATAGCTGAGAATCTCAAATATTTCTTCATCAACTCTCAGCTACCTAAAGTGAGTTTTTTACTAAGACGGGCTAGCCACATAGACCTTGTTGTTGCTCAGGATTTGGCCACTAAGATGGAAGATGACCTTATCTTGGCATAAAAGATAAGGAGAGATCCTAACAGAGGTAAATCTTCTTCATCCTTTGAATATCCATCTACAAGCACCACTGATCCAATGGTGCAGAAGATGGCAAATGAGTTGCTAGCTCTCAGGAAGCAAATGGTGCAAGGGATGTCTTTTGCTCCTTCATAGAGAGATATATCAAAGAGGACATTCTCCAATCAGTCATACTAAGGCAATAATGCTAGGAATCAAGGATAGCCAAATCATCTTCCTCCCCCATAGGGGAAACTTGCCATTGAAGCACCTCTAACCAACTCAGTAGTTGGATATTTTGAAGCAAAATTTGATTTCTCCTTCTAGTCTGAGTTGAACCCAGAAGATGACGCTAATCTCTTCATAGAGGGAGAAGAAGAATTAGTTGGTGACTCCAACATCAATTTTTTTAATTACTAGGATGAACCCAGAAGTAAAGGTGAAGCATTTGATAGATCATACGTTGTATTCACCTAGTCCCAGAACAAGTCAGCCCTGCAAGCTAATAAAGAAAAAATAGAAGAGCGATCCCAACTAGCAATTTCAATTGTCAAACGAGGAACTTCAATTTCATAGATCAGTCCTCCCCCCTAAAAACTAAAAAGATGAACTATCTTCCTCTATTCCTAATTCACTTCAAACATTTGATTTAATTGACCATGTCAAGAAAACCAAAATTCAAATGTCTGAATTTGAATTCCTGCAATCCAACCCTAAGTAGTTGGATAAGTTGGTTCAGTGTGTAAAGAATAAAACTATCCCTGCAGGCCCAGTTGTTACAAAGGTGACTCCCACATCCACTCAGAATAACCTTGTCAGTTCTCCTCTTGCTGCTCTTGAAAGGACAGAGCCATTTTATGTCTCCCTGCTGATAAATAGACACTAGCGAAATAATTACATCATAGATTTAGGTGCATCTGACAATGTCATGCCTGCCAAAGTGGTAAAATCTCTTGGACTCACACTAACCAAGATATTTGGGAGATGTTTTTCCATGGAGAATAAATAAGTGCCACTGTTGGGACAAATCAAGGATGCCCAATTTGTATTTGTGGCATTTTTAGACAAGAGAAATAATATGACAGTCCTCAAGTTGCAGTTCAGCAATACCAACAACACTGCCGAGTATGAATCTCTATTACTCGAGTTGAAGGCTGCTCAAGACAAAGGTGTCAAACTCCTTCATTCCAAGGAGATGTTGAACTAATGGTTTGTCAGGTGAGGAACCTATGTCAAACCAAGAACAAAAGATTGCACCATTACCGCAATCTAGTATGGGATCAAATTGAAGGGGCAAAAAGAGAGAACCAAAAGGCGTGCATAGAAAATGTGATTCCTGGTGGAAAGTTCCATTCGCCCATCATCGATTTTGGGGAGAAAATGGTTTCTTATTGGTTTATCAGGATGGAATGCCCTTTTCTCTGCTTCACAGTGGGTAGCATTTGAAGCACTTCAATTCTTGAAGTATTATATAAGATCATTTGTACATTTGTATATTTGTATAGTCTTTAACTTGTTTTGTGTTGTTCATTTTCATTTCTTTTTGGTGCCTTTCTTTTTAGGTAGCATGACTCCATAGCCCAATGGCATACTTGAAGGCACTGGAGATTCTAGATTCTACTCCCTTCAATTATTTTTACAATCGATAAAAGTTCCCCAATTGGAGCCAGCTGTTGTTCCCAAAATCTATCACTCATTTTTGGGGACAACATATCAACTATTTTGGTCTTAAAAGGCAAAATTCTCTCTTCCCTTCTCAAAAAAATGTTCTGAGCGCTCCAATTCTTCAATTATTCAAGCTTTTTCAGCTAAAGGACTCACAAGTTCAATAGGTGCAATGACTTCAATAGGCGAGCTCTCACCAAGAAACACGTTCCAAATACGTAGGCAATTTCAAGGTTGGTTCAATGTCGAGGTTCAACCAAAAGGTCCATTAGCAGGCTTCAAATGAATGGAATGAAACATTTAACCATTGAACCCCGCCTCCAAAGGTTCAAAGGTTTAATGGGTTTAAAGGTTCAATAACATCGGCAGACTTAAAGAGTTAAGCACTTCAGCAAGTTCAAAGTTCAATTGCTTCAAAAAATTCAATGGTTTTAAAGGACTTAAAAAAAAGAAGACTTCAAAGAAGAACGATTGAACCGTTGAACCTTGAACCAAAAGAGTTCAAGGGTCAAAGGTTCAATGAGTTCAATAACGTTCAAGAGACTTAGAAGAACAAAGGATTTGAAGAGCCAAGAAAGAAAGGTTGAACCTATTGAACCTTGAACCAAAATGGTTCAAAGGTTCAAAAAATCTTCGAGTGAAGGAAGGAAGCAGTAGATTTTAGAAACAAGTTCGAAGAGTTGGTTCAAATGAATGGTTCAAGGCAGTTGGTTCAAGTGGTCAATTGAATGAGCAGAACATAGTATTGAACCATTGAACCATTGGAATATTGAACCATTATTGGTTCAATCAAATGGTTCAAATGAGTCTCCCAAAGCTCGAAGGACAAGTGCCCTTGTGGAGGGCAGGAAACAAAAGGATATCTTTCAGAAAGATTTTCCACGGCAAAATTTCGCAAGAGAAATCCTTCAGACAAAATGTCTAAAGGAATTCCTTCAAACATTTTATCTAAAGGAATGTTGAAAGGCCTGACAGAAAGTGGCAAAGGCAGAGGAAGGATTTCCTTTGGACATTTTCTTTGAAGGATTTGAAAAACAAGGCCACTCAAAGGACCCCAAAGGGCAAGTACCCTTGTGGGGGACTCTCAATGACCACAAAATAGACCATTCTCAAGGCTCAAACGGACACCTTCCCTTTAGAGGGTTCTAAAGATAGAAAGCTAAAGGAATTTCAAAGTTTGAAGGGAAGCTTCAAGTGAAGGAAAGAAAGTGATTGAACCAAGGAGCCAATAAGACCGCCCGAACCGTTGAACCATGGAACCAATGAACTTTCAAGGTTCAAAGGTTCAAGGTTCAATGTGGTTCAAGTGACCAGCAACCAGTGACATCCTTAAAGACGTCAAACTCAAGGTAATGAAATTCCCATTTATTTTCAAATATGGCATGAAACCTGAAAACAAAATCAGCAACCAGCTAAAGAAGAAGTTGAAAGAGCCAGCAAAAAGGGAAGAGATAGCCTGAGAGCTCAGATCATGAGGAAGAGACAAAATGCATTAAGGAAAAAGGGAATGATGCAGAAAGACCAAAAATATCTATGCAAGAGTTATTTCTAGTAGGTGAAACAGTCCACCAAGTAGACATATGAGTGCACAAACAAATCAAGGATGCGGCCTATTTTTCTCCATCAAGTAAAGATGAAATGGATAGTTGTGTGCACATCAGAAAGAGGACCGGGTGGCCCATACTTTAAAGTGAGACATTTAAGATGAATTGACGCACCACAGTTAAGGCCGATGCCCTGTTCTGGCATGGCCCCTTGACAGAACTAAAAATGCATTCAAGGCATTAAATGTAGCATGGGCCATTTCATGAAATTAAGCACCCAAGTCTTTCTTGGAGTGCTATATATTGTAATCTCTTATTTTATGCCAAGAGATATTTTTGTTATCAGAAGAAAAACTCTGCCCAAATTGAAAGGCATTACTAAGACTTTGAGCTTAGATTGTTAATCATATTTCTTTATTTGAATGAGAAAGCAAGTGACCTTTCAGAATTTGTGCTGGAATAGCTTGTGTTGTTGAGGAAATTGTTCTTATGTCTGTTTCTTGAATGCATTCTTGTCCATTTAATTAAACAAGTAGAACTAGTGGAAGTAATTAGGAAGGTGTCTTGAAGTCGACTGTGGAGAGACTTTGTGCTGCCACAATTGTTTTTAGTGTGTTTATTTTTCTATTTCTGTGTAAAAGATCTTGGGATGACTTTGTGCCCCCATTGTCCTTCGTATATTTCACTCTTTGACAGTTGAGGTGGAGACTTTGTGCTCCACCTCATTCTACTGGTTATTACATCTTGTTATAGTTACTTATCACTACCTAAAAGAATTCTTGCTATTTGTTGCAGACCACTTCTGAAAGAAGAGAAATGCCTTCTGTCATTTCACTAGGATTTCTCTTTTGTCTGTGAACATCATCTCTGAAAAAAGAGAGATGGATGGTGTTGTCCTACCCTTGAGTGTTATTTTTAGCTTATTTATAGTATATACATAGTATATATAGCACCTCATAGTTATAAGAAACCTCCCCTTGATGAGAGGAGAGATTTGTCCCCTTTTGATGTGGTAAACCCACACATTTGGCCGACCAATATCCTTATGCTGTGGTTGAAGCAACCTATTTTACCCATCAGTTAGCTAGTGACAAAATATTCACCCAATAGATTGAAGAGATTTTATCTCTTGTATAAGGGCTGCTACATCAGGAGACACAGATGTAATAGTTGTAGTAGGTGGCATAAAGGCAGTTTGAGCTACTATAGTGGGTTGTTGAGACATAGTTGCCCCCGTAGTGTTGTTTGTAACTGGTTGCTCTGTGGTTTGAAAAGATTTACCATTGTTCACTTTTTTTAATTCTTCTTATAGTATTTTAAGCATGTCATCTTATATGTCAAGGTGTTTAGTTAAGAGTTCTTAAAATTCCTTTTTATTAGTTTTATCAAAATTGGTATATTGGGCCATTATTAAAGTAGGAAAACAATTTGAGATTTGATTGAATTTTTTGCAATAATTTGTAATAGACAAAGTGCTCAAAAATAAAAGTACTGAATATAGAAAATGTAAAGTCCTAAAAATAGTTAACTGGAAATTGTAGAAAAAGGATACAAAACTCACAAACATGTAAGGTGATACCTCAATAAGCAAATATGAACTATTCCATGCAATTAGGGTTTGAAGAATTATTATTTTGAAAATTACTCTGAAATTTTGAAATTTAAAGTGAATTTTTTAGTTAGGTATGCAAGTAAAAAATCAAAAAATTATTGGGAAATTACTGATTTAAAGGGACCTAGTATATGCAACTAGGGTTTGAAAAAATAAATATTTTTGAGAATTACTATTGAATTTTGAAATTTGAAATGAATTTATGATTTTAATATGCTAGTTAAAAATCAAGAAATTATAAGAAAATTATTTAAAAAAATAGCGGGACCTAGTATGGGCAACTAGGGTTTGAAAGAAAAATATTTTAAAATTACTATGAAATTTTAAAATTTAATGCTAATTTTTTATTTTATTATGTAGGTAAAAAATCATAAAAATATATGAAACTTTATTAGGAAATTTATCATAGGGTTTTTAGGGTGTTTATGTACAAACAAAGTAAGTTGGGTTCACCAAATGATTTAATAATTTTGGAAATGTTGATGTATTATTCTTAATTTAGTTAAAGGGTCTGAGTAGTAAAATCAATAAATAATTATGCAATTATTAAGCTACTAATTTGTGAAATTTGATTACAATTTGAATTTTTCTAAAAATAGTAATAAGGGAAAGAAAGTAAGACTTGGCTGGAAACTGACTGGTTTGACTAAGACAGAGGTTGGAATTCACTATTTAGGACAAGGACACTATTGCAAAATAAGATCTGACCTTCATTTTATGATTGTACATGAGTGCCAAAAGTGGACAAGTTTGGCACCAATGTTGTAGTCCACCTCTACCATCGTTGTCCTGAGAATCTGAGCTTTTTGGTTTTTGTTCGCTAGGTCTGTGTGACCTTGTCTGTGAAGTTTTGGTAGTTGTAAGTATATAAAGACCCTTGTAGATCATATTTGCTCTCTAAACCCTATACTTCATTGTGATTTGACCAATTTTGAGAAAGAGGGCAGGTTAGTGTGTGTAAGATTCATTGGACGTGGATCTAAACCCCTTGTGTGGGTACACTGTCTACATACCAATACTCCAAAGAGGGATCAAGCCATATGTAGTTCTCCCACTTGATGTGCTTTGTGTAATAGTGTGTATAAAGATGCAAAATGTTAAATTAGATGTGCTTGAAATGGCTAGAGACTGGTGTAAGGATTTGGAGAAGCTTGTAAGTATATTGGTTGGCTATATGTAGAGAATAGGGAAGATTACTTGAGTGGTCTTGCTTGTATTCTTTCTCACTTAGTGATAATTACCAACCCTTTCCAAATAATCTTTGAATGGGCTTTTATAGGGATTTATTGGTCATGGGTTGAATGTGCTCACATTAGGCCGATAAAGAGAAGGATGGAGAACTGAAAGAAATTGACCATTAGGGCTAAACATGAACTTGGACAAGAGCATCGAAAGTGGAAAGGAGTGGCACCAGCGCTATAGTCCTAGTGTGGTGTTATTATCCTAAGCAGACAGGACCTGGGGGGATTGATCTGTCATGGAAAGAGGAGTCTACCTCAGCTAGGATCTAGTTAGGAATGCTACAGATGACTAGGAATCAATAAAAATGATGCCTATGAGGGTGATGAGAGCAATCAAGAGGAACCTAGGGGTTGGGTGTCATTATCCATGCTCAAGTTACCATTTTTTGCATTTTATATGACTACATATTTCTTAAGCCATTCTAGCATAGGCATATTGCTTTATCTGAAACATTGAGTTTTATCCCACTGTAGATTCGAGCCAAAGGCTTTATGGAAATATCAAGGTAGTTCAGTGCCTCTTTCACATAAGCTTTTTGCTCATCAAGAATAATAAATGTATTGTATATGAAATATCCATTGATGAGTTGAGAAGAGTGAACAAAAAAATAAATGCCCTTGATGACCCTTCATTCTACCATGTGAGCAGTAAGATGACTAGATGCTTTTGTAGACAAGGCATATATATTCGGAGTCAAGGGGAAACCTTTCATTATGGAACAAAATAATCCAAAGATATCTACTTTTTCCCCATTGATAGTGAGGCATGTTAAGGCTTATAAAAAAATTCTAAAATGATGAGTTAAAATTTTGACCAAAGCATAGGGATTGGAACATGGCTAGAAAAAATTGCCACTTAATTCTACCGCAGGCCTTCTCAAAGTCTAAGGAATATAATACACTGATAAGATATCTACACCCATGCCTTCCTAGATCAAAATGATATTATATAATATGTATCTATTCTTAATGATGTCAAACTACTCTAATATTATGATGGTAGGTAGGATGAAACAAAGATGGTTTTCAAGGGCTTTGGATGGGATTTATATGACACATTAAGGAGGGTGATAGGATGACAACTAGTGATGAACTTTACGTATTTGGCCTTAGGAATGAACTCAATATTTCCCTTGTTGATAAGATCACATAGATTTTTTTTCGTAGCTTCTTTATATACTTTTAATAGGTCGAGTCCTACAAAATACCAAGAAGCCTTGTAAAATTCACAAGGGAAACCATAAATACTCAGGGCTTTGTTATTGGCCATGCTTTGCAATGCCTAAAAGAGCTCTTCAAGAGTAAGAGGGGCATAAAAAATCATTTGATTAGCATTGTTTAGCTTGAAAGGCACCACATCTAGATATTATTTTAGAGAGTTTGTCATTTTTATCATTTCTCCTTGTGCTTGAAATACTAGCTTGTAATGATCAACAAGGGTTGAGGAGATTTTAGGTAAGCTGGTAAGATGCTTCTAAGCAAACATGAGTGCTTTGATTTGATCTCTATCTTGTTTGGATTGGAGCAATTTGAAAAAATCTTTATTGGTTGTCTTGTACTTTGATTTAATGTAGCCAATATTGGATCTGAGCCCCTTTGGTTGCGTCTCTATTTGTAACATTTTTATTATGCTTTAGAGAGGTAACCATGGATTGTAACTATGGATCAAAGGGATTATGTTCAATAATAGAGGATATTCTTTAAGATTATTTAAACACAACATCATCAGCTTGTTCCCAAACTAGGGCAACTTATTTTCCATAGTGATGAAGGAAGGTGGTGGTGTGAGTAATCATCCCATTCCACCACTTGATCCATATGGTGACTGAAGTGAACATGCCACAAGGTTCCATACCTTGATAATGAGATATATGGTGCCTTCATGGTAGAGGAGGCATGTGTTTAGAATTTTTTGATTATGTGGCACCTTGAAGGTGCCATCATTCCACTCCACTCTGCAAATAATGTGGTTATGATCTGACAGGAGAAATTATGGATGGATAGTGAAAGATTTCCCATCAAAGAGAGTAAAGGAGAACACGTGTTGATAAAAAATAATGGAATTATCTAACCACTTGAAGAACCTATCAATTCTAGCACAATAGTTGGACCAAGTAAACCAAGGTTAAGTATTTGATGCACTTTGTTGGAGAACTAGGTCCACTAAACTCTAATTTTTTTTGAAATGAAGCCAAGTTTTGCATTCTCCCATGCACCATTACATTGGAAGGGCACCATTTTGTCATTTAGCCTCTCAACCATATTAAATTCAGGAAGCCGTTACCATAACTTCAATCTGTCAGGGCCATTATTAGGAGTATATGCTGAGAACCCTAAGGACTGAACATTAATGTCAAGGAAAATCCAAATAACCCAATGTTATGGATCTTCACCCTATGCAACAATCATGGGGGGGAATTTATTAAAAACCAAAATACTAGTGTTACCACGTCCATCTTCATGTAAAGTAGGTGCAATGCATTTTAGATCAGTTTAAAGAAGAAACCCTAAAATATTAACTTCTTCTAAAGAAATAAAATCTAAATCCCCTAACAAGTAGCACATAAAATTTGAGAGAGGACTCTATGAGACATCAAACATTCCATGACATTCATTAAGGGGAGGCTTCCATGAGTTATTCTCCCTTACCATCATTTATTTCTTCTTCAGACTCAAGTGTTACAAACATATTTCCCACCAAAATGTGTTGGTTTGCCATAAAAACCCTAGTTTGAATCAAACTTCATGGCCTTCCACTAACTCTATGGTATTTTCGTGAGCATATTGTAAAGCCCATAAGATGGGTGCTTTTCCATGAATGAAATAAATTTTATTCTATTTGACCCAATAAGTGAATTTATGTTGAGGTCAACTTAACCAAGGCCTAGAAAGAGTCTATCAACATTCAAATAACAAATATTTATGGAAGCTATCTTTTAATTGTTTAAATTTCCAAATAAAATTCAAATAACTTGATATTTTTCCATTTTAACGTTTATTTTTAATTTTTAAATTACTTACTATACAATTAAAATCATTCAAATTAAATTTTGTAAATTTCAACTTTTTTTTTTGAAAAGTGATCTTTTAGTAATGAAACACAATAGTACATCACTAATCATAAAAAAGGTGGAAGGAATTGCACTTCTGAATGCAAGTCACATCAAACTAGAAAAAATCCTTGAGACAAAATACAAAATACATATATAAACATAATCATTTAAATAAAACAATTCTTTAAGTTATAAATTATATGCTCAAAATAATTAAAAATTTAATATTAAAATGTTCTTTACATTTCAATTTAACAAAAGTTGTAAATTATGATATTTAAAATATTTAATTAAATATTAATTATAAAGTATTTGTCATTAAATATTTTTATATTTTTAAATAGCCAATTATATATTTCAAATCACTCTAGTGTGTGTGTGTGTGTGTATATATATATATACACATACACATATATACATATATACATATATATGTGTGTATATATATGTATATGTATATATATACATATATATATGTATATATATACATATGTATATATACATATATATATGTATATATATGCATATGTATATATACATATATATGTATATATACATATGCATATATATACATATATATATGTATGTATATGTATATATATATATATATACATATACATATGTATGTGTATATATATATATATATATATATATATATATATGTATATATAGATGTATATATGTATGTATATATATGTATGTATGTATATGTATGATACATACATATATATATATATATATATATATATATATATATATATATATAAAAGTCACCAAACTAAGCAAAGCCTAGGAACAAAACAACAAAAGACTAGGTTGGACCTATAAATGATCAATTACATAAAAAAGGCAACCACCAAAAGACTAAACAACTATAGAAAAAATACCAGAAGAGGGGTCTTTATCATGGGGATCACCCCAGCTAGAGCCTAACAAGTCATCCTCCCAAAAAACTAAGGTCCTACCCAAAACTGATAGTGGTATGATCACCTTCTTACCAAGGATCTTCATCTTGATTAGAGTGGTGAGGGGAAATCACCAATGCAAGCCTTAGAAACTTGTTATCATGTGGTAGTTTCCAACCACCTTATGAGCTTCTTGGAGGATAATTCCATTTGTGTTTCCCCATAAGAGGTGAATATCCCCAACTATACATGTGTGGATGAGGTGGAAGTGGAGAGCACCACCTTTCGCATGGATCCATAGGAGGAGAATAGTAGTGCTAAGGAGATCCTTGGGCTTGACTACGAGAGCAATGATGAAAATAGCTACAATGGTCCCCTCCTTGTGGAATGCCACTGCTACCTCTCAATGGAGCATTATTGGGAGGGGAAGGTAGGACACGAGCCACATTACATGGAGCATCACCCCAATGTCTAAGCAAGGTCTAAAAATTTTCAAGCTCAATAGCTATTTTATTTATCTGAGCTTGAATATGTAAAATAATATTAGATAAAACCATATACTTGTTATAAACAAAAAATTCCCTATCAACAACAATGTTAGAAAATAATGTTGAATTTCTTTATTTCCATATCCAAAACAATTGGTTTGGAATAATTAACTATTATCAAGAAAATGCAATAAGAATACTCTATATATGCTCTTTTTATTTGTGTCTGATATTATATAGAAATTTGTGTGTGTGTGTGTGTGTGTGTGTGTGTGTGTGTGTGTGGATATGAAATACAGTGATGAAGCCTTAAATGTGATAGGTACCTTTGGACCTCAAGCATGTCAAATATTTTATGGATGTTTGTTGCAAAACAATTCCCTATAAATTGATTACACCTGAGGATTACACCTGAGGATGTCACCCTGATAGTAATTTTCCTTGAAGCCCTAGAGAGGATGTTGATGCTCAAAATTGGCAAAAATAAACACATTTTGTTACCAAAATAGATAAATTGCTCAATAATTCCAAACTAAATGAATTTTAAGGTCGTGATAATGGTTACATTTTAATCCAAGGACAAGGGATTATAAATGGTACTTATATTGTATTTGATGAAGGTAATTGTTGTTTTCTATCCCCTGCAAAGAAGTCTCATGGTAATTTATGAGTACACGGATGATATATTTTACCCTAATTTTGAAATACATAAACTTTCAAATTATATGCAATATAAATTTAAACTTGTAGGCCCTATAAGAGAATGTACGATGTTACCTATAAGATACAACCATTTTTTTAATATCTTTTTCATATATAGAAAGCAAAAAATTATGTTATTTAATAATGAAGCTATGGAAAGATAATTTTTGGTGACTAGTAAAGTTATTGTTATCTCCAATTTTTTGCTTTAGATCCAGGTTTAGGTAGAAAATGTCCACTTGGAGGTGGAGCACCTCTAGACTCTCTAGGACCATTGGGGCAACACTTTATGTGTTGTCAGTCATGTGCCTCTGGATCCTCTGTCATTCTCCCTATTAAGGTCAAGGCCAAGGTTTTCATCAGCATCGATCTATGAGTAGATGGAAATCCTCTCCCCATTCCCAATGGCCTTTGCATCCCTTTAGGGTGGTGTGTTTGGTCGTCTCAGACATAGTGGTGGTACCAGCTTGGGTGCTCCCCCCAAATACAAGTTTCCTTATGTGGTTCTTGTCATTTCCCCCTCTTAGAAAGCAAATAATTTTGAAGAAAAGTAAAAAAATAATGGGTGATATCCCATACATGACACTGTGGACCCTCTAGGAACTAGTGGTTGGGGGGATAGGCCTAATAACCCCCCTCCCCACCTCCTTCAACCACCATGTTCACCATTGTTACCTAATGTCCTTGGTATTTATGTTCATTAGTTTTTTTCATTTAACCACACTTTTCTTGTGGCTTTAATTTTGATGTTGTGAAGTGATTTTTTTATTGTGAAATTATCATTTGTAAGTTGAGAACAAGATAACATGTTTTTCTTAAGTTTAGGAACAGAAAAAACATCATTTAAGAATACATTTAAAATTTTTGATTTTCCTTATTTAGTAGCTTCTAGAAATGAATTGTCACATAAATAAAAATTTTCAAGTATCTCTTTAGTGTTAAATAAAATATTTGATAAACATGTCATGTGATGTTACACACTACTATATAAAATCCATGCATCTTCATTAGAATAAAAATAGGTAGTATACAATGCAATAGTGTTAGTATTATGATCATGATTGCTATTTTGATTATAGTTTTGATTTTTCTATTGATTATGATTAGAAACTTTCTTCCCTTTGTTATTTTTATAGTTTTTGTTATTATATATGTTCTCTTTTTTGTATGAGTATTCCATTCTGTGTTTAAATTTACCACACTTTCAAGGCTTCTTTTAGTTTGATGTGATGTGCATTCTGGGGTGTGATTTCTTCCACCCATTTTTTTGTATAATCAACTTTGTATTATTCTGCTATTTTTAATAAAAGTGTTCTTTTCAATCCAAAAAAAAATTAAACTTGTAATCCTCTCCTTGTTAACATTAAGCTTTCTTGTATGTTCAAGTTCAATGGTATTTTTAAATTTAAATGGAACTAATATTGTAGCTAAGGGTGCATGTTAATGGTTGATAGGCACTAATATTTATTAGACCTATTATCATGTCCCTACAAATAAGGCCTTATAATAAATGAATGTGTAGGTCTTGTTAAATAAGCCTATAAATATTGGTGCCTATTAGTCATTCACATTCACCTTTGGGTGTTGTTTATAGTTGTTAAACGCAATATAATTTCTATATTTTTTAAGTTGAAAGAGAATCTCAAAGGGTAAAATGTGTTATATTTATTTAACTCTATTAGGAGCATAGTAGAATCTCTAAGCTAAACCATGTGCCACGGCATAGTTAAGGTCTAAAGGGATGAAAAAATAATTAATCCACTTCTAGGCCTACTAAGCCCTCACACAAAACCATAAATTGTGTTTGTGTGACTTAATTTTACCACAATATTAACATCTTATGAGTGCAAATTCCCATATGAAATAATGTATCCCCAACAAGAAGACCTTGGTATAAAATGCACCATGTAAAATTAGCCTTTTTAGGTTCAACTATTGTAGACCAGATAGTATGGAATTTTTTGCTCCAACAAGAAGTGTTGTTTAGGTTTCATCATCTATTAAACATTTCCCAAGGAGTAATGTTTGGATCAAGCCACTAATTACTAAGATAGAGTTTTTACCAAAGAAAAAAATTAAATGCACTCCAATTTCAATATTTCAACCATTAAGGTTCACTTTAAGGCCAATTTTAAGTGGAGGATCTTCAGACACAACCATATGTATATTAATAACAAACTCAAAATCTTGATTATTGAGACCATACTTATCTTTTAAAGCAAGACAGGGAGATCACAACCTATCTCTATCATCAAAAATATTAACAATAATGCAGATTCATTTTATAAACATCTTGAGAGCCTTAATCTTAGGAGTTTTTGCTAGAATATTTCTATTGTGAGTGATAAATAGAGACCACCATAGAGAGTGAGTATTAATAGTCAACCCAAATTTGATTTGGTTTACTTTCAAAAAAAATCCAAGGTTTAACTATTTCCCAAACTTTCTATATGCTCTTAAAAACAAATGTGTCTATAATTTTGATGGCCACAAGAGCAATAAGTAAGGTATGAAACCCTAATCCTTTCCACAATACTCTTCGATAATAACATCAAGAATAAATGTAATGCCTGAGAAATATCTTCCAATCTCTCTTGCCTTCAATAGCTTGAGTAACCCATTTAGCACAAATGGAAACCCCTTTCTTTTGTATATCAATTAACCCTAATCCACTAGCATCTCTGGGTCTATAATAAGTCTCCCATGTCACTCTATGAAAACCTTTTTTCATTTGGAGTTGGCTCATAGGACTTCTTCCAATTAGCTTTTCCACCTTCGTGTATGTAGCCTTATATGGGGCCCAATAAGAGGAATAGTACACATGAGTTTTTTTTAACACTTTAGAGTATATCTAAAATTTTCTTGCAAAGAAGATAGGCTTTGTTATCTGGTAGGAGAGTTTTTTCTCAACATGTTAAATAAGATAGTTACATAAATTTTCTTGAAGTTTTCAAAACAAATGGATTCCCAAAGAACTTCAACATCTCTCTATGTGATATCCATTTCAAGTTGTAAGCCTCAAACTAGCTAGGCTTAGGGCCAAAGGATTTTCTATAGTAGTGAGTCTTTTCCCATTACATGTTATAACTTGAGGCAAAGCAGATAATATGTAAACATTCCATAGTATTTTTTACCACCTCCTCCTCCTCTAAAATGGTAAGAAAATAGTCATAAACAAATTTGACATTTATGAGCTAGTCTTGAGTGGAATGAGGAAGGGAGTTTCCCTTCACAATGCCTTTAGAGGCATAGTATCCCAACAAGTACCTAAAACCTTCAATAATTGACACATACAAAGAGTAGGCTAGAGGACAACCTTGCCTAATAGATATGAATAGACCAAAAAATTTAGATTGATGTCCATTAATAGTTAAATAGGTAGAGACATCATTGAAAAGGGTTTGAACTCGCTACACTATAAGAGTAGATAACACTTAGTCACCCAAGATCTATTCTGAAGACCATTACCATAATGGAATCCATTAATGCATATAGGAAAATGTACAATATTATTACTTCTTGGAGTAATTATACATAATATCTCACATAAACATAGCACAATCGATAGTTATGATATTGATGTGTTTAATATACATGTGAGATATTATGTACAATTAGTCCAAGCAGTAATAATATTGTACATTTGCCTATATACATTTATGGATTCCATTATGGCAATGGTCTTTGGAATAAATCTTGGGTGACTAAGTATTATCCACTCTTACATGGTATCAGAGCCAATGAAAATAGCTTTGAGGAGAGGTAAATCAATATGAGAACAAAGGCATAAGGCCACTTATATTTGGAAATGTGAATATATGAAGAATACCAAATGAATAGTGAGCACCATGTGTAAAATGTCAACATTGGTTGGTAAATGACAAGTGCATCCACACCAACTAATTTTATTACAATCTAGACATATGTGTGTGCAACTCAATGACCTCATTATTACACCTAAGTGACCTCAATATTACACTTAATAAATTTAAATACATGTATAAGAAAAACTATAAAATAGAATAAAAAACCTACACTAACATCCCCACTTAAGTGTAGCTTAGGTGGTTAGAAGTATCAGGTCTTGACAATAAGGCATGATTAGGTACCCAAGTACATATTAAATCCCCCCAGAAGAATAGAGTTAACCTCCACTCCAAAAGTTGAAAGAGAAGAATATATGACTAGAACAACCCCCAAGAAGATGATGTTGAAGTAACCTACACCCTAAAAAGAGCTAAAAAATGAAGATACTTGCTCTCAGTGAAGGGTTTGGTGCATATATCATTAATATGCTTCTTAGTCTAGGAAAATTTGGGATCAATGGCATGTCCATGAATGAGCTCCCAAATTAAGTACATATGAATCTCAATGTGCTTGGTCCATTGATGTTGACCAGATTCCTATAGATTTGGATGGTGCTCTAGTTGTCATAGAAGATGATTGTAGGTCACTTAAACTATATATCAAACTTAATAAGAATCTCTTAAAGCGAAATAGCCTCTGTAACAACATTAAAAACTCCTTTTTATTTAACCTCATTAGATGATAAAGTAATAACATTATGAGTCTTGCTAGACCAATTAATTTGACCTGAACCAAGTGATAAACTATATTTTGAAGTCAACTTGCGATGTTGAATATTGCTAGTTCAGTTTGAATTTGTGTAACTAATCTAGTCAACATAAATGCCTGCTCCATAGTAAATCCAAAAATTGTGAGTACCTTGAATGCAGTGGAGAATATGTTTAGATGCTTTCTAGTAAAGCTCATGTAGTGTTTGCATAAACCTTGATACCATGCCCACTACATATGCAATATTGGGTCTAGTGTGATTCATATAGATGAGGCTATAATAAGTTATCAATACAAATAACATCAACCAATGGAGAAGAACACTCAGGCTCAAGTTTGACTCCAAAAAGAAAGGGATTCGAAGCTGGTTTGTAGTCAACCATGTGAGAAAATCAAAAGCATACTTGGATTGTGTAATGGTGATCCGTGAGTCATATTGTAAAATATCAATGCCAAGGAAGTAGTGCAATAAACCAAAGTCAGTCATGGATAATTTTTCATGAAAATTAGTTTTCACTGTTATAATGGAGGATGAAGAACTTGTGTTCAATAGGTCATCAACGTATATAACCAAAATTAGGAGTGAGTCATCCTACCACAAAATGTATAAATTTAGATTAGAATGGCATCTAGTAAACCCAAGTATGAGAAGGAAGGAATCCATCTTGGAATAGCAAGCTTGAGGGGCCTATTTGAAGCCATAGATAGATTTGTGAAGTCTAAAAAATAAGAAAGAATTTTACACAAAACCTTATGGTTTATCAATTGTTAGAATTACCCTTTATTTATGATAATTTATTTTATCTTAAGTTTTTTTTTTATGTAAGGAATTTATATTTATGTGAATTATTAACTCAAATAAATCTAAATTCCATGAGGTGTCACTCACCTTTTTGGTCTCATATAGGATTTGAGAATTATTTGCATGACTAACTCCTTCCCCCACATGGCTCACACCTCCCTTTTATTTGTAAGGAACTAGGGCACAATTGGTACACACTTATGAGGCTTGTAATGTCATACTAAGATTCTATGTAAATCCTATTTTCCTTCTCTAGCTCTATAAAAGAGCCCTTCCTCTCCTCTTTTACTCACTAAAAATCTCATAGCTCTTTCTATTCTTCTCGTGTGCTCTTGATTCAATCATGTACTTATGGAGATTTTGGTTGCAAGCCTTCCAATAAGATCATGTGGGTTTTTCTTTGATATGTTCAGTTTCTCATTTTAAAACTCTTGTCACTTAAGGTTTGTTCTTGAGAGGTAACTTAGTATTGTGAATTCTTATTTTTTCTCACACTTTCATGCTATGTCATTGATGATTATTTTAGAGATAAATTTTTTATGGTATTAGAACTATGATCATTTTATTGACATTTTTTTGGAAAAGTGTGTAGATTTTTGAGGAGATTTCACAGATTTTTTTTACAAGGGATCTAACCCTTACTACCTATTTAAATTTATTACTCTCTCCTTGAATTTTTATTTGTCTCTAACTCATTGTTACAGGTTTGTTGAAAGGCCTGGTTTCCTTCTTTCTCCTGGTTAAGAGGCTCTCCAAGTCAAGTTTTTGTTGCATGCACAACTAGTAACAAAAAATATATATTACATATTTTTTTATACTCCCTATTTTTTTCAATCAGTTTTTTATTAATTCTCTTACACTAATATTTATTTAGAGATCCTTTTTTATTCTAAGTATTTAATCTCTATTTTTTTAATATTTCTACTTTCTTGCAGTCATTTTTTTTCATTAAAATCAGTCAACATAAAAATAATATAAATTTTTCATCAATATATATTTCCTCCTCATGGTATCCATGAAGAAATGTGCTCTTCACATATAATTGATGAACATCACATTGATGAATTGCACCAATGGAAAGAGTGAGTCAAATAGATTTCATCTTTACAACTAGTGCAAAAGTCTTGGTGTAGTCATCTATGACACTATATCAGAATAGTTTAAATCTCTCATATAGACATCTCACAATAAATAACCACTATATTGATGTGTTTAATGTCTATGAGAGAGATTATCTACAGTTACTCCAATTATTAATAATATCTTACATTTGCATATATACATTAATGGTTTCCATTGTGGCAATGGTCTTCAGAATAAATCCTGGGTGACTGAGTGTTATCCACTCTTACTTAGTATTAGAGCCAATGAAAATAGCTTTGAGGAGAGATACATAAATAGAATAAGAGAGAAATAAAGCCACCTACATTTATAAATGTGAACACATGACAATTGGCAAATGAATAGTGAGCACCATGTGCAAATGTCAACATTGGTTGGTAAATAACAATTGTCAATATTAGTTGGTAAATGACATTGCATCCACACCAATTAATTTGACTACAATCTAGACATGTTCATGTACAACTCAATGACCTCATTTTTACACCTAAGTGACCTTAATATTACACTTAAGCAAGCTAAATACATGTGTAGGAAAAAATATAAAATATAATAAAAAACCTACACTAATATTTGGGCTCAAATCTAAGGGCTTGCAACATGAAAATATTTAAGGACCTATCAATCTTATCGTAAGTTTTCAAAAAAATAATTTTAACATCTATAACTATTTTTTGGGATGCACTATCCCATTCAATCCCTTCACATACTACTATGATGTTGTCAAGAATGTATCTACCTTAAATAAAACTTGTTTGTTCAGACTTGACAACTTAAGGAAGAAGATCCTTGATTTACAAGGCTAGAAGTTTAGAAATAATCTTGAAAGATACAATTAGGAGGGTGATAGGTTTAAAATTGGTGATAATCTTAGGGTCTCCTACTTTGGGAATGATTTTGATGTTCCCTTTGTTAATGAGTTTTCCAAGAGAGCTTATGGCCACAAATTCAGTATAAAATTTATGAAAAATTGACCCAACACAGTCCCAAAAGATTTAATAGAACTCATAAGGAAAACCATCAATTCATAAGGCCTTTTCATTAGCCATTTAGTTAATATCATTATAAAGCTCATCTATGGATATGAACCTATCACAAGCCATTATTTATTCAGGGGATAACTTTCAAGGCACCACACATGTTCATTTATGTAGAGCAAAAACTTGTTCTTCATTAGAGACACGAGATTGAAAGCCCTGCTTGTAATGTCTGATAAATGCTTGAGCGATGTCAGAGAGACCAATAATATGGTCCCCAACCTCCTTAAATTACTTTATCTAAATAGTAGAGTGGCTAACTATATTTTTTGAAATAATTTATTAGACACTCTATCACCAATCTTAATCTAATGGATTCTTCCCTAGATTTGAGCATTGCAAGCTTGATGAATCTTCACTACCTTGATTTTCTAATGCAACTCTATTGTCTAAATTTGCAATGACTTGTTAAGGGGATAAAGTTCCAACTCATGGGTCACTTTATTAAACTCTTTGATATGAGAAATATTGGCTCATTTTATGAAGAAGGCCAATTGTTTGCCAAAAACCCTTTAAAAAGTAGCAATGTGAACTATGGTTGCCTCCCACCATTAAATCCAACCTTTGGCACCAATGGGGCATGCGACAAGATGTTAGTGTAGGGTATTTATTTTTCTTTTATTATGGTTTATTTCTAGAGAAACAAGGGTTGACTTTGCTATATATGCTCTTATCCTCCTCTGTATTTTATATGAATTGAACATTACGTGAAAAAATCATTATACATTGTTATTCAAATTTCTTCTTCTCATCTCTCCATCCTACCTTTTTGTGTGAGTGATGTTTCGATTCATATTTGATCATGAGTAAACTAGATTCCAATACTGTAAGCTATTAAATACAAATCAATATTAAAAATATCTTGCAGGGCCAAGTAAATGACGATAATAATTTAAAGGCCTAATCAAAGTAACTACGATGGTGCCTATTTCTTTATGATTTTTTTTTGTTATAACATTACATCATCATACCATGTTATCTTGCCATATCATTAAATGATATCATCATTATGTCAACATATTTGTATCTTGCTTAATACTTGCATGCTTAATCTTTAAATTCTATCATAATGTTTCATGTTCATGTAATTTGTAATTTTATCTCTTATTTATTAGTCCATTTTTTAACTTTTTGGGTAAATTTATCACTCATCTAGAATCATTTTTACCATTCTTTTAATATTATACTTTTTCTAACAAATTCTATATATCAATTTAGATTTATCTACATTTTATTTATTAGAGTGTGTTAACACTTTCGCTTTTAACATTGTCATCTTTACAACTCATAAACTCACAAAAGAACTATTGCTAATTAAATTTAAATTGAAACAAATAGTTATACAATATTAAATTTATATTTTCAAGTTAAAATTAATTTATAGTCGGTCAACAAATAATGTTGTCTTTTGTATTTATCGACGGTCACTATTAAAAAATAATTTTCATCTATCTACGCATTTATATTGATATTTTGAATTCAATGAAACAAACATGAAATGCAACATACTATTTAAATTATTAAAGCAAACATATATTACAAATTTACATGTAAACTGATGAACAAACAATTATCAACACAAAGGCAGGGACTAATCGCTATATGACCCTTATTTTATATTATTAGAAACACATAATCATATCTATTAATTAAAAAATAATTTATAATAAAAAAGGTCATTGGTTAACATAGCCTAAGAGCGTTAAGATATTAACATTGAAGGGGTTATAGTCTGACTAATGAGGATGATGGTTGCTCATATCCATCCACCAAGGTACAAATCTCTCTAGGTACCTAACACAGAGAGTTAAGCGATTAAGGCCAAGATCATGCCCTGAGTAATTTTGAAGGCATGGATGTCCTTTACTCGTGGTTGTTTAGCCTGTTGGTTGAATATTTTGTCTATCAGCGTATTGGTAAACAAAATAGGTCTTATCAGCCAAAGCAAGAAGATTAGTCGTCCTAATGTGTAAGTTTATCACATCAGAAGGAGACTTCTCTCTCCTCTCATCAAGGGGAGGTTCCCTATGGATATGCTATGTATATGTATAAACAGAAAATAATACTCAAGGGTATGACCAGACATCCATCTCTCTTTCTTCAGAGATGATGTATATAAAACAAAGGAAAAACTCAAGAGAATGACATACAACACTCCTCTTCTTTCAAAAGAACTGTTCAACCAGTCACAAGAATACTCCTGGAAATAAAAGTAGAATATGACTAAAGTATGGTAACCAGCAAATCAAGACACATCACAAAGTCTGCACATGAAGTACTCAAGAGTGATATACGAAGAACAATGAAAGCTCAAAGTCTTTTCAAAGTTCTTTACACAGCAATGAAAAAACAAACACACTGAAGGCAGCTATGGGGGCACAAAGTCTCTCCTACTTATTAGATCAATGAAACAAACAAGATATCACAGCACAAAGTTTGAAAAAGTCCCTTGTTTTCATTAACAAAATATGATAAACAGACTGAGCACAAAGTCTCAATGATGCCTCTCAATTTCGACAGAGTTTCGTTCAAATTATCAAAAAGAAGATGATTCTTTTACAATGATAGGAAGTCCCTTATATAGCCACTTTCAAGAAGGACTCGAGAACAATAATACATCATGATGCGTTGGGAAATGTTAGGAAGACAAGCTGGAACTTTGGGGCCTTTTACCCATTTGATCTTCTCAATGTAGATAGATAAGTTGTGCAATTGAAAGTTTTATAACTTTCAATGTCTACCTGGTGGTCTGATCTTATCTTCATTGTTCCTCCCTTTTTGATTAATTGAATCGGGTCCTAGATTCAGCTTGTTGTTCTGTTCCTTCCCCGCTTTCTGCTGGTCTCGACCTTGAAAATTGTGAATGTATTCAATTCTATATGTTCAAAGGATCAACAGTTATTTTGTTGTCTTCAATTTGACATTCACGCACCCGTCACTGTGTTTCCAACAGCTAGTTGACTGTGTTGAATTTGACATGTTCAGGTGCATCACCCCTTGGTCTTCTTTTGGCTTTTTTGCTTGGTGCTTTTCAAGATTGGACTTTGCCCTTTCGGGCCCTGAGAAATGATCCTTCGGCTTTGAGAAGCATCCTCAAATTAATGGTCGAGAGTTCCCCACAAGGGCATCTGCCATTCGGGGTCCTTCGTTGGCCCTTTGCAAATTTCCCTCGGGCTTTTCCTCAGGCCATTCCCTTTGAATGTTTCCCGCAGACATTTTCCCTGGGGAAAATTCCCGCAGACAAAAAGTTTGGGGAAAATTCCCCTGGGCTTTAAACAAGCTAAAGGGTGCTTTGGTCGATGAAGTTTCCTCCGCAAGGGCACTTGTCCTTCGAAAAAGTTCTTTAGCATTGAACCGTCCCTTTGAACTTAGTCGATGAACCATTTGTTGAACCAGTTCAAAGGTTTAATGAAGTGCGCCAAGCCTTTGAAGCAAACATCCGATGAACTATTGGATGCACTTTTTGCCGTTCAACCAATACATTGAACTAATCAATTGAACCAAGGCTTTGAACCAAAATGGTTCAAGCCAATGGTTCAAGCCGATGGTTCAACAAATAAAATAGGCCTATAAACTAAGCATTGAACCAAATATTTGTACTTGCCTTTGAACCGAGAGTTGAACCATTTGATTGAACCTATCTTTTGAAATGGTTCAACGATTTAACGAAGCACGCCAAGCACCTTTTGAACCAAAGAAGCGATAAACCTGCTGTTGAACCTTTTCGTTGAACCAAGACGTTGAACCAAAAATTTGGTTCAACAGTTCAACGAAAGCCTTAAACCAACTGACAAACCAAATGATTAAACCAAAAGATGTTGAAACAAAGGAAATGAACCATCTGAGTGAAATAAAGAATTGAACTGAGTGATTGAACTGTTCCTTTGATTGAACCGATTGTTGAACCTTTGAACCCATTGAACCTTTGAACCAAATTGGTTCAATGGTTCAATGGTTCAAGTCATTTTGATTTAACCAAATGTTTGGAAGTTGATGAACCTGTTGAAGCGACTGAACTTTGAACCTTTATGAAGCACTTAACTTTTGCCAATGACATTGAACTTGTTGAACTTTGAACCCGTTGAACCTTTGAACCAAATTGGTTCAATGGTTCAACGATTCAATGATTCAAGTCTCCTTTTGTATTCAGATGCTTGTCAATGAAGATTTTCAATTGAACCAAAACTTTGAACCAATCCCAGAAAATGAACAAATGTTGAAAATCAATTCTTTTGACTGAAAATTGCTTACAGAAGTCTGTAGATTTTCCTTTTCCTGCACAGTCCGTAGATTCTTCTTCCTGCTGAGTCCGTAGATTCAAGCTGCAGAGTCTGTAGATTTTTTTTCCTGCTGAGTCTGTAGATTCAAGTCTGCAGAGTCCATAGATTTAACCCTGCAGAGTCCATATATTTTTTGAGAAGCTCTAAAAATGAGAAATTTGAATATCTAAGACAAATTTTGAAAATGGAAGATATTATTTTGGTTTGTAGAACCAAAATAATTTAAATGTCATTTCAAAAATGACTGTTATTTTTGGGAGACAACAGCTGGCTCCAATTGGGGAACTTCTGTCAATTGCAAAATGAATTGGAAGGAGTAAAATTCAGAAACTCCAGTGTCTTCAAGTGTACCATTAGGCTTTGGAGTTATGCTTTCCAGAAATGAAAGACATAAAAAATGAAAACAAATAAAACAAAATAGAATTTAAAACTGTACAAATATACATATATACAGAGGCAATGATCTGATACTTCAAGAACTGAAGTATTTCAGAAACTACTTTTTGGGAGACAATGAAAATAATGTTCTATTCTGGTAAACCAGCAGGAAACCATTTTGTCCCCAGAAACGGTGACAGGCGAATGGAGCTCTCCATGAAGAAACTGATTTTTTACATCTTCTTGTTTACTCTTTCCTCTTCTTGCTCCATGGCAGGATGTGGTCTTTAAACCAGAAATTATCACTCCTTGCTGTCTTGGTGACGAATTCCTTTGCCTAATTTTGATTTGCAGTAGCATGGTCCAACATTATAACTTGTTGTTCTGCTGGTCCAATCCAGCACATGATTGGATCGTCCAAGTCAAATTCCTGACAAACTATCAGATTATCATCTCCTTTGATGTCAAGGAGTTTGACTTCTTCATCTTGAGCAATCTTCAATTTAGGCAACAGAAATTCACCTCCAGCTGTGTTGTTGGTGTTGTTGACTTGCAAATTGCATGAAGGAAGAATATCTCTTTGAGGAGATATCAACACAGTCCCAACTCCATCATTGGTAGAAGAATTGTTGTCATCATCAAAAGTTGATCTCTTATCAGATTTCTCCTCATTAGAGATGAAAGATCCTTCCTTGTTTATACTGTGCTCTACCAATTCTCCTGAAATCTTGTTTGGATCAATTCTTGGATTGTCAGCTACAGACTTTTCATCTATAGGAACATGAGCATCTTTTATGGTAAAGAAATAATTACCATTGCCTGAAGATTCAAATAGAATTTGTGTTGCAGGGGATGATGTTTGGGTAACCATATACTTTGCTTCCTTTTCAGAAAGTAATCTTTTCATCACGCCTTGTAAAGGGATCCTTGCCTCAGATAGATCCATGTTCAGTGCTCCTCCCACGTCCTTATAGAAATTTTGTCCAAGTAAAATACCATAAGATGATGGGACTTCAGCCACTAATACAGTCATTTTAATCCTCTTGTTCGAAAAGGTTGCAAATGCAAATTGAGCATCTTTGATCTGCCCCAACAATCACACTTGTTTGTTCTCCATGGAGAAACCTCTGCCAAACATCTTGGTCAATGTGAGACCAAGAGACTCAGTGACTTTGGTAGGCATAACATTGTCAGATGCGCCTGAGTATATTATACAATTACTCAGCTTGTGGCCATTGATTAATAGGGAAACATAGAAGGGTTCTATTTTTCAGAAACAGTTGGAGGAGTAATAATCATATTATTTGGAATAGGCGTTTTCATTAAAGAATCAAAAGTTACTTTTTTGGCCTTTTGTCCTGTAGGGACGGTTTGATTTTTAACATATTGGACCAGCTTGTTCAGTTGATCCAGATTGGACTGCAAGTACTCAAATTCAGACATTTATATTTTTGTTTTTTTAACATGGTCAATTATATCAAATAGCTGAATCGAGTTAGGTACAGAGAAAGGTACTTCAGCTTTTTGAGTTTTCAAAGGGATGGGAGGTGGGCTAGTTTGCGAATTAGAAGTAGAAGGGGAAGGCGCAACAAATGTATTTGCCTTTTGAGTGATTATTGGATGTTTTGGTTGAAAGGGTAGAGCTGTTCCACGCTTGACAATTGTGACTGTTGGCTGTGGTTGTTCTTCTGTCTTTTCTTTATTAGCTTGTTGGGCTGATTGATTCTTAAACCTAGTAAACACTACATATGATCCATCTGAAGCTTTTCTTTTGCTTCTGGGTTCATCCTGATAATTCAAAAAATCAATGTGGGAGTCGCCAGCTGATTCTTCTTGATTGTCTTCAATGATATCAACATCATTTTCTTGATTTAATTCATGCTGATATTCTGTCTCAAGATATCCCATTATTGAATTAGTTGGAGGAGCTTCCAAGGCAAGTTTTCCTTGTGGATGAGGAAGACGATTTTGTTGTCCTTGGTTTCTAGCAACATTGCCCTGATATGACTAATTTGAGAATGTTCTTTTGTATGTAGGAGCAGAAGACATTCCTTGAGCCATTTGCTTTTTGAGGGCAAGGAGCTCATTCGCTAATTTCTACACCATTGGATCTGTGGTGCTTGTAGATGCAAATTCGGATGATGATGAAGCTCTATTTCTATTGGGATCTCTTCTTATTTTCCCTGCTAAATGAGATCATCTTCTACTTTAGTGGCCAAAAGTTGAGCTGCAGCTAGATCTATTTGGCCAGCACATCTCAAGAGGAAATTGACTTCAGATAGCTGAGAATTAATGAAAAAGCATTTAAGATTCTCAGCTGTAGGTCTGGCAATCATAGGAATTCTATTTCTCAACTTGTCAAATTTAGCTATGAAGTCTCTCATAGGCTCATGCGGCTCTTTTTTCATTTGTGTAAGTTGAGCCAGAAGTGTATGTGCATCTTCTTCAGATTTGAATCTGGCTTCAAACTTAGCTTTCAAAGTATTCCAATTAGTCACAGATCGAGCCTGTAAATGGTAAAACCAATCTGCAGCAGGACCTTGTAGTGTTTCAACAAAAAACCTGACTGTTACATCTTCAAACTCTACCCTAATTACTCCACAAGCTATACTGAATGCTGCAATATGTTCATCAAGATGAACTTTCCCATCACCGTGAAATTTTGGGAAATTCTTCCTAGAACTGTATGGAAGCTCATGTAGAGGAGTAGTAAGATTGAGAGGGCCAAAAGCATTACCCCAGGGGCCTTGAACTGCCATTATAGGGTACTGAAAAGGAGGGATAACAAATCTCAAAGGGGTAATTACAGGCACAACTTTATCAATAGTAGAAGTTGATATTTCGCCTAGTAATGGAGATTTGGCTTTAGTAGGAGGGAAGCTCTTGGTTCGTTGTAGACAAGATGGTGAAGAAAATAGATCAAAATCACTTTGTTGTACCAACTCGAACACAGGATCAATTATACCTTTAGCCCTTTGGCTTCGTGTATACTTTGAATCTGCCAAATTGTAAAACAAAAATGAAAAAGATTTGACTTTGCTTCAATTAAAGCTTGAGGCTTTAAACTGTGCGTTCTTTTCCTGTGGTGTGGAGGTGACTGAAATGGATAGACTATAAATGGATAATGGGTAATTCCCCAACAGAGTCGCCAAAAACTGTTGGTTGAATATTTTGTCTATCAACATATTGGTAAACAAAATAGGTCTTATCAGCCAAAGCAAGAAGATTAGTCATCCTAATGTGTAAGTTTATCACATCAGAAGGAGACTTCTCTCTCCTCTCATCAAGGGGAGGTTCCCTGTGGATATGCTATGTATATGTATAAATGAAAAATAATACTCAAGGGTAGGACCAGACATCCATCTCTCTTTCTTCAGAGATGATGTATACAAAACAAAGGAAGAACTCAAGAGAATGACAGACAGCACTCCTCTTCTTTCAGAAGAACTGTTCAACCAGTCACAAGAATACTCTTGGAAATAAAAGTAGAATATGACTAAAGTATGGTAACCAGCAAATCAAGACACAGCACAAAGTCTGCACATGAAGTACTCAAGAGTGATATACGAAGAACAATGAAAGCTCAAAGTCTTTTCAAAGTTCTTTACATAACAATGAAAAAACAAACACACTGAAGGCAGCTATGGGGGCACAAAGTCTCTCCACAGTTGATTCTTCAGGACACCTTCTTGACAAATTTACTAATCCTGCTTATTAGATCAATGAAACAAACAAGATATCACAGCACAAAGTCTGAAAAAGTCCCTTGTTTTCATTAACAAAATATGATAAACAGACTGAGCACAAAGTCTCAATGATGCATCTCAATTTTGGCAGAGTTTCGTTCAGATTATCAAAAAGAAGATGATTCTTTTGCAATGATAGGAAGTCCCTTATATAGCCACTTTCAAGAAGGACTCGGGAATAGTAATACATCATGATGCGTTGGGAAATGTTAGGAAGACAAGCTAAAACTTTGGGGCCTTTTACCCATTTGATCTTCTTAATGTAGATAGATAAGTCATGCAATTGAAAGTTTTACAACTTTCAATGTCTGCCTGGCGGTCTGATCTTATCTTCATCGTTCCTCCCTTTTTGATTAATTGAATCGGGTCCTAGATTCAGCTTGCTATTCTATTCCTTCCCTGCTTTCTGCTGGTCTCGGCTTTGAAAATTGTGAATGTATTATGTTCTATATGTTCAAAGGATCAACAGTTATTTTATTGTCTTCAATTTGACATTCGTGCACCCGTCACTGTGTTTCCAATGGCTAGTTGATTGTGTTGAATTTGACGTGTTCAGGCGCGTCACCCCTTGGTCTGATTTTGGCTTTCCACTTGGACTTTGCCCTTTCGGGCCTTGAGAAATGATCCTTCGGCTTTGGGAAGTATCCTCAAATTAATGGCTGAGAGTTCCCCACAAGGGCATCTGCCCTTCGAGGTCCTTCGTTGGCCCTTCACAAATTTCCCCTGGGCTTTTCCTCAGGCCATTCCCTTTGAACGTTTCCCGCGGACATTTTCCCCAGGAAAAATTCCCGTGGACAAAAAGTTTGGGGAAAATTTGAACAAGTCTTTGAACAAGTCGAAGGGTGCTTTGGTCAATGAAGTGTCCTCCGCAAGGGCACTTGTCCTTTAAAAAAGTTCTTTGGCATTGAACTGTCCCTTTGAACTTAGTCGATGAACCATTTGTTGAAACGGTTCAAAGGTTCAATGAAGCGCGCCAAGCCTTTGAAGCAAACAACTGACGAACTATTGGATGCACTTTTTGCCATTGAACCAATACATTGAACTAATTGGTTGAACCAAGGCTTTGAACCAAAATGGTTCAAGACAATGATTCAAGCCGATGGTTCAACGAATAAAACAAACCTATAAACTAAGCATTGAACCAAATATTTATACTTGCCTTTGAACCAAGAGTTAAACCATTTGATTGAACTTGTCTTTTGAACTGGTTTAACGAAGCACACCAAGCACCTTTTGAACCAAAAAAGCGATAAACCTGTTGTTGAACCTTTCCGTTGAACCAAGACGTTGAACCAAAAATTTGGTTCAATGGTTCAACGAAAGCCTTAAACCGACTTACAAACCAAAAGATTGAACCAAAAGACGCTGAAACAAAGGAAATGAACCATCTGAGTGAAATAAAGTGTTGAACTGCTTGGTTGAACCGAGCATTTGAACTGTTCCTTTGGTTGAACCGACTGTTGAACCTTTGAACCCGTTGAACCTTTGAACCAAATTGGTTCAATGGTTTAACGGTTCAAGTCATTTTGATTTAACCAAATGTTTGGAAGCCAATGAACCTGTTGAAGCGACTAAACTTTGAACCTTTATGAAGCGCTTAGCTTTTGCCAATGACATTGAACTTGTTGAGCTTTGAACCCGTTGAACCTTTGAACCAAATTGGTTCAATGGTTTAATGGTTCAATGATTCAGGTCTCCTTTTGTATTCATATGCTTGCCGATGAAGATTTTCAATTGAACCAAAACTTTGAACCAATCCCGAAAAATGAACAAATGTTGAAAATCAATTCTTTTGACTGAAAACTGCTTGCAAAAGTCTGTATATTTTCTTTTTCCTGCACAGTCCGTAGATTCTTCTTCCTGCTGAGTCCATAGATTCAAGCCTGCAGAGTCCGTAGATTTTTCTTCCTGCTGAGTCCATAGATTCAACCCTGTAGAGTCCGTAGATTTAACCCTGCAGAGTCCATAGATTTTTCGAGAAGCTCTGAAAATGAGAAATCTGAATATCTAAGACAAATTTTGAAAATGGAAGATATTATTTTGGTTTGTAGAACCAAAATAATTCAAATGTTGTTCCAAAAATGACTGTTATTTTTGGGAGACAACATAGCCAAAGGAGCTCCCTGATTTAAATGTATGCTTACTAATCATTGTAATCTGCTATATGTTTATTTCTAAATTGAGATACCGACATTCGATATAATTCAGTGATGCTCACTGATTTAGATGTATGCTTACTAATCATTGTAATATATGATATATTTATTTCTAAAACATGGGTTGACATGCTGACATTCGATATAATTCAATGATTCTATGTGAATGTGTCTATTATAACACACACACACACAAATTAACAAAAAGATTTCACTTTAGGCATCCAACATGGAGTGTCAAGCGATTAAGTCATGCCCTAAGTAATTTTGATGGCATGGATGCCCCTTACTCATGGTTGTTGTTAACCATTTCAGTCCTGCAAGCCAAAATCGGTCTTCTTCTTTCCCTGTTGTTCTAAGCCAGTTCAAATTTGGTTGCATAAGTTTTACGGCAGATGATGAACCAGTTCAAAGAACGCAAGGTTTCTTACAAAGCTTATTCAGACCATTGAACCGATGAACCATTAAACCATTCAATCAGTTGGTTTAATCAGTTGGTTCACTTAGTTGGTTCAATCAGTTGGTTCACTCAGTTGGTTTGATGTTTTGGTTCAATCAGTCAGTTTAAGTGATTGGTTCAGTCGATTTGGTTCAACAATTTGGTTCAACATTTGGTTCAATGTTTGGTTCAAAGGGATGGTTCAAGAAATGGTTCAATCGAAAAATTCAAAGGAGTCTTCCAAAAGCCCGAAGGATAAGTGCCCTTGCGGAGGGCAGTCAGGCACAAACTGGACCATTCCAGCAGGCTGCGAATGGCACTTAAGCAACAAAAGGACCTTTGTGACTTTTTTGAAAGGTAATTTTGGAGACCAAATAGCCCTTGCGGAGGGTAGGTGATGAGTAAAATAGACCATTGCAAAAGTCTGAAGGGTATTTTTGGACTTGATTTGCCCTTGTGGAGGGTAGGGAACCTTTGCAGAGAAAACAAAAGGGTGATTCTCCTTCGGAAATGTTAAAGCGAAGGCCAAATTTCTTCGAACAAAATGTCCAAAGGAATTCCTTCAGACATTTTGTTCGAAGAGATTCATAAGGCAAGTCGAAAGAGGCAAGGAATTCTTTCAAAAAAGTTCTGGCGGCAAAGTGAACGAGACGAATTCTTTCAGACAAAAGTCTGAAGGAATTCTCCCGAAAGAAAAAGCCTGAGGGAATAAGCGAGAAAGACAAAGGAAAGAATTCCTTCAGACAAAATGTCTGAAGGAATCAGCTGAGAGTCCCCCGCAAGGGCACCTGCCCTTTGGGGTCCTTCGAGTTTTTTGTTTCTACAAATCCTTTAGAAAAAATGTCTGAAGGATTTGTAGTAACAAAAAACTTGAAGGACCCCAAAGGGCAGGTGCCCTTGCGGGGGACTCTTAGCTGCCAAAAGGACCTTTCTCAAGGCCCGAAGGGACACCTTTCCCTTCGGGAGGTTCCAAATACAAAAGCCTGACCAAAGGAAAAGGCTGAAGGGACAAAAGGCTGAAGGGATAAAAGGCCGAAGGAACAGAAAGCTGATGGAATTCAAATGGGTGACGGGCCCAAAGATGTCAAATTGGGCGCCATTAACTAGTCATTGGAATCTGAACGTTAGGTGACGTCCCTAAAGCTATCAAATTTAGGGCAATAAACTAGCCATTGGCTTTCAAATGGTGACAGGTGCATGATCATCAATTTTATGGTAATGAAATAGCTGTTGATCTTTAAATCCATGAGCACCAACTAGAAGGGAGCCCAAAGAGCTAAGAGAGGAGAAGACAAAACCAGAAACAAGACAAAGTTGGGAAAAGACAAAAGTTAAGAATGAACTCAGTGACCTACTGATGAAAGAGCCCAAGGAGCCAGCAAAGGATGATAAGATAGCCCCGAGAGCTCAAATTCTAGGAAAAGACAAAGCCAAGAAGGGACAAAATCATGAATATGGACAAAAGAGCCCAGGTGGCAAAGGGGAGGTGAGTTATTTCTGTAGTTGAAATAGTGTCTGCCAAGTGGTCATCAAAGAGTGCAAACAATGAACGACACGACCTATTTTTTCCACTTTACATTGACGAGTAGATAAACTGTGTGAATCTCTTTAAGAAGCAGTCTTGTTTTTAGACAAAAGGGTCGGCCTTGTCATTAAAACAATCGGGTGACTTACGCTTTTGCAGTAGCATTTAATACATTTTAAGCGCCAAAGTCAAGACCGGTGATTACACAGGATGGTTCTAGCAGGCCTCATATAGAAGGATGATATCAGAAACAATGACTTCTTCTTCCCAAGGTTTTCAACATAACATGGGTCATTTATTTTCCAAAGGGGCGACTTTTGTTTTCTTTTCTCTATATATATTGTAATCTCTCATTTTGAGAAGATATCTCTTGGCTTGTAAGGCAGAGCTCTGCTAGATTTTACCTTGAATCAAGACATAGCATTTTTACCTCCATTTGAGCTTATGCTTTTGCATATGTCTATGGCTTTGTTTTGTGTTAAGTCATTTTTCTTTTATGCTTTCAAAAAATGATTCTAGCATGTCTAGTGTATTGTGAAGTTTCTCTTTTTGCAAGTCTGCCAGAAGTGTCTACAACAGAGTATAGGCGCATGTGCACAGGTTGCCATAGTGTGTCTCATAACACCTCTAATAGTTATTCCTCCCTGTATCTCCAGAGGACCCCTAGCTGACTGATGTAGAAGAGTTTCTCATATCAAATGAAGTGTATATCAGCTTGTTCATGGTGGAAAGTGTATGTTCAAGCTAAGTAGATCGACTTTTTTGGTGTATCACCATTTAGTTTAGGTTTTATTTTCAGCATCCTTCTCTCTTTTTACCCCCCCCATTGTTAGCAATAGGAAATCCAAGACCGCAAAGACTCTACCCCTAGTTTTGCATGACCCACAAGCAAGAGGGGAGTTTCCATTGTGATGCGTGGAAGATAGGAGCTCAGTCTCCTGTCAAGGGTGTAATCCACTACATCAACAGTTTTTGGCCCGCCCGGTGGGACCATGTTTTAACACTCAAAAAAGTTCCAAGATTGGTGTTGGTCCTATTACAGCAGAATGAACCATTAATACAACATCTAACCTTTAATCAAGTGATTGTGGGATAAGTTTTATCAAAAAAGTTGAAGAATTTTGGTGTGTTCTTCAACCAACTAGCCTTTGGAGGCTTTTTCATCAACACCAATAGTGACTCTGAGTTAAATTAGTTGGTTAAGTAGTCTTGGTGCCATCAAGAAATCATTTTTTGGTATGTATAATTCCATTGCTCAGAACCATGGACCTTGTTTTCCTTCATATAGTTTTGATCAAGCTCAGGTTGTTCCTGAAATCACCTCAAGAACCAAGGATGCATACAGTTATGAGTTTTGCCCTTTGCAGGTTCAATATGACCAATCTCAGCCCTGTCATGAGCTATATCAGTCTTATGCCCATTCTTTTCAATGTGTCACTTCTCCTACTCAACCTAATCTCTTTGCTAATCAGCCCCTTTCCACCTTCAAACAAGCACTGCTAGAGTACAAAAATTATGTAGTAGAGCTTGACACTAGAAGGGGATGTGGCCAAGAAATCCCTGATCATGTCATCCATCAAGTGAGAAATGCACTAGCTCTGGTTAAGAGTGAATGGACTCCCATTGAAAGAGTCAATTGGCAAAGGCTTACAAATGAGATGCTAGATGTGAGTGGTTTGATTGCATCTTTGCAAGGGAGGCTAAGTATTCAGAGAGGCAGCCTTACCAAGTTTATCAACTTGCATACCCACTGCCCCAAGTTTCATATCAGCCATACGTAATCCCTGCTCACGAGCCAAGTCAAGCTTGTCAAAGTCCTTTCCCTAATCATGTTGAAGAGAGTTTTGAAACAGTAAATCTTGTGTTTAAGGCCAATCTTGATAAGCAGATTGAATTAGCAAATCTTCAAATGCAATAGTCTATGTTGGCAGCAAGGGAAGTGAAATCTAAACCCTCACTACCCTCTCACATTGCAACCCCATCACCCTGAAAGGAGATGTCCAGTCCTAATATCATGAGTTGGAGTAAAATAGTTGAGTCATGGAACAACAAGGAGGAGAAAGACATTGTCCAAGAGTGTGAGGTATAAGATGAGGTTAGTCCTTTTCAAGTCCCCCCCACCCTTCCTCAAGAAGCTTCTTGTACTCCATGACAGCCTTCATGCACTCCCCATTTCCATGATGATTCCCATGAGCTCCAAGAAAAACTCTTTCAAGAAAATCTAGCTAAGCAAATTGAGAAATTAGAGGCAAAGGTGAGATTGCTTAGTGAAGGAGAGATGGAGGTTTTAGACCGTGGAGAGGAGCCTACACCAAAAGACACCCCTTCTACCAATCCTCAAGTCTCTCAACATGATGTCCAGATTTTGAGTTCGAGGAGTGCCTATCATGAATCGGCTTGGAACCTTGAAGAAGATAAAGCTACTCCTACTTACCATGATGATGCTTGTGACCTCCAAGAAGGGCTCTTCCAAGAGAATATAGACAGACGAATTATAGAGTTGGAGTCCAAAATGAGGTTCCTCGACCAAAGTGTGATGGACGATTCATATCAAGTAGAAGATCTTACATTTGAACACACCCCATCTACACCCTTCCAAGAGAGTTATCAAGCCACATCTGATATAGATGAAGTGTTGGCCAAATGGAAGAAGGAGAATTTTTTGATTCTAGCTCAAGGACTGCCTCTTCTTCCACATGAGTTTGTCCGTCAGCCTTCCACTTCACCCCTTCTCAAGGAGGAACCTATTTTGAAAGGGGCAAGTGAAGAGGAGTATACTCAGTTCATGACTAATTAGGGAGACTCCATGAGTACAGATGAGAAGGAGATCACCATAGAGTTCATGGAGGAGCATGGACAATCTCTTGTTCATGTTTTGAATGATTCATTTGAAGTCATTGGGGCAGGTTGCACTCTTTTTCAAGGAGGCTATGAGCTGGCTAAGGGTGGAGAAGGCAGCATTGGGACTCAAATAAGTATGCAAAGGGGCTGCAAACTTTCAGATTTATCCTTTCAAGAGGTTGGTGAATCTGAAGATGATATTTTTGAAGTCATCAAGGAGGAACATGTTTTGAAAGAGGTAGGTGAAGAAGAAAGGATCTAATTTGTAGCTGATCAAGAAGCTCTCATGGATGTCAACGAGGAAGAAATCATCATGGATGCTCCTTTTGAAGACATCATCAACAATGGAGAAGACACAGGTCATGCATACATGCAGATGTTACAGCCATATGAAGAGGAAAGTAAGCATGGTGAGCTCTCTCTTCCCTTATTTGATGAACTTCCTTGTTGCTTTGATGAGGAGGATGACCATGCCATGAAGCCTGAGTTAGAGGAGGATCAGGTAGATGTCTTTGAACAACTAGAGACTCTAATCCTTGAGCAGGAAAAGGAGAAGCATGCCCATCTTGAGGAAACCTTTGAAGAAGAGAGCCTTGAACAAGAAGGTGAGGTTCTATGGGATGAGCAATAAGTTTGTGATTCCATTTCAGACATCACAACTGTCACCCTTCTTCAAGAAAGCCATGAGGGAGCAAAGGATGAGTTTGGCAGGGTCTTCAATGAAGCAGAAGGGAATGAGTCAAACCATGATACATGTCAAAGGAGCTATGCACATCAAAGGGCTTATGGTGATGAGCCATCAGCCATCGATTTCTTGGTAAAACATGCCAGCATGAAGAGCCATCATTCGACAAGCATCCAAGAATAAGAAGAGTACATATATGTTGAGAGCATACTTGACTCTGACCCACTCGAATGCAAGCCAATTGAGGTGGCAGGCAAGAGGAGCAGATCACCAAGTCTCCATTCCATTCAGCCACTTGTCTGGCACCATAAGTTTCCTTGCCATGAAGGAGACTTAAGAAAAATTTCCTTTGATCCAGGAGGGAGGCAAATATACCTGGTTAGTTGTACATAGTAGATTGCTTTCAATTTTCTTTTCTTACTTTCCCTAAGTGTTGTTTACACAAGTAGTGTTTTTAGCCTTGTGTGTGTTTTCCTTTGTGTTTGGGGTAAAAGCTTCATGATTGATTCTTGGATCTATCAGAGCTATTGCTAACTTTTTTCAAGTTGTGCTCTGACTCCGTGCCCAATGGAATTTAAGGCAACTGGCTTCTAAGCATAGCAGGCATGCTTCCCTTGGGAATCGCCAAATTGTTGACCATTTTGGTCCTACAAGCCAAAATCAGTCTCCTTCTTTCCCTCATGTTCTGAGCTAGTTCAAATTTGGTTGCACAAGTTTTTCGACAGATGATGAACTAGTTTAAAGAATGCAAGGTTTCTTACAAAGCTTCTTCAGACCATTGAACTGATGAACCATTGAACCATTCAATCGGTTGGTTCAATCGGTTGGTTCATTCAATTGGTTCAATCAGTCAATTCAAGTGATTAGTTTAGTTGGTTTGGTTCAACGTTTGGTTCAATGAGTTGGTTCAAGAAATGGTTCAGTCGAAAAGTTCAAAGGAGTCTTCCAAAAGCCTGAAGGACAAGTGCTCTTGCAGAGGGCAGTCAGGCTCAAACTGGACCATTCTAGCAGGTTGCGAAGGGTAATTAGGCAACAAAAGGACCTTTGTGACTTTTTTGAAAGGCAATTTTGGAGACCAAACAACCCTTGTGGAGGGTAGGTGATGAGAAAAATGGACTGTTGCAAAATTTTGAAGGGTAGTTTTGGACTTGATTTGCCCTTGTGGAGGGCAGGGAACCTTTGTGGAGAAAACAAAAGGGTGATTCTCCTTCAGAAATGCTAAAGCAAAGTTCGAATTTCTTTAGATAAAATGTCTGAAGGAATTCCTTCAGACATTTTGTCTGAAGAGATTCATAAGGCAAGTCGAAAGAGGCAAGGAATTCTTTTAAAAAAGTTCTTGCGGCAAAGTAAACGAGATGAATTCTTTCGAACAAAAGTCTGAAGGAATTCTCTCGAAAGAAAAATCTCGAGGGAATAAGTGGAAAGGACAAAGGAAAGAATTCGTTCAAAGGAATTGCTTCAGACATATTGTCTGAAGGATTTGTAGAAACAAAAATCTTGAAGGACCCCGAAGGGCAGGTGCCCTTGCGGGGGACTCTCGGCTGCCAAAAGGACCTTTCTCAAGGCCCGAAGGGACACTTTTCCCTTCAGTGGGTTCCAAATAGAAAAGCCCGACCAAAGGAAAAGGTTGAAGGGACAAAAGGCCTAAGGGACAGAAGGTCAAAGGAACGGAAAGCTAAAGGAATTCAAAGGGGTGACGGGCCCACATATGTCAAATTGGGCACCATGAACTAGCTGTTGAAATTCAGACATCAGGTGACATCCCTGAAGCTGTCAAATTTAGGGCAATAAACTAGCTGTTGGCTTTCAAATGGTGATGGGCATGCACACATCAATTTTACAATAATGAAATAGCCATTGATCTTTAAATACTTGAGTGCCAACCAGAAGGGAACCCAAAGAGCTAAGAGAGGAAGAGATAAAACCAACAAAAGACAAAGCTGGGAAAAGACAAAAGTTAAGAATGAATTCAGCGACCTGCTAATGAAAGAGCCCAAGGAGCCATCAAAGGATGATAAGATAGCCCCGAGAGCTCAAATTCCAAGAAGGGACAAAATAGCCCAGGTGGCAAAGGGGAGGCAAGTTATTCCTGTAGTTGAAACAGTGTCCGTTAAGTGGTCATCAAAGAGCGCAAATAGTGATTGGCACGACCTATTTTTTCTACTTTGCATTGATGAGCAGACAAATCATGTGAATCTTTTTAAGAAGCAGTCTTGTTTGTAGACAAAAGGGTCAGCCTTGTCATTAAAACAATCGGGCGACTCATGCTTCTATAGTAGCATTTAATATGTTTTAAGCGCTAAAGTTAAGACCGACGTTTACATAGGATGGTTCTAGTAGGCTTCTTCTAGAAGGATGATATCAGCAACAATGACTTCCTCTTCCCAAGGTTTTCAATGCAAAATGGGTCATTTATTTTCCAAAGGGGTGCCTTTTGTTTTCTTTTCTCTATATATATTGTAATCTTTCATTTTGAGAAGATATCTCTTGGCTTGTACGGCGGAGCTCTACCGGATTTTACCTTGAATCAAAACATAGCATTTTTACCTCCATTTGAGCTTACACTTTTGCATATGTCTATGGCTTTGTTTTGTGTTAAGTCATTTTTCTTGTATGCTTTCACAGAACGATTCTAGCATGTCTAGTGTATTGTGAAGTTTCTTCTTTTGCAGGTCTGCTAAAAGTGTCTACAACAGAGTATAGGCGCATGTGAACAGGCTGCCATAGTGTGTCTCATAACACCTCTGATAGTTCTTCCTCCCTGTATCTCCAGAGGACCCTTAGCTCACTGATGTAAAAGAGTTTATCATATCAAATAAAGTCTATATCAGCTTGTTCTTGGTGGAAAGTGTATGTTCAAGCTAAGTAGATCAACTTTTTTGGCGTATCACCATTTAGTTTAGGTTTTGTTTTCAGCATCCTTCTCTCTTTTCACCCCACCCCCATTGTTAATAGTAGGAAATCCAGGACCACAGAGATACATCAAAGGGAGCTAGCCCTTATCTAGAGACTCTCCCCCCAGTTTTGCCAGACCCACAGGCAAGAGGGGAGTTTCCATTGTGATGCGTGAAAGACATGAGCTCAGTCTCTTGTCAAGGGTGCAATCCACTGCATCAACAATTTTTGGCACGCCTGGTGGGACCATGTTTTAACACTCAAAAAACTTCCAAGATTGGTCTTGGTCATGTTACAACAAAACGAACCATTAATACATCATGTGACCTTTAATCAGGTGATTATGGGACAAGTTTTGTCCAAAAAGTTGAAGAATTTTGGTGTGTTCTTCAACCAACCAGCCTTTGAAGGCTTTTTCATCAACACTGATGGCGACTCAGAGTTAAATCAGCTGGTTGAGCAGTCTTGGTGCCATCAAGAAATCATTTTTTGGTATGTATAATTCCATTGCTCAGAACCATGGACCTTGTTTTCCTTCATATAGTTTTGATCAAGCTCAGGTTGTTCATGAAATCACCTCAAGCAACAAGGATGCGTACGATTATGATTTTTGCCCTTTGCAGGTTCAATATGACCAATCTCAGCCCTGTCATGAGCTATATCAGTCTTATGCCCATTCTTCTCAATGTGTCACTTCTCCTACTCAACGTAATCTCTTTGCTAATCAGCCCCTTTCCACCTTTAAACAAGCACTGCTAGAGTATGAAAATTATGTAGTAGAGCTTGACACCGGAAGGGGATGTGGCCAAGAAATCCCTGATCATGTCGTCCATCAAGTGAGAAATGCACTAGATCTAGTTAAGAGTGAATGGACTCCCATTGAAAGAGCCAATTGGCAAAGGCTTACAAATGAGATGCTGGATGTGAGTGGTTTGATTGCATCTTTGGAAGGGAGGCTGAGTATTCACGAGAGGCAGTCTTACCAAGTCTATCAACATGCATACTCGCTGCCCCAAATTTCATATCAACCATATGCAGTCTCTACTCATGAGCCAAGTCAACCCTGTCAAAGTCCTTTCCCCAATCGTGTTGAGGAGAGTTTTGAAATAATAAATCTTGTGTTTAAGGCCAATCTTGATAAGCAGATTGAATTGGCAAATCTTCAAATGCAGTAGTCTATGTTGGCAGCAAGGGAAGTAGAATCCAAACCCTCACTACCCTCTCACATTGCAACCCCATCACCCTGAGAGGAGATATCCAGTCCTAATATCATGAGCTAGAGTAAAATAGTTGAGTCATGAAACAACGAGGAGAAAGACATTGTCCAAGAGTGTGAGGTACAAGATGAGGTTAGTCCTTTTCAAGTCCCCCCCACCCTTCCTCAAAAAGCTTCTTGTACTCCATGGCAGCCTTCATGCACTCCCCATTTCCATGATGATTCCCATGAGCTCCAAGAAAGACTCTTTCAAGAAAATCTAGCTAAGCAAATTGAGGAATTAGAGGCAAAGGTGAGATTACTTAGTGAAGGAGAAATGGAGGTTTCAGACCTTGGAGAGGAGCCTACGTCAAAAGACACCCTTCTACCAATCCTCAGGTTTTTTCAACATGATGTCCATATTCTGAGTTGGAGTGCCTATCATGAACCGGCTCGGGACCTTGAAGAAGATAAAGCTGCTCTTACTTACCATGATGATGCTTGTGACCTCCAAGAAGGGCTCTTCCAAGAGAATATAGACAGGCAAATTGCAGAGTTTGATTCTAGAATGAGGTTCCTCGACCAAAGTGTGATGGACGGTTCAGATCAAGTAGAAGATCCTACATTTGAACACACCCCATCTACACCCCTCCAAGAGAGTTATTAAGCCACATCTGATATAGATGAAGTGTTGGCCAAATGAAAGAAGGAGAATTTTTTGATTCTAGCTCAAGGACTGCCTCCTCTTCCACATGAGTTTGTCCGTCAGCCTTCCACTTCACCCCTTCTTAAGGAGGACCCTATTTTGAAAGGGGCAAGTGAAGAGGAGTATACTCAGTTCATGACTGATCAGGGAGACTCCATGAGTACAGATGAGAAGGAGATCACCATAGATGTCATGGAAGAGCATGGACAATCTCTTGTTCATGTTTTGAATGATTCATTTGAAGTCATTGGGGCAGGTTGCACTCTTTTTCAAGGAGGCTATGAGCTGGCTAAGGGTGGAGAAGGCAGCATTGGGACTCAAATAAGTATGCAAAGGGGCTGCAAGCTTTGAAATTTATCCTTTCAAGAGCTTGGTGAATCTGAAGATGATATTTTCGAAGTCATCAAGGAGGGAACCTGTTTTGAAAGAGGTAGGTGAAGAAGAAAGGATCCAATTTGTAGCTGATCAAGAAGCTCTCATAGATGTCAATGAGGAAGAAATCATCATGGATGCTATTTTTGAAGACATCATCAACAATGGAGAAGACATAGGTCATGCATACATGCAGATGTTCCAGCAATATGAAGAGAAAAGTAAGCATGGTGAACTCTCTCCTCCCTTGTTTGATGAACTTGTTGTTTTGATGAGGAGGATGACCATGCCGTGGAGCCTGAGTTGGAGGAGAATAGGGTAGATGTCTTTGAACAACTAGAGACTCTGATCCTTAAGCAGAAAAAGGAGAAGCCTATCCATCTTGAAGAAAGCTTTGAAGAAGAGAGCCTTGAACAAGAAGGTGAGGTTCTGTGGGATGAACAATTAGTTTGTGATTCCATTTCAGACATCACAACTGTCACCCTTCTTCAAGAAAGCCATGAGGGAGCAGAGGATGAGTTTGATAGGGTCTTTAATGAAGTAGAAGGGAACAAGTCAAACCATGATACATGTCAAAGGAGCTATGCACATCAAAGGGCTTATGGTGATGAGCCAATAGTCATCGATTTCTTGGTAAAACATGCCAGCATGAAGAGCCAACATTCGACAAGCTTCCAAGAATAAGAAGAGTACATATATGTTGGGAGCATGCTTGACTCTGACCCACTCAGATGCAAGCCAATTGAGGTGGCAGGCAAGAGGAGCAGATCACCAAGTCTCCATTCCATTCAACCACTTGTTTGGCACCATGAGTTTCCCTTCGATGAAGGAGACTTAAGACGTTTTCCCTTTGATTTAGGAGGGAGGAAAATATACCTGGTTAGTTGTACATAGTAGTTTGCTTTCAATTTTTTTTCCTATTTTTCCTAAGTGATATTTGCACAAGTAGTGTTTTTAGCCTAGTGTGTGTTTTCCTTTGTGTTTGGGGTAAAAGCTTCATGATTGATTCTTGGATCTATTGGGGCTGTTGCTAACTTTTTTCAAGTTGTATTTTGACTCCGTGCCCAATAGACTTTAAGGCAAATAGCTTCTAAGCATAGCAGGCATGCTTCCCTAGGAATCACCAAATTGTTGACCATTTTAGTCATATAGGCCAAAATCGGTCTCCTTCTTTCCCCTCTATTATGAGCCAGTTCAAATTTGGTTGTACAAGTTTTTCGGCAGATGATGAACCAGTTCAAAGAATGCAAGGTTTCTTACAAAGCTTCTTCAGACCATTGAACCGATGAACCATTGAACCATTCAATCGATTGGTTCACTCAGTTGGTTCAATCAGTCAGTTCAAGTGATTGGTTCAGTCGGTTTGGTTCAATGAGTTGGTTCAACATTTGGTTCAACTTTTGGTTCAAAGGGATGGTTCAAGAAATGGTTCAATCGGAAAGTTCAAAGGAGTCTTCCAAAAGCTTGAAGGACAAGTGCCCTTGCGAAGGGCAGTCAGGCACAAATTGGACCATTCCAACAGGCTGCAGAGGGCACTTAGGCGACAAAAGGACCTTTGTGACTTTTTTGAAAGGTAGTTTTGGAGACCAAACAACCATTGCGGAGGGCAGGTGATGAGCAAAATGGACCATTGTAAAAGTCCGAAGGGTAGTTTTGGACTTGATTTGCCCTTGCGGAGGGCAGGGAACCTTTGTGGAAAAAACAAAAGGGTGATTCTCCTTAAAAAATGCTAAAGCGAAGGCCAAATTTCTTTGGACAAAATGTCCAAAGGAATTCCTTTGGACATTTTGTCCGAAGAGATTCATAAGGCAAGTCGAAGGAGGCAAGAAATTCTTTCAGAAAAGTTCCCGCGACAAAGTGAACGAGACAAATTCTTTCGGACAAAAGTTTGAAGGAATTCCTTCGGACAAAAGTCTGAAGGAATTCCTTCAGACAAAAGTTCGAAGGAATTCCTTCAGACATTTTGTCCGAAGGAATTCTCTCGAAAGAAAAAGCCCGAGAAAATAAGCGGAAAAGACAAAGGAAAGAATTCCTTCAGACATTTTGTTCGAAGGATTTGTAGAAACAAAAATCTTTAAGGACCCCGAAGGGTAGGTGCCCTTGCGGGGGACTCTCAGCTGCCAAAAGGACCTTTCTCAAGGCCCGAAGGGACACCTTTCCCTTCGGGAGGTTCCAAATACAAAAGCCCAACCAAAGGAAAAGGCCGAAGGGACAGAAGGCCGAAGGAACAGAAAGCTGAAGGACTTCAAAGGGGTGATGGGCCCACATACGTCAAATTGGGCACTATGAACTAGTCGTTGGAATCCAGACGTCAGGCGACATCCCTGAAGCTGTCAAATTCAGGGCAATAAACTAGTCGTTGGCTTTCAAATGGTGACGGGTGCCCAAACATCAATTTTACGGCAATGAAATAATCGTTGATCTTTAAATACTTGAGCGCCAACCAGAAGGGAGCCCAAAGAGCTAAGAGAGGAAGAGACAAAACCAACAAAATACAAAGCTGGAAAAAGAAAAAAGTTAAGAATGAACTCAACGACCTGCTGATGAAAGAGTCCAAGGAGCCAGCAAAGGATGATAAGATAGCCCCGAGAGCTCAAATTCTAGGAAAAGACAAAACTAGGAAGGGACAAAATCATGAATATGGACAAAACAACTCAGGTGGCAAAGGGGAGGCGAGTTATTCCTACAGTTGAAACAACGTCTGCCAAGTGGTCATCAAAGAGCGCAACAGTGAACGACGCGACCTATTTTTTCCACTTTGCATTGATGAGCAGACAAACTGCGTGAATCTCTTTAAGAAGCGGTCTTGTTTGCAGACAAAAGGGCCGGCCTTGTCATTAAAACAATCGGGTGACTCACACTTCTGCAGTAGCGTTTAATACGTTTTAAGCACCAAAGTTAAAACCAACGATTACACAGGATGGTTCTAGCAGGCCTCTTCTAAAAGGATGATAGCAGCAACAACGACTTCCTCTTCCCAAGGTTTTCAACGCAACATGGGTCATTTATTTTTCAAAGGGGCGCCTTTTGCTTTCTTTTCTCTATATATATTGTAATCTCTCATTTTAAGAAGATATCTCTTGGCTTGTAAGGCGGAGCTTTGCCAAATTTTACTTTGAATCAAGACACAACATTTTTACCTCCATTTGAGCTTACGCTTTTGCATATGTCTATGGCTTTGTTTTGTGTTAAGCCATTTTTCTTTTATGCTTTCACAGAACGATTCCAACATGTCTAGTGTATTGTGAAGTTTCTTCTTTTGCAGGTATGCCAGAAGTGTCTACAACAGAGTATAGGCGCATGTGAACAGGGGCCATAGTGTGTCTCAGGACACCTTTAATAGTTCTTCCTCCCTGTATCTCTAGAGGACCCCTAGCTCACTGATGTAGAAGAGTTTCTCATATCAAATGAAGTGTATATTAGCGTGTTCTTGGTGGAAAGTGTATGTTCAAGCTAAGTAAATCAACTTTTTTGGTGTATCACCATTTAGTTTAGGTTTTGTTTTCAGCATCCTTTTCTCTTTTCACCCCCCCATTGTTAGCAGTAGGAAATCCAAGACCACAGAGATACATCAAGGGAGCTAGCCCTTATCTAGAGACTCTCCCCCCAGTTTTGCCAGACCCACAGGCAAGAGGGGAGTTTCCATTGTGATGCGTGGAAGACAGGGGCTCAGTCCCTTGTCAAAGATGCAATCCACTGCGTCAACAGTTGCTTAACTGTAGGAGCTCACAAATTTAGTTATGTACTTACTAATCATTGCAATCTGATATATGTTTATTTCTAAAATATAAGTTAAAATGCCGTCATTCAATATAATTCAGTGATGCTCATTAATTTAAATGTATACTTACTAATCATTGTAATCTGTTATATATCTATTTTTAAAATATAAATTGAAATGACAACATTCAATATAATTCAATGATTGGATATAAATGTCTATGTTATAACACACATAAAAAAAAAATTAAAAAAATTAAATAAATTTTTTTAACTTTAATACCACTGTACAACCTTCAAATTAATTTTAACAGATAAATTTTAAAAAATTTACCCCTGGCTGACGACTTAAAACAATCCCTACAAGCCAACGAAGTATGAAGAAAATGCGATTTCTGTACCTCTTTCCCAAACCAAATATAATTTCGCAAACCAAATATAAAATGGTGAGAAAGATGATGATTGCATGTTGAGTATGAAATATTCAGGCTTTGGCTCGCCATACTCAAACATAAACAGACACATTTTTCTGCATTCAATAATACCAAAAATACCATGGGCGACGGTTCTGGATGCAATTCTTTTAGAAAGGAAATTTTAATTCGAAGGAGGATCGCGAACATGTAAGTGCGTCATATGTTTTACAGTGTTTCTTTTTTTATCGTTAGTTTTTTTTTATTACTGTGATTGTTTTTAATTTACCTGAATTCATGCTTCAAACCCTGAAACTCCTTGGACACACAGCATAGACTACAGGCATACTCTGATCTGCTTTGTTTTTTTCCTTGCAAATATTAGGGCTACAGGATTATGTATTTTTTGTCGGACAAACCCTTAATGATTAATTGATGCCCTGGGGAAAAAAGAGGTAAATGTGCTGTGATCTGAATTCAGTGCCTGTAGTCTGGATAGGGCCATTTTGCACTGCCGCGTCAATTAGGTCAACTTTTTGTTGATAATTAAAAAAGGGTTTAAAATTGGGCGCCCCAAAGTATTCTAACTAGAAACTGAATGATACAAAGTGTTTGACTGTGGGGAAATGTCCATGGTTAAGCATGCTTGAGTCGGAGTAGTACTCAATGCGTGGCATTCCTAGGGATGTACTGGTTGCTGGGTGCAAGTTCTGGTGATGACATTGATGCCATGTGGCTGTACATTTTGCTAGTTTTAATTCCATCTTTTCACCCTAGGCAGGATCACCTAATGCCAAGATAGCAACTTGACATTGCCATCTTTTACATAGTGTCGAATCAGATGAAATTTGGTATTGATATGCTTGGTTCGGTCGTGAAAGATTGAATTCTTTGCCATTTCAATTGCGGAAGTGTTGTCAACCATGGGAAGTGTTGATGAAATCTATTATTTCTGCGAATCTGAAAAAACCTTTTTGAGTTACAAAATCTTTCTAGTTGCCTCTGAAGTGGCCATATACTCTACTTTTATTGAAGAAATTGTTGGCAATCATTACTTCTTGGATTTCTAACTGACAACTGTTGTTCCCAAATTCATCGGAAAGTCTGTAATGAATTTCTTATCTTCATGATCACTAGCAAGTCAGAATTTGAATATCCAACCAGTTTGAAGTCCCTTGCCCTGGAGTATTTGAGTCCAACATTCTGTGTTCCTTTGAAATATTTAAGGACTCTTTTTGCTTCTACCCAATGACTCTCTCTAGGTTGTTGCATGAATCTTGAAAGAACACCAATATCAAAGGATATATTCGGTCTTGTTGTGGTCACATAAATTAGATTACTATTAGTTGTCTGTATTTAGTGGCATCGACCAAATTTGTCGTATCTTTTGATGTCAATTTTAGATTTTGTTCCATGGGCGTGCTAAGAGGCTTACAATCGTCTATTCTGAACTTACTCAAAATGTCACCATTGTACTTCTGCTATGTGATGAAGATGTGCTTTGGTTTTTGAATTACTTCAATACCCAAATAATAATGTAGATAACCCAAATCAATTATTTCAAAGCTTTTCATCAACTCTGATTTGAACTTTGTAGTGTACTGCTCATTGTTCCCTATGATGAGCAAATTATCGACATACACCACTACAAATACAACTATTTCGACGAAAAGAGTTGCATCTTCAAACTCAAAATGTTTGAAATTCATCTTTATGAGGTGCTCAGTTAGTTTATCATACCATGCTCGAGGGGCTTGTTTCAAATCATACAACGATTTTCAAGTTTGCACACCTTGTGCTCTTGGCCGTTTACTGCAAAACCTTTGGGTTGTGTTATGTACACTGTTTCCTTTAAGGTCACCATTTAAAAATGTAGTTTTGACATCCATTTGGTGAATTTTTCATTCGTTGTGAGCTGTTAGAGCCAACATGGTTCAAATGGTAGTCCATTTTGTTGTAGGTGCAAAGGTTTCATTATAGTCAATACCTTCTTTTTGAGCATATCCCTTTGCGACAAGCCTAGATTTATGCTTTTCAAGTGAGCTATCAGCCTTGTATTTGTCATGGTAGACCCACTTGCAACCAATTGGTTTGCAGCCGAATGGAGGATTAACCAATTTCCAAGTCCCATTTTTGACCAATGCATTATGCTCATCATTCATTACTTTTCTCCAGGGTTCAAGCTTCTCAGCGTGTTTGAAAAATGTTGGTTAAGAATCAAATGCAACATTGAGTTCTTCTGGAGAATTATTCAAGGTGAACTTTTCAATCTTATCGTGAATTTCTTTAAGGAACTTGTCTGATTGTGATGTGGTTGCATGTGCACTCTTAGTGCTTATTTTCTCAATTTTATCGGGTTTGACATCGTTTAGTGTGAGGGTGGTCCACTCAGGTATCTTTTTCTTTGGTTTAGATGCTTCAATTTCATCTTCTGAAGTTCCTGCACTTTCTTTCCTCCGTTCTTATGGCTCTTTTTCATTATCTGATGAAGTTGCACTTTCTCCTTCAGGAGAAGTTTCATTTTCATGTATAAGATATAGTAAAGAATCAATTAATTCCCAATTGTATGGCCCCCACTCACTGTTTGGACCATCCAAATCACTCTCTTTATAGACATCAAACTTTGCATATTTATCAAGTTGACATAATTGTCGAACAATGCTGGATTTGTCCTTTGCAAATTTACAAAAGACAACTTCTCTTGCAACAAGAAACTTCTTTTTCTCATCATATAGCCTGTATGGCCTTGGAAGATTTATAATATCCCAAGTGAATGCATTTGTGATGCCTATGGTCCAACTTATTTTTCTTCTCTTTTGGAATCAATGTGTAACAAGTGGATCCAAAAACTCGAAGATGTCACATTGAAGGAAGAAGACCACACCACATCTCATACATAGTTTTGAATTGAAGGGCTATTGATGGTGATCTGTTGCGGAGGTATATTGTTGTTTTAATTGCGTTGACCCAAAAGTGCAAAGTTACCCCTTTGAAGTACAACATAACACGAACCATATTCATTATGGTCCTGTTCATTCTCTCTACAACTCCATTTTGTTGCAGAGTGTGAGGAATTGTGAGATGATGTTTGATCCCATTTTGCTTAAGATAGGATTCAAACTTCTTTGAAATGTATTCACCATCATTATGAGTCCTAAGTGTTTCGATGTGGGTTTGAGCTTCAATTGCAATCATCATTCGAAACTTTTTGAATGTCTCGAATGTTTCAAATTTTTGTTTGAGAAAATATATTCAAGTCGTTTTGTTGTAGTGATCAATGAACAACATGAAGTACATATGACCACCAACTAAGAGAATTGAAAGAGAACATAAGTCTAAGTGAAGTAGTTGCAGCTTTCTGTCGGCTTTCCACCGTGACTTTGGAAATGGTTCTCTTGCGTGTTAGGCCAAAATTCAGGGTTCACACTTTCATCAAATTTTGCAAGCAAGGTAGGCAAACCAAAAACACCATTCTTTTGCAACACACGAATGTTGTTATATTGAGTATGCTCAAATCTATCATGCAACATGTTTGGAGACATTATGTCTTCAACGAGATGAGCATAATTCCTTGAAATGGATGGCTCACCCCTGAGTTTAAGCAATTTTTCTTCCTCATATTCAGTCAAGATGATTGCATTGTCACGTTTTCTTCAGATAGTGACATCACCATTGTCCAACAAGATGGAATGGCTTTGTTGCCGAATGAGCACTAGAGACAACAAGTTTTGTTTTAATTGAGGAAGGTATAAAACATTTTGGAGTTTGAAATCTGGAAGCCTTAGACACTTGAGCCAAATTGTACCTCTTCTTCGTGGTTGTAGACTCGATCTATCTACGAGGAATACTGGACCACAACTTTCATCATAAAACTCTTCAAAGAAGTCTTTTTAGAAAGTCATATGCAGGATGGCACTAGTATTAAGAACCCAAGCATCAAACCATGACGAACTGACTGAGACATTGTTTGCTTCATCATCTAAATTGGAAAGCACAAATTCATTGGTGAATTGAGCAGAGTTTGACTCTTTTGTTTGGTTAATTGACTTTTTCTCTTTCTTCTTATGGTATGCTTCAATTTTCTTCTATGGAGTCATGCATTCGTGGGTTTCATGGCTTCTTTTTCTATCACACTGTTCGCAGTAAAGGTGTTGCTTGTCATTTTGTTTTTGATTTTGACCACCTTGATTGCCATTTTTGCCGCCTTTTCCCTTTTTTCTTCTTCTTGTACTTATTATTGACTTCACTTTTGGAAGACATGGCCTTATTAGATGTTTTGGAAGAATTGCTCTTTATATAGCACACACTTTCTCTTATGGAATTGGTCCAAAGGCTTTTGCTCTTTTTGTCATCATTTCAACCAATTGATCAAATGTGAGGTCTTCAACTGATTGTTTGCTTGTAGAGACTCCAAATAGGTTGAATAGTTGGAAATAAAGGTTTTTATAAATGTGGTCATATATATGTCAATTTTGACCCTTATGGCATCCACATCATATTTGATGGCATGTATTTCTAAAGCCAATCTTATCACAATCACTATCTTTCAACTCGAAGTTGAACAACTTCAATTGCAATTGAATGAATTCCAACTCTGAGTGGGAATCATATAGTTCTTTCAATTTATAAAATGCTTCCCATGGAGTACACACCTTTGAATATGAAAAAACACATCTCCGTCGACCGAGGCTCTCATTAAGGCCAATGCTTTTTAGTTTTTGTGCTTCCATGTCTAAATATCTTTTGCATTCCCTATTGGCTCAATTGGTTATGTATCCCCGTCACAAATATCAAACTCGAGACCATTGAAGATGAGTGTGTTTTCCACTTGCCAAGATCATTCTAACCAATTGTCTTTGTCGGTCAGTGTTGTGTCAACAATTGATTTGATTGAAAGCATTGCTTGTGTTTTGAGTTTTTTACACCTCTAAATTGATTTTTTATCACTCAAAATGGTTCTCTTTTTTATATACCACAAGACCAATATACCCAAGGTCTCTTTATATCCGCCCTTCCTATATACCCATTGATATGTGGAAGAAGCTCACCATTTATTTATACTCGATAGTACGTGAAAAAGACGTTAAGGCACGTGGAAATAGAATGGTACGTGGTGCCTAGGTGGCACATGAAAAAGATTTGCACTATCATTAACACCAACTTAACAAGAAAACCTCGTACTTGATAATATAGTTGGTTTATATTAATAGTATATACTAATATAAATCGATCTAATTTACTTTTTGAGGACCAATCCTATTTCGATAATGTCAATTAGTCCTATTGACCCATTGATTTTTGGATTTATGCCTTTCGATATAAACGAATGGGTAAATAGTAGCTCCCCTTGTTTCTCTTTTATTTGTAAAATTTGGTTGTTTTTTGCCAAATTTGCATAGAGTAGCTGGCTCAAGGCTATTAAATGCTTCAAAATTTAAATGTTTCAAAATTTCAAAAAAACACTTAAAAAATGAAAATTTGCTTTTAAATAAAAAACATAAAATACCTCTTCTCGTCTAATTTGTCTTATATGCATAGAAATTCCAAGATTGGAATATGTGAGGAAAAATACGTACTTTGATCTTTATAAAGGCTATCCAATCATCTTATATCTCCTTGCTTTGGCGCCAAGTGAAGGTGAGAGAATGTAGACTATGCCCTCCTTGATATCAATATGCCTTGCTAAAGCTTTAACCAGCAAAAAAAAAGCTTATATGCAGCCACGTTCCCTTTGGACAGCTCCAAATAGCAAGAAAACAATCTTAGGTGATGCCACACAGTCCTAAATGCGCCAGCCAGGTGGTACGCCAACCAAAGATTTGAACAGTAGACAAAAGCGTCTTTAAACAATTCCCACACAGCCAATGAAAGAAATTTGCAGGGGAAGAACAGGTCTAAATGACTTCTTGCAGTCCGATGAGGCCAAAAACAATTGAGACAATGTCAGAATCAGCATGGAAGCACGTAATCCATCAATGTGAAATGCCTTTCTTCACAGCTGGTACGCTTCACACTGGTCTGCCATGCCTCAGTAACCTGCCAACAAACAACTACTTTTACTTCCTTTAATCAAAATGCCTCCTTGAACGCTGATACATTGGTAAAGGACAGAGAAGAACAAGTTATAGAATGAAAGGAAGACTGTGCAGGCCGTACAGTTAGAATAATGGAGAAAACAAGAAATTAGACCAATGAAAAATCTGGCTCTGATACCAATGTCAGGCTGGATAAACTATTAATGGACTGGCAATGAACAATCTTTGGTGCAAGCCAAAATTGTCCTCATGATTCAAATTGAAATGAGCAAAGCATTACAATAAATAAGCCAAGATGGTTGTTCACTTCACATTTCCAAAAAGACTCTTCCTATTCCTACGGGAATGGAAATTCAACTTATTATAATAAGACAAACTATCATATGACACCTATGATTATGTACAATATTGTTACATCATACAAAGTGTTTTATATGGTGGACCTCAAACACGGAAAAAAAACAATCTTTTAAAAATACACGATAAGTACGAAACTGATACGATAAATTACTTTTTAAGAATACACTGTTCTTTTGGAAGATCCAATGCAATGCAAAAATGCAAAGTTGTTAAGAAGAAAATTTAAACGTTGCCACCAAAGAGAACTTCTAGTTTTAGGATTTAATAATCCTTATTATAAAATATAATAATAAATTGTATATTTGTTTGGTGTCCACTTCTAAGATATTCTTAATCAAATTTTATTATATTTTTTAATTAAGTCCAAAACCAGCCTCACAGTTTCGCATATTTATATGGCAGATTGAAAAAAATGTAAAAAGACATTAAATCTCTCTGAAATCTGTTGACGTGTCGTTTGGCACAACAATGCCAACGTTGGGCTTCAGGGGCAGTGAAGCCTATTAAGCCTCTTCTAAAAGGAGTTCTACGAGGCAGGTCTCCCCAAGGTCTATATCTATCGTGTCACGATGCATTGATCTTCACTTAGTTGTGCGTTGTGATGGTTCCAATCAAGGGACTTGCTGGTGTGAAATATTCTAACATCCTGGATTCTTGAACAAACTGGATGGTAATTATGGCTTTGGGTATAGTTCCAATGGGTTTCAATCAAAAATGAATAACGACAAAGCACATAGGTATATTTGCCCAAATCACAGTTAGGGTTTTAGATGAAAAATAGTTAAAAATGCTAACTTTAGTTGTTCATTCCCATGCATTTAATCATTCAACAGTGCAGCAATAAAGTGGCAATGAAACAAAACAAGTAATCGAGATAAACAAGTAAAAGTGGATTGCTATCGAACAAACCGTAGTTTAACAAATTTGATAAGAAAACACAAAAGAGAAGGGGGAAAGAAATAAAGTCTGCAATAACAAAGAATCCGGATTTCTCGATCACTTGAACACACAAATCAGTGGTTAGTTTGATCCTCATATGCACAATCACACACAACGTTGATGCAAGCTTCGAAGGGAAACAAACAATGAAGAAAAGCCACAACCACCATTATGAATGCGCAGATTGAAAGCAATAAATCCACAGTCTTTTATTGATCAAAGTATTTGTGTTGACTGTCCATTTTAATTTCATCGTGATCGATCGATCAAAATTCTGCCAGCATAACAACAGTGTTATAAAAGAGGGACAAGATAAAAACCAAAGCGGCTAACACTAAATGTTTTGGAGCAACAAAGAGCTAACCCTCACAATGGGCAAGGTTGGTTCTATTTATAGACTTCCCGTCGATTCATTTCCAGCCCAAACGCTCCTTCACTTTTCCAATCCCGCCACTTTGCCTTTTTACTCCATTTTAGCCTGCAAAAAGACAAAAAAAAAGTTACTTTTGACAATTAAAAGCTTCTCAGACAACTTATAAACATAAACTTTAAACTTTAAAATATCATTGCACAGGAGGAATTTTGGAAAACTGGAGACACCAAGACGTTTGTGTCGTAGTTAGCTTTCCATTGACTTTGACAGTGTTGAAAACGGGTTAATGGGGACCAAGTTGCGGCCAAAAAACTGTCAAGTCTAAAGAGGTCCCAAAAGACCTATTCAGGTTCAGGGAGTGCAAAACTTAGTTACACCCCCTAGAGCGACAGGTGGTCTAAGCGGGTCAACAAGCAAAAATCGACTCCTGGGTTCTAATTTCCCGTTGAGAAATAAAATTTATCGACTTAACAAGCAACTTCATAAAACCCTAGTGCGAATTCGGCTATCAACCCCCAATTAGCACAAGTGGTGTTTAGGAATTTGCATCGGGTTCACCTGGGTCTTCGATATTCATCTTACCGGCTATCACGTTAACATAAAGTATATTAATTAATAAAAATTCATTAAGCTTATTTTATTCTAATTAAATTGATTTGAAAACAATTTAAAATTAAACTATATAAAATTAATATTAAACAAAATTAATTAATATAAAACAAACAAAATAAAATGAAATTAAAATAAAACTATATAAAATAAAAGAAATAAACTTACGTGGGAGGGGGGGCGAACACATGTCCCCCCACTTACCTTTTCTATGTGGTCCAAGACCACATTGAAGACCACATCCCACGTTACAAACGGCCTAGTCTACGTGTTGCTCGGGAATGGTCCCTTGATTGGAACCGTCACAATGCACAACTGAGTGAAGATCAGTGCGCCGTGACCCGACAGATATAGGCCTTGGGGAGACCTATCTTGCGGGACTCCTTTTAGAGGAGGCTTAACGGGCTTTACCACCCCTAAAGCCTACGTTGGCGTTGTTGTGCCAAACGACATGTCAACAAAACCACCGTATTTGGTAACCTTCCTTGAGGCTACAAATGTTAGGTGGGTGTTTTAAATCTCATGAGAGACGGGTTATGCGGATCACTGCTCATGAAAAATGGGTCATTGTGAATGACTCCATTAGTAATATTCCACATGGTTAGTGCAGTAAACGGGATATTTGATAATTGAAATAATGCTATACATGTGGCCTAGTGGACTGAGACTGTAAAATCTATCCAACAGGTGTTCCCGAAATCCCTGAAGAGAAGGGATATAACAACTACTGTCAAATCCCAGATTTTGAATGAAGAAATTTGAGAAAATCACTTTGATTCCCCATTCCCGCTAGTGTTAGCTTTCCTTCCTAAAAACCTTAGAAGTTGATGAACTTCAATCTTATATTTGATTAGTTGTCAATGTTGTTAAGTCAAGCTTGACTAACTCTTGAGTCAGTGTTGTGGTTGGGCTCATCTTTTGGCGTTCCTTCAAAATGAAATGCAAATGTCTCCAAGCTTATGTTCACAAGAAAAAAAGGTCATATCAGCAGCACATAAGTAATCTGAGGAAAATAGATACTCTTTTTTTGAAACATAATGGCCATGGCAGTATTATTGAAACGTTGGTAGGTGGCTTTGATCTTCACGCTTGCACCTGAAAATGGGTGTCTTGATTTCTATATTGTATGTTCTTACGACAACCACATGTACATGTCTAGTTCACCTTTATTTTTTCAATCATAAATAAATATGTTTGTGGCTGAACATGATTATTAAGTTGCCTACGTAAAGGTTAACTTTCATTCTAGTAAAACGCTTCAAACAACAACCCCAGTGACATTATCTTAGAGCATCGATATTGTCTGAGTTAAGAGGCATTACTTTGCAGTTGGAATACACATTATATTGTCAGATGGAATTTTGAACACTTTTAAATCATAGTAGCAAAATGTGTGATATAAGTGCGATTAATTCTTATACTTGGCTCAAAATGCTTTTTTCAACCCGATTTTTTTGGCACTTTTTTCAATAAATCAATCCGCAAAGCCTTGTATGATGGGTCAATTTGAAATGTTGTTTATATTTAAAAAAACCTTAAATACACCCAAAACTTCAAAAAACTAAACCTAACCTTAACTAGTAAACCTAACCCTCCTTTGTAGTAGATGTTATATTTGACATTCATTTGAACATATTTAATATTTTTAACTGTGAAATATGGTGGAAATAAATCTCATTATAACTCCATAATAATCTACCATTTGATTATTATCTTGTGGGCTAGATGTAGGTAGGGGAAACATTCAAGCCTTCTTTAGCTTTTGCACTACACACGGAGTGCAAACCACGCTTGAGAGTATAGGTGGAAAAATATTGTTCATGAGTAGAGAAAGAAGATAATCTCCAAATTTTGGTACAACTTTATCTTATCGTTTAATGTGGCCAGATTTTCATATTGGCAAAATATGGTGGATGCAGTTGCAGTTGCAAGTTTTAGGTTCACTGCCCCATCATACAAGGCTTTGCATACTAATTTGTTGAAGGAAGCTGTATAAGATGTGAGCGATGTTCTTGCAAAAGATCGTAAGAAATGGAAAAAAATTAAGATGCATTATAATGTCAGATGGATAGACAAATGAAGTTGCACAGTCATCAACTTCCTTATGTTATTTGACATTGGCACAATTTTTATTAAGAGTGTCGATGAATTTGAGATGATAAAATCGGGCAAGACAATTTTTCATCTATTTGATGAGGTTGTGATTGAGGTGGGGCCACAAAATGTGGTCCAATTCATTACAAATAATATTGTTTACGTGGCTGCTAGGAGGCTTTTTATGGACAAATATGAGAGTATGTTTTGGACTCCATATGTTGCACATTGTCTTAATTTGACCTTGGATGACATGGGCAAAATTTCATGGGTGAAAGAGGTGTTGCAAAAAAATCCCATATAAGAGTGCTTAATATAATGCACACATTCATAGATAGCAAAAAATTTCTTCAGCAAGGGGTGACAAGGTTTACAACCCACTTTTTTGTATTTCAAACTCTTTTTTGACAACAAATGAATTTAATATGAATGTTCATTTCAACACAGTGGATGGAATTTTCTTTTGTGAAACATATGGAGGGCAAAATTGTGGCTGACTATGTTTTATCACTATCTTTTTGGGAAGAGGTAGATAACAAAATTTTGTTATTCTATGAGCCTCTAGTTCAAATTTTGAGACTCATCGATGGGGATAAACCCCCATGGGTTATTTATATTAGACAATTGATAGGGCCAAATGCGCTATTATGAGCAAAATTAGAGAATAATAGGGCCAAGAACATGCCATTATGGGAGATAGTTGATAAAAGATGGGATCGATAGATGCATTCTCCCCTCCATGTAGCTGGATATTTCTGAAATCCAACATTGTTTTTTAGCGACTAATTTTGAGATGATCCGGAGGTCACAAAGAGCCTATTTAAATGCATGGAGAGAATGTTTCTTAGGGATCTTTTGAGGCAGCAATGGGAGAGTTACTGATGTAGAAGTAGGCAAGGGGTTTCTTTTTTAGTAAGGCAACCATTACAAGGAGGAAGACCTTCAAACCAGGTAGACAATTTTTCTACATACGTACAATGAAAATGTTAAATTTTGATTGAATTGTGCATATTACAATGTTGACAAAATATGTTTTTGCAACACAATGGTGAGATTTCCTTGGCAAAGAAACTAAACACCTTTGATTTATGACAATGCACATTTTGAGTCAGCTATACAGTTCATCCGCTTATGGGCGTAGTTGAAGTGTGTTCGAACATATATATTCACTAAAAAATGCAATCGATGCACTTAAAAACCACTGAATGATTTGATGTTTGTCCACTACAATCTTTACCTGAAGATGTAAGCTCAAGGTTAAGGAATGTTGCATTTATAATTTTCAATTCATATGGAAAGTTGATTTATATTCTTCTAAAGTATTATTCTCTGATCATTAACATATGCATTCTATTTGATAATGTTAGGTACCATTGAAGAATTTCAGCCGATTGAGCTTGACAAAATCAATCCAAAATCCAAATGGCTCGAAAATAATGATGACCCTATTTATGATGTCGTTGACTTTGACTTAAAGGGGAAGGTTGGGTACAGCACTGAGATTGTTTTTTAAAATAGGAGAGGCTCTAACCTTAGAGATTCAACATCTACACATGTTGATCCCTAGTCTATCTCGTTGCCATTAACTCACTCCCATTTTTTGTTCCTTTGTAAACGGAAATAGTATGCATTTTGAAATGCAAATGTATAATGCAAATTAAATAGTCTAGAAATTAATGAAAGAAAACACTGGGCTAATTTTGATGACGTACAATCTCATTTAACTTCCTCTCATAATTTGTGTCTATTCTCTATGCCTTTAATTTAATTTAATTTTAAATTATTTTTTCTCTTTTTTCCACATTTTTTCGACGGTTTTATGTTTTCCCGACTTTTTCCCGATTAATCATGATTTTTTGAAAAACACTTACACTTTTGAAAACACGATTTTTTCCCCAAATGATTTTTGCTACTATGTTTTAAATTTTCCTTTGTGGGACCTCATTGCTGAAAAGATGTCTAACAGGGTTTTTTGTACATGTCTACAAGCTTTCTGATTTTCTCCACATCCCCTAGATTCTGGTATGCAAGGCCCTACAAGTATGCAGAGCAGGCAAGCGTTTCCATTGTAATGTGGCTTGTGTTGTGTTTCAAATGTGATGCTTTCAACTAGCTGGAGCTTGGAAGTATGGAATCCTTACAAATTGTTTCCATGCTGAGTTCACTTCTTTGCAGCTTTTACAAATACACCTTTTTGTTGATAGTCCAGAAATTGCCTGCCCCTGGCAATTTTTTTATTGCTTCCACTCATTGCTTCTAAATAAAGAAAATGTTTTTCGCAGCATTGTCCTGGTAATTTCTTTATCCTTCCGATTCTCTTCCGTGGTCAATTGTTCACTTACTGCCTCAGTTGTAACTCCCAATTATCCATATTAATTCAGTTACATTCAAATAGGAACATGTCCACAAATTTCAGTCTTTTCATTGCAATTTGCTATCTGCTAAGGGATTTAGATAAGTCAAAGTAAGTTTGACCAAATTGAGCCTGGTTGTACTTATACTAAAGTAGTTCACGACCCTCGTTAAGTGAAAATTTGAAATTTGTTTATGTTTCTGCTGACAGAAAATACGTTACATTCATTATTCATGTTAGCACAGTAATAATGGTGACCATTTAATTTCAGCGATTTTTTTTCAGTTCCCTACAACTTTGGTGTTACATTCTATGATTCTGATGCCTGCAAAAAACTTATATAAGATTTAACATAAATGTTTTATGTACCTCAGAGTATGGAGAAAATGGTCATAGCTGTAACAAGTGAATTCTCATACACATACCTGATATGGTGCACTTTTGTAAAATTGAAAATGTGGCCATAATTGTAATTATTGAGTTGTCATACACCTACCTTGGTGCTGAAAACATTCAAACATTGTCTGAAATACGAATTTTTGAAATTCATAGCTGAAGTTTGTTATATTCCTATTACAGTCATACTTGAGGTTCATTTTAGTTTTCAATATGTAAGTTGGTGCTGATAGCATGCTTCCAATGGAAAAGCAATTTAACTGTTAATTTATAGGCCGTTTAGAAAGAGAGTTTCTATTATCTAATGTTCTTCTGTCTCTGGTATGGAAAGAGCTGCTTATCATCTTGAGCTTGTTCTTTGAAATCCTTGTCGATATTGTACAAGAGCCTGTAAGAGCAAAGGGGTGCTATGGATTCCTTGTCAATATTGTACAAGAGCCTGTAAAAGCAAAGGGGTGCTACGGAATTTGTTTTATACTTAAAGCATAAAATAATCAATAAAAAGTGTCCTGCCAGTATTTTGTTTGCATAAATTTTTCTATGGCAGAAATTTTCGATGCTTTGTCTAAGTTGGATATATTTTTTGAATGCAGATATAATAAAAGAGAAGAAGACTTTCCGTCACTGAGAGAGTATAATGACTATCTGGAGGAGGTTGAGGACATGAGTAAGTTACGATTCCTCGTCATTTATTTTATTCATTTTACTGTATATGTAAAGCGTAAGATGAAACCGTTGCAGATCTTAAATTTTTGCATAGCATTTAGTAGGTGGTATCACTTCTTTTCTTATTTGATTGTTCTCTGGGGATTGAGTCATTGTCGGGTTGTCAATTTCTATTGACTTATGATTTGAACTTTGAAATCATTACTGGTAACTTGTTATGCTGTATGATATACATCTAGTGGATAAAGTAAAAGCATTAAAACTTTCTTCTGTAATTATGTCACAAACATGGTAGCGATATGAAAATTGTGAAACATAATCTTTCTGCGTTATTCTGTTGTATGCTTAAGTCATAGGTTCTACAGTACACATATATAACTGTATTACATAATACCTTAACTATTGATGTAAAATTGAAACTTATATTCATGTGTGCAGCATTCAAATTGGTGGAGGGAGTAGATGTTCCAGATATCGAAGCAATGATTGCAAAGTATCAGGAAGAAAATGCTGAACAGATAATAAATTCTCGGGCCCGAAAGGTATTTTCATTTCATTTTTGTGTGTAGAGATTGTTGTTAAGATTTTCCTATCACCCTCCAGCTACTCTCCAACATCCTAAGCCTATTCTTTAGCTTCCCTTGGCGAAATATGGAACCTGGATGCCCTTTCCCATTGATCTAATCATTTCTGTTGGATAAAACCCTAGTCGTAGCTGTCTCTGCTGAATATTACATATGATAGCACATGCTATCATATTGGGACTTATTTTATTACAATATCTAGGCATCCCAAAAGTCAAGCCCTTCTACAATTTCGCAATCCCTCACTGTATGAGCTCCTTGATGAATCTATTTCTCATTCCAAAAGTTCTTGACATGTCTCATTCATATCTCATATTTCTTCTTCAGCAAAAAAAAAGTCCGACAAGAATAGAAAACAGTAGTACATAATAATAGTTTACATACTCGGCGAGTATGTGAGTGCTCACCATTTTTTTCCACTCGTTAGTTCTTTTCACTTATACTCGCCGTCTTCAAAAGCCGAGTTTCGGCGAGTGTTTACTCAGTACTCGCTGCGAGTACTGAGTACATACTGCTGACGCAGTTAAAACGCTGGAAAAATGCAGAAAAAGCACATATTTTCCTCCATTTTAAGCACACACGCCCCCACACTTCGTGAGTATTGTGCACATACTTGCCGACGTGGTCAAAATGCAGAAAAAGCACAGATTTTTCTCCATTTTAAGCACACACACCCCCACACTTTGTGAGTATTGAGCACATACTTGCCGACGTGGTAAAAATGCGGAAAAAACACAGATTTTTCTCCTTTTTAAGCACACATGAGCCCACACTTTCATCACACAACATTTGACATGATAGTATATCTATAAAGTAAATGTTTAAGTATAAGAAGTTTCTTATAGTTTAAGTTATATTTTATCTATATACTTTCAAGATGTTTGAGAATGGTTTCAGATCTCTAGAAGCTATAATGCAAATTCAGTGTTTTGGAGGATCCTATCATAATTCAGACTTAGTCAGATTTTAGGGTTTTGGGATTTTAGACTTAGCCATAATTCAGGGTTTTAAGATTTCAGGGAGACATCATAGGAGGTATGAATGCTTCATGAAGGGATGTAGGTAGGACAGAATAGTATGAGAACATATCTCACAAAATGCCACGAGCCGATCCCACCCCATTCCTGGTGCACCCTTTACGGCGTGCACTTAGGGAGATTTGATGGACTGGCGAGCCCTTGCAAGAGAGAGCGTCAATAAATGATAAAAGCTGAAAAAAATCAATGTATACATATGCCTCACCTAAAGCTCATCACGTGTTATAATAGTGTAAGATGGGATGGTGCTTTGGGAAAGATACATATCAACACGAAAGCATAAAGGAAATGTTGAAAGAAATGACAATGCGATATTGTATTATATCTGTATTCAATCCTAATAGAAAACACTTACCCAATGTTTTATATGCGAACTTTGCTCAGAAGTATCTCTAGCATGCACCTCAATACCATATTCAATAATTTCTCAAAGGTTGTTTGTAGGAAGCTTCAGTTTTAGATGTTTTAGTGACACCTCAGTTTTGTATTGTGCACTTGCTTGTAATAAATTTCATTTATAACATGCATTCTGTAATTTGTCAGAGCTTTTAACGTGTGTAATGTCTTAAAAGAATCCAAGAATACGTGCTTCAATGTATGGTGAAAACTGGTATAAAATTCACTTTCTATGATATTTGATATTTATTACGCATTGTCAGTCATTGTTCTATTTGCATTGTGGGTCTTATGAGTTATGAGCAGTGAACACATGTTTTATGGTCCCAAAATATTGGAATACGAGTCTTTCTACTACCATGCATTGTTTACTTTTTCTGCATTCAGTATATTTATTGTTTTTAGTTGTTTTTCAATAATTTTAAAAGTGGATCTCAAGTATCCATATCACCTGTCTCAACTAGTGTGTGTTATGTTGTGTTGCAACTTTGAAGAAAAAAATGTTATGATATTAATGTCCACAAATGACCAAAGAAAGTCAAAGAGGCTCAATAGTACAAAAAGTAACAATAAGAAATCAGAAATGCTAAATTGTCTCCACAAGCAAAAACAAAAAATCTTTAAAATTGGAATTGTATCTAGAAAGCAAAAGAACCTAAGAGCAGAGAGGGGTGAACCAAATGGGGTAAATCCTAGACAAATTAGGATGTAAAAATCCATATAATTCAAAATAATATTGTTTAAAGAGAAGTTATATGTTAAAAAGGAGAGCCTATGGAGAACAAGGCTATAGTCTGCATTAGAATTGGGAGAAGACAGGACAATATGCCTTTTCTTGACAAAATTCAAAGAGTCTTTATATATATAATTAGAAAAGTCATACTAAAAAGAAATTCAGATCTGAAGAATAAGAACTGCAGAAACTGAGCTCAGCAGTTGGACAGATTCACATATTAACAGCCCAGATTACAACAACTAACAAAACGCCTATGCTGTATGTATGCTATAAAGTAAGACCCAGCCAAAAAAAATATCCAGGTTTCGTGTGCCGCACCAACATAAGTGTGGCTAACAATATAAATCAAGACATTTTATCCTATCATCCACTGTACTAACATAAGTGTGGCTAATAATATAAATCAAGACATTTTATCCTATCATTTCATTATCATAATAATCCTCCTGACCCCCACACAAAAAGCTTGCATCTTCATAACTATAGGGAGTCCCATGTAGTTTTGTGTTGCGGTGTCTCCAGCATTTGTGTGGGGGTCTTGTGAAGCCCAGCTTGTGGTTTCTGTATGAGCCTTAGGCCTATGGATAGTGATTCCTCTTTCTTTTAGTTGTGTGGAGGTGGTACCTGAACTTTCTCTTGGGATAGTGATGCAAGAGCATCCAGTTAGTCAAGCAATCTTGCTTCTCCCAAAAGGATATCTTCTGTGTGTGTGGGTTTCCAACAATCAAAGACACCCTACAGGAACTCAATCATATTTCGGCAGGCTTCAGGAAGGGAGAAGAAGTGGTTTCAATTCATGAGACAAAGCTTTGTTTGTCTTGTGATGAAACGGCCACTCTGCAGGAAGTGGCGGTTTCGCTTGCAGCGATTAACCACACACCGTAATAGCCCAAAATCATTCAAGTGCTCATTTGGAGCACTTTCAAGCCGGATGGGAGTCCAAAGAGTCACACCACAAGACACAAAAGATGAGGGAAGGATCTGAAGTAGGTTCACTGAAGTGGAGTAGAACTTCCTAGTGAATGTAAAGAGTAGGAAGCCAAGAGGAGCAGGGAGTTGTGTTCAGTCCAGCCAAGGGACTCTGTGCGTGTGCATTTTTCTTTTGTACTTTAGTCTTATGAGAGAGTGTGTGTAATCTATGTGCTGCCCCAGAAAGATCAATAAAGTGTGAAGTTTGGTTTCAGTCTCATGTCTATGTGTGTGTTTGAGAGGTAGATTGCGAGGAACAGTTTGTCCTTCATTGAACTCCCTATCCTTGATAGCATCAATGGGTATCATAGCAAGGTGATAGCTCTAGGGCAAGGGAGAGATGAGTGTTCTCCATCTTGTGAAGGTGGGTAGAAAGAAAGAAAGGAATTATATTAATTTTCACAAATGACCAAAAAGTAGGGGCGGATTGAAGTGGAGTAGAACTTCCTAGTGAATGTAAAGAGTAGGAAGCCAAGAGGAGCAGGGAGTTGTGTTCAGTCCAACCAAGGGACTTTGTGTGTGTGCATTCTTCTATTGTATTATAGTCTTATGAGAGTGTGTGTAATCTATGTGCTTCCTCAAGAAAGATCAATAAAATGTGAAGTTTGGTTTAAGTCTCATGTCTATGTGTGTGTTTAAGGGGTAGGTTGTGAGGAACAGGCTGTCCTTCATTGAACCCCTTGTCCTTGGTAGCATCAATTGGTATCATAGCAAGGTAACAACTCCAGGGCAAGGGAGAGATGAGTGTTTTCCATCTTGTGAAGGTGGGTAGAAAGGAAGAAAGAAATTATATAAATTTTCACAGATGACAAAAAGTAGGGGCAGACTGAAGTGGAGTAGAAGTTCCTAGTGAATGTAAAGAGCTATGTTACCGGATACACCCCCCCACCTGCTCTGATACGGGTATAATACGTATCTGATACAGATATGGGCTGGATACACAGGGGATACAGCAGGATACGTCCTGCCCCCTACAGATATGTTTTGGGACGTATTCAGACGTATCCGCAGGGGGAAGGACGTATCCTGCTCGTATCCTCTGCATATCCAGCAGATTTTTTTTTTTTTTTTTTTTCAATTTCGCTTAATAACAAGTCAAACACGGACTTCAAAAAACAATTAAAGACAAAAGAAAGTATGAAAACCTTTCTGCAATTTCAATTGTTGGCTGTGTTTTCAAAATGTGAGCCTCAATCAATTCATCTGTATCTTCTTTGTTAGGGCTGTATACAACAGCTATGACGGTTGCCAGAGCAAGTCAACAAGTCTTCCAGTTAATGGATCGTGTTTCAGCCTTGCCAAAATAAAGGAAATAAATGTTTGTAACATGATCAAGATGAGGGAGAGGCTGAAATCAATAATGTCTTTTTTTGGTTATCCTTTATGTCCCAAAAATATGGTTCTCCAAGACTCTTTCTGTGCAGTACATACAGTAAGATCATTTGCACAGGTATAATACGAAAGCTCAGCTTGTGAATAAGCCCAAAGAAGAGAACAGGCCATAGTCTTAAGTTGATTTAACACCAGGTCATCTCATTGTAATCTTCACCAAATTGCAGAAAGTGCATTTTCTTTTGTCTTTATTTTTGCCCATACATTGTAACATTTGCACTATGTACTTGTAATAGGACTAATCTAAGTTCGACAATTGAATATTATGACATTTGGCATTGAATTATTAGTATGTTTTGTGGTTATTTAACTGATTATGTTTCCTCTATGCATATTATGTGGGTAATTTTGCTTATATGGCTATATATTTTATATTTTTAATTTTTTTTATATATTTTTGTAAGGCCATATCCAAGCCCCCCAAAAAATCCCCGTATCCACGTATCCGATTCTTGTATCCATATTCGTATCGGTAACATAAGTAAAGAGTAGGAATCCAAGAAGAGCAGGGAGTTGTGTTCAGTCCAGCTAAGGGACTCTGTGTGTGTGCATTCTTCTATTGTATTTTAGTCTTATGAGAGAGTGTGTAATCTATGTGTTGCCTCAAGAAAGATCAAAAAGTGTGAAGTTTGGTTTCAGTCTCATGTCTATGTGTGTGTTTGAGGGGTAGGTTGCGAGGAACACGCTGTCCTTCATTGAATCCCCTATCCTTGATAGCATAAATTGGTATCATAGCAAGGTAACAACTATGGGGCAAGGGAGAGATGAGTGTTTTCCATCTTGTGAAGGTGGGTAGAAAGAAAGAAAGAAATTATATTAATTTTCACATATGACCAAAAAGTAGGTCAATGGGACTCGAGAATACAATAGTTAACAAGAGAAAGTTGAAGGAAAATAGAATCTAATAAGCCAAACAAGGAGTACAAGTACACAAGTCAAAGTAGAGTAGTGTGCCACTAACAAAAGTAGTAATGGAACCAATACAAATAGCAATGGAGGGTGAACAAGAGCCCCCAATGCATGTGCTGATGAAGACTAGAGGACCTCATCAAAAATATCTGTTTGTGCCTGAAGTGGAGGGGTCCTCTGACCCATCATCAATCATTGTGAGAAGATCTAATAGTGCTCATTGGGGAGTATCCAATGTTGGAGGGGTTAGGTTGGGAGATCCTAGGGGGAAGCAAAACATTTCCTCTATAATCTCTCCTAACATCTAAGGCCGATGTACTTTTCGTAATACAAAAGAAACTCGTAATGTGAGTTTGTCCCTATGGTTTGGGGGTGGCTTGGTTTGGGGGCGGTCGGTAAGTAGTAGGTCCATGTCGCTAGAAAGGGGCAGAGCCATGCTGGGGGGAAGAAGTAGAGCCATAGTGTTGAGGGAGAGTAGGTTGGGATCTAAGTAATTTGAGTAGTAGTAATATGCTGATAGAAGCACCGCTTGATTGATCTATCGGTTTTGATGTGTGATGCACTGGTGTCCAAAGAGTGTTTAGTGTTACCAATTGCCTGGGTGGGCTGGAAGAAAGAGGTGATCAACATGGGGGCTCTAGAGCCTCTAGGCTCCTCTTGAAGGGATCTGCATCAGAGTGTGATGGCCTCGCGAAGAAAAAGAGCAAGGCACTGTCGGTATGGATATCTAAATAAAGTAGATAGTGTTGACTGAGTCCTTGTAGAGGCAATGCTATCTTCCCCTGTTCTCATAGTAAGTGGGGCATCTGAAAATGAAGTGTTCCTTAGTCTCCACATCTTGGAGGGAGCAAAGACAATAGATTCGACTTTGACGGAGAATGTGGTGATTTGTTTCAACCGGTAATTGGTGAGAACATAGTCTCATTTGGCGAAGGGGAAACCTCAAGCCGTGGGACCGATGGCGCTGGAGATAGTGAGGGCGACAAATAATATCATCCACTACTTGTAAGAAATTCTCGACATAGAAAGCAAGCTTGGGGCTGAGCGGCTCAATGGGTGAGATTCAAGTGGCCTAGATATATTGTTTGTAGATGTCCTCTCTAGCAGCTCTAGTGATGATGTCATTGTGGGAAGGAGTCTGGTGGGAGCGTCTAGGGAATACATGAAAGGGGGTAGCCGATCAATAGAGATGCCAATAGAAAGGATAAATCTAGTCTCAAAGTACCAACAATGCTAACGTCTAGTGGGGACCGATGAAACAAACATCTTTGAAGAGCAAAGTGCTAAGTATGGATATCTCTCTAGTAAAAATTGAGTCTCCCAAGGACCTATGTCTGTGGATGTAGAGAGTAAGCTTGAAGATCGTCTTAAGGCATAGCGGTTGGGCAGCGAATTCAGCTTGGACGATGCACCAGGGAACTCGTTGCTTGCAATGGATCATGCACTCTAACATGAGAGTCTGGCCCTCGCAATGCAGGTCTAGTCAACGACCCCCAAGCTAGGTCCCCACACCTTTGAACCATATATAACTGTAGCTTTGATGATTGCATCAAAAAGATGTAACTTGGAAGGGATGTCTTGGAAGTGGATTTGGAAACATTGACGATCTAAGATAGAAAGAGAGGCATACCCCTTGCAAAAACGTGGACGAGAGGTAGAATTATGCGAAAGCATGGACCAAAAAATTGGATCCCCAAATAAGTGTAGGCCAATGTGATCTCTGGAAATTCCCCTTTGTAGAAAAAATGGAATCTGGAGAGTGTGGAGATATTGAAGATCATGACCTTAGTTTTACTAAGGTCGACCACAAGTTGTCGAGGGCATCAAGTTGCCGTTGTAGGCCCTTGGCAGAATGTGCGAGGAGGACAACATTGTTAGCAAAAATAAGGATAGCTATAAGCACCTCATGCAAAATTCAGCCATCATCCATATGGGTATGTTGCTTAAGAAACTTCTCTAACTCATCAATGTAGATGTTGAATAGGGTAGGTGAGAGAGGACATCCTTGCTTGACCCCAATGGTACTCTTCAAAAAGTTAGAAAAACCGTGACAAGTACGAAACCACCCAATAATTGTGTCATAAAGCCTCAAAGTGGCGATAATCAAAGAGTCTGGAATGCTTATATCTCTCAACTTCTGGAAAAGCAAGTGTCTCAGAACTAAGTCAAAAGCTTTCTTGAAGTCAACAAAACAACAGACTTTAGAAGACTTGTGACGACCTTCTTCAATAATAGCCCAAAGTTTAAAGATGCGGTCGATAGTCTGATAGTCCATTCTGAAGCAAACCTGCTCCCTAGCTCTGATATTATTCCTTTCCAAGTACTTTGACAACTGCATGTCTAACAATGTGGCATAAAATTTGGCAATCGTATGCCCAATCATAATGGTGTTGTAGTTGCCAGGGATAGAGAAATCTCTGTACTTATGAATAGGGTGAATAATGTGTTGGGACCATGATTGAGAGGTCTCCAGATTAAAGAGCATGGCAAGGGGGAAGGCAAGAGAATCCACACCATCTTTGATAAACTCAATTTGAGACCTTCACAATCAACTGCTTTGTTGGTGCACAATTTCAAAATAGCTCTCTTGATGGAAGAAGTGGAGAAAATAGTGGCGGATGGTGGAGTGGGGGCAGTGATAGTAGGATGGACCAGATTATCATAGAGGGAACTAGCATAGGAGACCCATGCTTCAGGGATGATGTTGGAAACTGTGGTTTTTCTTGAGAGAAGAGTACACCACCAAGTCTTAGATGAGTGGTGGAGATCGACAAAGAGTGTAAGCCATCTAGATGGAAGAAACTTTTGTTTCTTATGTCAGAGAAGACAACGGTATTCCCTACAGAGGGTGGGAACAGATGGAGGGTCATGGGTTAGAGAAAATCAAAGTCTTAGATGAAGGGATTTGCACTCATCGTCATACCACCAGTTCACAGGGCAAGTTCCTTGGTGGGTAGGGTATATGGAGTAATGCAAGGTGTGGGGGCAAGAATCAAGGGCAGTATCCCAGAGGCTTTGACGTAAGAAATCATACATGGAATCGGTGGTGGAAAGAGGGAGGGAGTAATATCCATACATAAGAATGGACAAACAGGCCGCATAGTCAATCATGTAGTCATCGTCAAAGTGGATTGTGGTGTGTCTTGTACTGGGGGGTGTGGTAGAGGGGGGAGGTGGGGTTGAGAGGGGTGAGAACCAGTAAGGAGAATAGTATTGAAATAATGATATAGAGGAGTGTGTGACCTATGCAGGTTTGCAAACAAGATATTGCAACAGTAGGTTGAGGTTGAGAGAAAGTCTAAATGCCTCTAAGAAGAGTGGGAAGAGTTGGAGCAGTGGCTACCAATATGGCATGAAGGTTGGATGAGATTGTAGAGATGTTAAAGGTTATGCAAACAAGATTATATGTTATTGAAGAGGATAGAAGGGGATTGATCCCAAGGGATGATGTGAGTGATGTAGAAATGAAGAGTTCACAGTGGAAGATGTGGGAGTAGCACCAAAAGTAGTTGGATGAAGGAGAACATAGGCTTTTTACAACCATTCCAAAGATTGGGAGATGAGCCAAGGTGAAGGTTCCAAGTTTTTTTAGGGACTTTGAATCCCGAGGAGCTGATTGATTGGCTCAATGAGATGGAGTGTTTTGAATTTGATGATCAAAGGAAGGTGAAGGTGGCTTAGACCAAGTTGAAAGGTCATGCAGCCATATGGTGAAGGAGGTACAGACAAAGCAAAATAGAATAGGGTAAAGACAAGATTACTTGTTGGGAGAGGATGGTTGAAAATCTGAAAAGCAAGTTTCTACCTAGGGATTATCGGCTGGGTTTTTGAAGAGGTTTGAAAACTTGAGGCAAAAGGAGCTAAGTGTGAAGGACTACAAAGAGGAGTTCTATAAGGTTATCATCTGGGCTGGTTATAGTGAGATGGACCAAGAGAAGGTGGCATGACACATCAATGGGTTACGGCTGATTATCAAGGTGAAATCAGCTTAGCAAGGATGCATATAGTAGAAGAAGTATCAATATGCTTTAAGAGTGGAAGAGAAGTTATCTAGGAGGCAACAAGGTGCGGCCAGAGGAAGAGGGAGGTTCAGCAGTGGTAGGGGACAACCATCAAATGAAGGCAATCAAAAGTGGAACGTGGAAGGATCTAGCACTTCTCAAGTGCCAAATCAGCAAGCGAGAGGAGGAGCCACCTCCACAAGAGGAAGGGGCAGCTATGGATGAGGAAGAAGAACGTTCAATGGAACATGCTATAGGTGCAAAGACTTTGGGCATCATGCTTTTGAGTGTCCTCATGCTCAATGGGATGGTGAGAAGAAAAGGAATGAAGATAGTGTGCAAGTTGTACAAGTGGAAGCAAAATCCGTAGCATAACCCAAGCATACGGAGGAGCCAAAACAAGGAGAGCTTTTGCTAGCAAGGAGGAAAGTCTTGGAGGTTGAGAAGAAGAATGAGAAAGAGTACTAAAGGAGGCACATTTTCAAAACTTGATGCAAGACAAAAGGCAAGTGTTGCATTGTTGTGGTTGATAGTGGAAGATGTAGTAAATTATTGTCCACTAAGATGCTCGACAAGCTAAATTTGGTGTGCACTCCACACCCAAGGCCATATAGAGTGTGTTGGTTATTAGAGGGGAATGTGATATTGTGAGGTTGAAATGCAGATTGGTAGATAATGGGATAAGATTATGTGTGATGTCTTACCCATGGATGCATGCCATGTTTTGTTTGTGAGGTTATGGCAATTTGATAGGGAGATGTTGTATGACGAGAGCTAACACTGTGAGTGTTAAGAAGAATGCACAAAGATACATCCTAAATTCCTTGGAGGGAAAAGAGGATGGGGATAAGCACAAGAATCATCTTGTGAGGCATGTTGAGAAGCATGCATTGTTGGTAAAAGTGGTAGGAGGTTCTCTCTTGTCCAAGGGAGAGATGAGAGATTGAAGAGTTGACTACAACAATTGAGAGGAAGATAGGACAACCGGGAGTTATATTAGTTTAGATGTGTACAACAGAGAAGAGGAAGGAAATGTAGAGATGTGGTAGGGGAGGTCAGACCAATGCTTGAGGGCATTGTGATGAGATAGCATGGATTGAGATTTGCGAAGGAGGAAGGTTTGCAGTCCAACAAAATAGTTGGAAACTATGGCGCTATATCACAATATGGAAAGGGGCATTGTGACTTGGCCCACAAAGTCAAAAAGGTGGTTCTACCTCCTAGCCTAAATTTGTGAGTACTATGCTCATAAAGTCTTACCTCGAGTGTCTAATGCAGAAGCATCTAGTTAGTCAAGAAATCTTGCATTGTCCAAAAACATTTTTATGTGTTTGTGGGCTTTTGATAGTCGAAGATACCCTACATGAGCTCAATCATACTTCAACAAGATTCAAGAGGGGAGAAGAAGTGGTTCTAGGTCATAAGATAGAGTGTTCTTTGTCTTGTAATGAAAATACCAGTTAATGCAAGCATGTGTTAATCGGTAGTTTAAAAACCTCTGCTCTGTAGAAAGCAGAGGTTTCACCATAGTTAACCATGCTTAGCAACGGCCCAAAATCATTCAAGTGTTTATTTGGAGCATTTTCAAGGTGGATGGGAATCATAGTTACCATGTTTGGCCGAACTGGGGCAATGTTTAGTTTAAACTGAGCTTTTTAAAGGTTTTGAATGTATGGAGGGAGTGCAAACCAGCTCTTAATTAATCTGAAATTGAAGCTATGTATCAACTAATCTGTCCCAAAATTACTAGTTGTTACTTTAGTTGTGTTGTAAGTGAGATTGTCGACCAAAACTTGTATTGAAAAACTTCAAAACTAAAAACATATGATTGTTGGTCTTCCTTTGTGAATACCTATAGCAAAAAATCAGAGATAACAATATGCAACACTAATTTTCAAAATGAATTGTTGTGCAAACTTATGCACAATCTTTTATTAATAATAACGGCTAAAACAAGCCTATTAACTTGCATGACAAACTATGTATAAAGTAAAACTTTTATTTACCAAGTAATCTATAATTAGAATTCTAAAAATAGACTCCAAGACAAATAAAAGTAGACTAAAACAAAGACTGAAGTGAACAAAGTTGATTCACATTCAAGACAAGGTCAACATGCAAGAAGTCTTGCTCAACAAGTCACCAAGTCATGCAACCTACCCAACTATGGCATCCCAAATACACTTTAATTTCACTTAACTAATACTAAAAGTGCGCCCCACCTCTTGAGAACTCATTTGAGTACTTAGATAGTGAACTAGAGTTAACTGATAGTTCCAACTATTTTTTAAGAAATATCTAGAAAGTGTCCAAAACTGAGCAAACAATTAATTTAGGACATAAATGAATTAAATAATTTTCCTGAACACCTAAAACACCAAATAAACTAAATCTAATATCAATAATCAAGTGCCCTAATTGGCATCATAATCAACACTTTTTTGGATTTACTGCATCTGGATCCTTTGAAATTTTATTTGTTAACGTGCAAAATATCATAAAATATAAAAGTTTTTATTTTTGCAGCCCTAGAACATGTCGGATGAATTTCTTGTTGCTTGACTTATTGTTATATATATTGTTTTCTTTGTACACGGTGTATGAACCTGGAAAACAATAATCGGACAAACAAATCAAAAAATGCAAAATTCGAAAATAATCGAAAATTAGTGGAAACACCCTACACATGGGGTGAAGCGTTATGGGCTTTTACTCAAATGAAACTAACTCTACACTAAAACTAGGATACCTCCACCTCCATGGCAAGCTTTAGTGTGAGGGTCCATGGAGGCTTTGTTGGAATTTGGGGGTGGAGGGACAAGGCATGGACAAGCCATTCGCCTCTCACTCTCCTTCACGCAACCTTACTCATGTTGCAAATGACTTTGTGAAGCATCCTTATGGATTAGGGCAACTTTTAGGCTTTGCCCAATCCAACGGTTGTGATAGACCCTGATCTAAGGGTGGAGATTGCTTGCTCCACTGTTGGAGGCAAAAGTCTATTTAAACTAAGTTACCTTTTAAAGTGTTTTTAAGTTGATTTAAATTTTATTAAGTTGTGCACTTTATGTTTTCATGTTGAGTTATTTTTTCTAAATGGGGGTGTCACTTAATTGACCCCCTTGGTGTACTTTATGACTTAAAGATTTTTGTATGTTGGTTGAGCCAAGTTGATATTTTATAAAGTAATATTGAAATCATAACCTAAAGATTGCTTGTATGATTTATTTATTTATAATAAATTTACACTTTTTAATTTTTTTAATATTTTAAATTTAAGTATATATTTTTTTCCAAATATGTATATATTATTTATTTTAATTTTCCGAACTGAACCAAACTTTTCTCAAAAATTGGAACTTCCAATTTTTTTAATCCTTCAAAACGAACCAAACTTCTTGAACATGGTAATTATGATGGGAATCCAAAGAGTCATTGTTGACGCTGTGGATTGCACCCTTGAAAGAAAGTTGGGCTTCTCTTTTCCACGCGGCACAAAGGAGACTCCCCTCTTGTTGTGGGTTTGGCAAAACTGAGGGGAGAATCTCTAGATAAGGGCTAGCTCCCTTTGATGCATCTCTGAAGTCTTTTACTACTACTGCTAACAATGGGAGGGGTGAAAAGGGAGAAGGATACAACCAAAACAGAAACTAATCTAAGTGGTGATGCACCAAATGATTGATCTACTTAGCTTTGACATACACTTTACACCAAGAACAAGCTGATATATACTTCATTTGAAACGAGAAACTCTTCTGTATTAGTGTCTAATAAGGGGTCCTCTGGAGATACAGGGAGGAAGAACTACCAGAGGTGTTCTAAGACACACTATGGCATTTTGTTCACATGCGCTTATACTCTGTTGTTGACACTTCTTGCTGACCTGCAAAAGAAGAAACTCACAATACACTAGACATGCTGGAATCATTTTGTGAAAGCATGAAAGAAAATGACTTAACACAAGACAAAATCATAGACATATGCAAAAGTGCAAACTCAAATGGAGGTAAAACTGCTATGCCTTGATTCAAGGTAAAATCTTGCAGGGCTTTGCCATACAAGCTGAGAGATATCTTCCTCTCTTGGAGGTTACAATATATATAGCATGAAAGAAAAGACTTTGGCGCTTTCTAGAATAAGCGGCCCATGTTGCGTTGAATACATTGGAAAGAGAAAATTTGTTCATGCTGGTGTTATCCTTCTAGAAACTCCCTGAAATAACCATGCTGTAGATGTCGCAGGTCTTGACTTTGGTGCTTAACCCGTATTAAATATCACTGCGAAAGCATAGGTCGTATTAAATGTCACTCGAAAGCATGGGTCGCTGCAAATATCTTCTTGTGCCGACGCTTTCTGTGCCACTTGTACTGCTTAATTCGTGTCTGTGCTTGGCTAGGTGCGTCTTTTGGAACATTCCAAATGTTGTCGTATGTGTGCGTGGCCGTGTTCTGGATTCTCTGTTTTGTTCCCTCTTTCCTTGCTATTTCTTGTCTCTTTCTGGCAATTTTGAGCTCTCGGGTTATTCTTTCGTCTTTTGCTGGCTCCTTTCTCGGCCGACGCATCCCATCAAAATTGACGTCTATGGGCCCATCACTATTCGAAAACCAACGGCTATTTCACCGCCTTGAATTTGATGTTCGCGCGCTCGTCACTAGACATTTGAACCTCCAACGGCTAGTTCGCCATGCTGAAATTGACATGCTTGGGCCCGTCATTACTTTGGTAATTCCTTCGGCCTTTACAAAATGAACCTTTCTGAAGGGAAGGTGTCCCTTCGAAAAAGTGGAAAAAGTCCCTTTTCGACAGTCGAGAATCCCCCGCAAGGGCATTTGCCTTTTGGGCTCCTTTGGGCTCCCTTATCTTCTCAATTTCTTTGGACAAAATGTCTGAAGGAATTCCTTTGGACATTTTGCTCGAAGGAAGTCTTTCCTTCAAAGTTGATGCTCTTTTATTTGTAAATCCCTTCGGACAAAAGTCCGAAGGAATTCCTTTGGGCTTTTTGTCCGAAGGAATCCTTTGCCGTGGTTTTTTTTCCTTTGATAAATTCCTTCGGACAAAATGTCCGAAGGAATTCCTTTAGGCATTTTGTCCGAAGGAGTTCACCCTTTGGTTATACATGGATTTTCTTCGAACAAAAGTCCGAAGAAATCCTTGGTCTCTTTTGCCTTGTATTTTCTCCGAAGGAAAGCTTACCTTTCGGCCTTCTGCCTTTTCATTTTTTCCGAAGGTGCTCCTTGCCCTCCGCAAGGGCACTTTGGGCAATTTGTCCGAAGGAGTTCACCCTTTGGTTATACATGGATTTTCTTCAGACAAAAGTCCGAAGAAATCCTTGGTCTCTTTTGCCTTGTATTTTTTCCGAAGGAAAGCTTACCTTTCGGCCTTCTACCTTTTCATTTTTTCCGAAGGTGCTCCCTGCCCTCTGCAAGGGCACTTTGGGCCCCAAGTTGCCCTTTGGAGCCTGCTGAAAGGTCCAATTGGTCACCTGCCTGCCCTCCGCAAGGGCATTTGTCTTTCAGAGCCTGCCGAAAGACTCGTATCCTTTGAAATTGGCCCGTTCCTTTGCCGAAAAGCTTGTGCAAACAACTGCCCAAAGTGAAATAAGCCTCCAGATCAACCCGAAACATCAACAAGGCTCAAGTCACTTGGCTTTTTTATAGAACAACAGGGCTATTATAAAAAAAACGACAATTGCAGTAAGGTGAAGACATTAGAGGCTGGCTAATCAGGACAGCAGGGGAGGAAGGAAGACCGATTTTTTTGGCCTGCAGGACCAAAAAATGGTCAACAGTCACACCATGAGACAAAAGATGAGGGAAGGCTCTAAAGGAGGCAGAAGTGAATTTGGGCAGTAGGAAGCCAAGAGAAGTAGAGACTTCTGTTTAGTCCAGCCAAGGGACTGTGTGTGTGAGCATTCTTTGATTGTAGCGTAGTCTTAGGAGCATGTGTGTAATCTCTCTGTTCACTCAAAAAAGATCAATAAAGTGTGAAGTTTGGTTTCAGTCTCATGTCTGTGTGTGTTTGAGAGGTAGGTTGTAAGGAACAGGTTCCTTCATTGGACCCCCTATCCTTGACTGCATCAGATAACTTGAAGCTTTTTTTTTGGTATTGACTTTGGGATTGTGCAATATATCCACTTCCCTTTTATGGACGACATCCCTGAACAACAAATCCTCAGTTATATCAATCATTTTCTGCTGTTGTTGACAGGTGGCCGCAGATGATATATGCATTTGTCCAGAAGGGGATTTTAAGGTCCATGTTCTATGGTTTTTCTGCAGAGGTGCTTTTATGTTCCCATTAATGGATTGAAATGTAGTTTTATGGGTGAAATCTCCTTGAGATGGTTCAGCAGTGTGATGGGAGCTAGCAGATGCTCCCTATGAGTCACAGGCATTTCCTTCAACTGGGTTAACCACAGGAAAACCTAGAGTCCGGTGGAGCGAAATGGCTTCAGACACAATATTCTCAGTTTCAAAAGGTGGGGCACTGGATGGGTAGTTCATGGGTGGTGGGGCCTGTTGATGGTAGGTGGAAGGAGGAGAGGTGCTTACAAGCTAAGGCAAAGTACAGAAATCGGATAAAGAGTGGACATGAATGTAGGAACCGGTATGGCAGGGGAAGGTTTGCTTGTATGGGGGGACATGCAGGAATATGGCATGGATTCATTTATATTTAGGTTTGAATGTGAGCATATCTGGTGCATGCCTGGAGTGAAAACTTACTGATATTGCATTTTGGCTATTTCCTGTTGCTGAGGTGTTCTCCAGCATCTAACTTGATAGCATTTTTCTCATTCTGATTCTGCTTCACATTCCTTATGGTTCTCACTTGTGTGTTTGAATGACAGGGCTGCACACTTCCTACTTTTTCCTTCTGCTAGTATACCCTAATTGTTTTGGTCTCTGGAGGATTACATTTGCATTTGCAGTAAATTAGTGCCTAATTTATAGCCATTTATATGAGCCTAGGGCTTTTCAGCGGAGGCATACATAATTCACAAGAGAAAGGATTCCCTGTAACTTCAGATCCTTTGGCAAGACTAAAGTTCGTATAAATCTGTGTGGAATAGATGTACAAAAACTTAGTTGATTAATCATCCTAGTGGAGCTGTTCTACTTTAATGTTTATGACAGACATGGGAGAATACATTCGTTGCAAAGGATATATAATATTTGGTGGTGTGATATTCAGACAACTCATTAAATTTTCCCATTTCACCCTTCTGAAATATTCAAAGCTCATCACTATCTTCGCAGGCTCTTACCCACTATCTGTGCTCTTGTGGTTTCGTGATTGTTAAGACCTCATCAGCTTCCATTTTGACTGTCTATTTCAAGTTGGAATGGATGCTTTTGATGATGGGTCCTTCATGATTGATGTGTGCTTTTACTATTTTAACCTGCTGTTTAACACATCTTATAGTGCACATTTTCATGCTGAAAACCATCTTCTGGGAGGGGGATCATTGAAATCACCGGTTCTGTCCATTTACCCTGCGTGCAGACCAGGAGACAATTGTTATAAGGACGTGCTATTGGGATTGTGAGTGATATGAGAAATAGTGCTAAGGGAGGATGCATATTAGTCAAATGAAGTTCTTTAAAATTTAATAAGTTGGGTCACATGGGGGTGGGTAACAGAGGGGTACCTTTAGGATCATATTTTTCCTAAGTATGTGGATAAAGGGGTTAAAGTGGTATGTGAAAGGACCTTAACTAATTGATCCTTGGGTTCATATGAATGTTAGGTGTGGGAAATTGTTTTGGCCCTTGGGAGAATTTCTTGGTTGACCTGGCATAGGACTTTTGGCACCAATGCTAACTCCCCCTAAGAAGTGATCAGCCCATTGCTAGGGTCTTTTGTCGTTGCCATTTTTGCAGTTATATGGGCAACTCAATTTTATTTTGTTTCTCATGTTTTAGGATGACAACTTGGAAGTGTTTCTCATGTTTCCATTTTCAACTGGGTTTCAATCTGCCCACTTCAGATGTTGTGTTTATGGTTTCTTTGGCTTTCTTAATCATGCTGCTTATGATTTTTGAGACTCCTATATAGAGATGTGTGATTTGTGTGTGCAAAGCTAACTGTATTCCTTGACACAGCCCATAATTCTGCATAATTATTGTCCTATGTGCCAATATTTTGTGAGTACCTTATGGTTTCTTACCCAAGAATTTATGAGAATCCCTCTGATTCCTGATATTCCTAGGTTGCGACTTGAGGCTCCATAAAAGTATTAATGTATGGATATCTGGCGGAGGTGGCTACTGTTTGTATTATCCTTGCCCTTTGAAAATATATAATTTGTAGTGAAACGAGAGAGTCCACGTGCAGAAGATTTTTAGATGTTTCATATTCGATGATTGGAATCTGGTTGCTGAGCTTGAGTTGTAAGACCAATTCCGTAGTTCAGTTTTGAGCTTTAATTATTTGAACAAGAGTGGGAAGCATTTTTCTCCAATCCTCAGTGATCTTGTGGTTTCACTTGAACCAAACATTCCAGCACACATGACCCTGAACTATTTGATGGAGAATAATTATTATTTCCATTTCTGAACTTGGATTTGTCCAGTTGAATATAGTGGATGTGAGACGATTCAGCTTAGGGGGCCTGAGCCCAGGAGAGAATGCTATCTGTTTCCATATGTGTATGAGAAATACCTAAATAAGTGTTCTATATTTTCTAACTCTTTTTAACAATTGGAGAACAATGGGGGCCCTGCCCATCCTTTCATTTTCAAACTGTCAGCTGTTAGCATTTTACAGTGGACAAGCCACAAGAAATTTCCTTCATTTTTATATTTTCTGATTGCTTTGATTTTTGGAGTGTTGCGTAAGTTGAAAGATGCTATGCATGCTCCATCCCCACTTCTAGGCTATATCCATTTGCCTGGTTCCTATTAAATATTATTGGTCTATTCGTTAACTCTGTCAACATGTGTTGTGTTTGCTCGCTTTGAGTACTTCACATGCTTTTGATTCTGTTGGTGTTTCAAAATACAGTATTCCCTTCCTTTATATGGTAAAGTCATGAGGTTCTTTTCCAGCATGACCTATTGTAATCCATCTTATTTCAGACCTGTAAATGGTGGTCTGCCATTCCAACTTCCCTCTGAGAATTTTTTACTTTGACCATTCCCCACTTGCATGGACATTTCCTGTTATAAAAGTATAGGACCATCTTTAACCTGTCTGACAATTGCTTATGTTTGTAGTGTCCAGAAACTTGTAGCATCCTGTGGTGGTAAGCACAAGTATTTTTTTCGTTATGATTGGGACCATGGGGAGTTTTGAATTTTATTGAATCTCCAGGCCAATTGCAAGTGCTTGATTAAATCGCGTGAATTGTAAAAATTTTAACCCCCCGTATTATTCTAGCTCTGTGATTTTTGATTAGCCCATTATTGGGCATTTTTACTTTTCTCCTGTAGTTCTCAACAGTAAATTCCTCTGTATTGCTATTAACTTTGTCTCAACTTGCCTTGGGGTAGGGAGAAGCATTAATAGATAAAATGGGACTGCTTACAAGACTGCCTCTATCAGTTGTATCCTTCTTGCCAAATAAAGTCCACCTGTCGTGCAGTGGGTTAGATTGGCTTGTATCTTACTTATCGTGTTTTCCCAAAATGCTGGTGTAGTGGGAAACCACGATAAGTGGCACATACCTAGAGGGGTCCCATTGGAAATTGGTGTTTCTTTGTGGATACAGGATGGTGTGCTTTGAGCCGCATATCCCAACTTATTTTGTGTGTAAAGGTGGCAGCTAGTAGTAGTTTCCTGCAGAAAAACTGTCTTTTTTTTTCTTCCCTGATCTTATCCCTACAAAAAGGACATTTATTGGGTATGCCTAACCCTCTTTCATTCCATAAGAGAATCTGCAATAGACAAATTGAGTGGTATGAGACATACCTATGATTTGTTCTAGGTTAGATTTAGACTCTATTGTTTCCAAGATGCGAAGCTAATCTTCTGTATTATTCCTTAGGCTGTCCTCCATTTCCTCGTAGCGAGCTTCTACTGAGGATTTCCTTGTTTGACCAGTCTATTAGATTAGTTCAAATACATAGTTAAGCAAACTAATGGTTGTTTATACTTGCTAAAATAGGTAGATTAGTTGTCTATTCAAAGTATGCAATCTTTTGTTCGTATGTGTATTTGTACATGGGTGTGGTGTTTGTTATGTGCTGCTGTCTTATATATAGCAGGCATTATGCAATGGAATCCACGGCATGTGCAATAAATTTAATATGGTATGAGAGCCATTACATTATGACAATCATTTCATTTTTTTATGCTGTGAATTGAAACTTGGCAGTGCTCTGGAGTGTTGGAAAATGTTGTAAGGTTTGATATTTTGGAAAAGGCAAAAACCTATAAACAACAACAGTGTAAGGGACACGAGACTCATCTCCCGCCTTCCTGTCAAGAACAGCAGTCTAAGGGACATGAGCTTGAGCGCCGGTCTATGAGCACAGCCATTGACGTTCCTTACCTCTGCTCCTGCAGAGAAAGTGGCACAGGCATCCTCCATAGAAAGTGGCGTCCTTATCCAGATCTACGATTGAGAGAGTGCCAAAACAAAAGACAATAATTGGCTGGAGACACACATCTTGGATGCGAGGAAGTCTCAAGGCTCTCTTTAGGTAGTTTGAGTTCCGTGGTAAATCTGTGCTTTAGTAGTAAAAATATGGATTTTCAGTTTTATGAATACAAAGTGATCCACGTTAACCATCTCTGGAAGCATTCTGACCTGATCTGGATTCAGTCAATTAGAAGCAAACCGTGCATGGGGGCCCCTTTGCATGTGTGAGGTGTGTGTGGAGTGCGTGCCAAGTTTTAGGGTTTGCAGTGCCTCCTGTGGTAAAATATTTAGTATGGCATAATTTTATAAAGTTTATAAACTGTTGGAGAAATTGAGGCACACCTGAACCGTAACAAGGAGCCTACCAAGAAACCTCGGTCATAAAAAGGGTTGGCTGCTCAAATGGTAGAGCATCCAAGCATTCACAAGGGGGTCCTAGGTTTGAGTCCTTATTGGTCCATAGAAAATAACATAGTATCAGAGTCAGACTACGAGCTCCGAGCACAAAAGTGTTGCTCAAGGGGTGTGTGGAGAAAATGATCCACACCTAAACTACAACAAGAAGCCTACCGAAAAGCCTGGGTCATAAAAGGGCTGGTATCTCTAGTAGTAGAGCACTAGAGCATGCACTAGGGAGGTCATAGGTTTGAGTCCTAGGCAGTCCATGGAAAATTAACATAAACTTTTAAATTGATAAAATATTTCTTCTCTATGCTGGGGGACTGAAGTTAATTCAATAGTTTTTTGGGGCGACTAAGTCAGAAGCTGAAATTTTGCCAAATTACTTACAGTAGTGTGTTAGATTGATTTGTGGTTGTATTTTAGTCTTTCCACTCTTTGGATTGTAATATATATATATATATAGAGGCCAGGTGGACTTTTTTTTGTGGTAAACAATGGCAAAATAAAAGCTTTGCTTTTGCCCAAGTCTCAAAGGTTGACTGGAAAAGCTTTAGTCTGTGGAATCATAAAATACTCACAGTTTGCGAGTATAGAGATCTCAATCAAATTGTGTTAAGCAAAGAAGCCAGACCAACAGATGATCCCAAAGATTATGATGAGACACAAAGAATCTTTAATGCTTTGAAAATTGCTAGTTGGAGATGAACTAGTACTAAAAGTATGGACACAAAGACTCTTTAATTGCGAGTATTTAGATGTCCATCCATTCAAGAAAGTTGGGATGTGTGTGCAGGATGTCAGAGGAAAACAAAGTTGACACCCATTTGCTATTGAAAAAGCATGGTACGCCAAAATTGTCACTGGATCTAGTATGTGCTGATTTGCATGGTCCTATGGAAACACACATTGTTTGTGGAACACATTATTTCTTGTTGTTGGTTGAGGATTTTTCTAAAAAAATGTGGGTCTACTTCCTAGAAAAGTCAAAATTCTTTTCTCAGTTTGTTGCATTCAAAGCCCTAGTAGAGAAACAAACACATAAACTGATCAAGACTTTCAAGTCTGATAGTGGAGGCGAGTTTGCCTCTAAACAATTTCAAGAATTCTGCAAGGAATGTATACATCTTCAATATAGTACTTGATACACTCCACAGCAAAAAGGGATCATGGAAAGCAAAAAGGGATCGTGGAAAGGAGGAATAGGTCATTTATGGAGATGGCAAGATGGATGGTGCATAGCCATAATGTGCCATATTGGTACTGGATGGAAGTTGTAAATACAACAGTCTACATCCTTAACCAGTGTCCTTGTAAAGCATTGCAGGATGTCACTCCTAAGGAAGCATGGTATGGCAAGAGACCATTTGTAAGTAACTTTTTTGTTTTCAACTGTGTTTCTTTTGCATTAATTTCTAAAAAGGAGAAATAAATTAGACGCAAAGGGAAAAACCTATATGTTTGTTGGTTAGATTGAGCATTCAAAAGCATATATGTTATTTAATGTCTCCACAATCAAAATTATAGTTAATAAAGAAGTTGTAGATGAATATACATCTTTCCTCTCTGAAAATGGTAAATCTGCAAATAATATCGTATGGGTAAATGCTGCTGACAGTTATAAAAATAAGTTATGGTGTTGAATAAAACAAGGCTGAAAGCCAAAATATCAGAGGAGTCAAGATTGGGGCGGGGGTGAGGGGTGAGGGGCAGGGGAAGGGGTCTGATGAGGAACAAAGTGATACCCAATATTCATAACTAGGGGAACCAACAAGGGAGACTGAAATGGTATTGTACCACGGTGAAGGATGTTTGGTCGGATGAATTTCCATAGGCAATTGAAGGGAAATCTACACAATCGTGAAAACAATTGGTGCAAGGTGTTGAATAGGGAATTTTTTCTCTTATGTTGTTTTGTAGGTAATTAAACCTAGCACATTTGAAGAAGCCAAAGGAAAGCCTCAATCGGAAGTTGACATGAAGGTGGAATTTGAGGCCTTAATTCAAAACAAGACTTAGGTGTTGTTTGCATTACCCCAAGGGAAGAATCCCATTAGTTGTAAAAGGGTTTATAAAGTTAAAAGTAAATCAGATGGCTCTTTGGATAAGCACAAATATCAACTTGTCGCTAAATGATATGCACATCAAGAAGGGGTAGACTATGAAGAGACTTTTGCCTCCACTGCAAAGAAAGTGTTAGGAACCCATGACTTACCCGTATTAGTGTAATAATTGCTATGGACGCATATGCTTTGTAAGTCGTCCCTTAGAGCTTATTTGAATTGTCCCACATACAAGGGAAGTAGTAGTTTTTAGAATAGAGTTAGTATATAAGCAAGTGTTGAGGCCCAATGAAGGCATCCACGAATTCATTGTATTGAGCTTGCTCAAAGGAGGTTGCCCCCTCGAAGAGGCCTGCGATCAATATAAGCTTTCTGTGTTTCTGTTATTGGTAAGAGTTATTTTATTTTCACATATTTTGATTAAATCTATTGTAAGAGGTAATCTGCTATAGGAGGTTCATTACATCTGGTATCAGAGCGCTTTCTTGGCTTTGTGGGTAGATTTGGAGCAATTTTTTTTTCAAAGCAGGGTTTTCCAGGAGCTGCGCCATTTTCTGGCAAGAAATTTTTCATTGCAGGTTCCATCATTTCGGATTGGGTAAATACCTATCCGCTTAACTGTGGGAAGTGCTTGGGCATAAGCCCTAAAACTCATTGTGAGGAGTACCACAGGAACCTCGAAGTAGCTGGCCCATTGAGAGGACCTGCCAGCGAAAAGGGCAACGACCCCATCCTGATTGACTAGATCCCACCCGTGAGGTAAACCAAAAGCTGTCGTTAAGGGGTAAACCTACGGCCAGAAATTTCTGGAGAGCGGTACTCGATCAGACAGCTTTGGTGGCCAGAGAGAATTTAAAAATCCTTTAGGCAGCCAAACAAACCTGGGGTCCATATCCAACTTATCAGGTTCAGAGAGCAAACAATAGCATATCCACAGTTGATGATATTTCCAACCGCACAGTTGCAAACAATCCGTACCTGAAACACCAAAAAAAAAAAGCCGCAAAAAACAGAAAAAAAAAAAAGGTCCAAAATTTGCGAAGGATCCCCGGCTATTAACAACTAGTTATGGTCACCACTCGTGCCGGCACAAAAATCATGGAAGAAGAAATTGCCCGCGTTGAAATCTCAGGTTACAGAGTTAACCGATATGATGCGTGGCTTGAATCAACAGAATAGCATCTTGCTCAACAGAGTGCAGAAGGAGGAGTTTTCTTCAAAGCATCACTCCTTTGCTTCCAACTTCTCCCGTGGACCTAAGCTAGACTTTCCACGGTTCAATGGTACAGATCCTACAGGATGGATATATCGAGCTGAACAATTCTTCAACCTCCACAATACTTATTCTGCAAACAAAGTCCCAATTGCTTCTTTTCATTTGGAACAAGAAGCACTTCAGTGGTACCGTTGGTATCTCAAGACAAATGATGAACCCGATTGGTCAAATTTTGCATCCTTAATTTTGGGTAGGTTTGGTCCCTCAACATTTGAAGATTTCACAGGAGCTCTCACCAAACTCCGTCAAATAGGTACTGTTCGTGAATATCAGATTGAGTTTGAAAAACTCGCTAATCACACTGAAGGGTTGTTAGATGACTTCTTCAAAAGTTGCTTTGTTAGTGGCCTCAGAGAGCCGATCCGTTCGGAGGTAAAAATGTTTTGACTTGAAAATATGATGGACGCTTTGGGTCTGGCTAAGTTAGCAGAAAAACTCTCCACACAGCGTCGACCTCCCACCTTTTTTCCAGCAAAGAACACAGTGAATCAACGGACAACCATAACCACACCAATCAAGCGCCTGACTGAGGCAGAGATGTGGGCTCGCAAAGAGAAAGGATTATGTTACAACTGTGATGACAAATGGGTTAAGGGTCACAGGTGCGTCCAACAAAAACTTTACTTGCTAGATGTGGAGTCACCCCCAGAGCAAGACAGCGACCCTGATATTCCAGAATTTCAAGATGCTCAAGAAGAACCCGGCACTGAAGAGGACCCAGTGGTTCAAGAGACTCAACTTGAGATCTCAGTGCATGCACTAGCAGGTGTCACCACTCCCCAAACCATGAAGGTCAAAGGGTGCTTCAAAAAGATCCCTCTCACAATCCTCATTGACTCGGGCAGTACTCACAATTTCATCGATCCTCGCATTGCTAAGGCGGCAGACTGCTTTATATACCCTTGTTCTAGCTTTGAAGTCATGATTGCTAATGGGGGCACATTGCCATGTAAAGGGAAGTGTCGAAATGTGCGTATTGCAATCGGCGATTATAATTGTCGCTCTGATATGTTTGCCCTGCCCTTAGGAGGGTGTGATGTGGTTTTAGGGGCCCAGTGGCTTCGCACATTAGGACCTATTTTATGGGACTTCTCTGAGCTTTGGATGCAGTTCACAGATAATGGTTAGAAGCACAGCTTAAAAGGGTTATTACTAGGATCTGCTAGCATCATCAGTTCTCATCGCATGGAAAAACTTTTGAAGAAAGGCTCACATGGGGTCATTGCACAGCTGCATTCCATTCAACTCTAGCCCCCTGCTGCTACTAACCACCCTACAGATTTACAAGCCATACTCGACAAGCATGCAACCATTTTTTTAGAACCAGTAGGTTTGCCCCCTTCACGCCCTGAAGATCACCGCATTCCTTTCCTTCCAGGAAGCATACCACCCAACATCCGGCCCTATCGTTACCCCCATCTGCAAAAGACTGAAATTGAGAACTTAGTTCGGGAACTCCTCAAGTCCGGAGTTATTCGCCCCAGCACTAGCCCATATTCCTCCCCAGTCCTTCTTGTCCACAAAAAAGATGGGTCGTGGCGCCTTTGCATTGACTTCCGAGCCCTTAACCACCTCACTATCAAGGATAAATTCCCAATTCCTGTCATCGATGAGCTTCTTGATGAGCTCCATGGGGCCAAATTCTTCTCCAAGTTGGATCTGCATTCTGGCTATCATAAAATTCGAGTGCATCCTGATGACATTCCCAAGACAGCCTTCCGTACACATGGTCACTATGAGTTCCTTGTCATGCCATTTGGCCTTACAAATGCCCCTTCCACTTTTCAAGCACTCATGAATAAAATCTTTTGGCCTTTTCTCCGTCAATTTATTTTAGTTTTCTTTGATGACATTTTGATCTACAGCCGCACATGGGCCGAGCATCTCCAACATATTGACAGGGCATTACAATTGTTAGCAGACAATCAATTATGTGCCAAGCAATCCAAGTGTTCATTCGGTCAAGAGGAAATCGACTATTTGGGGCACATTGTTTCAGTGCATGGGGTTCGCGCATACCCAAAAAAAATCACTGCTATGCAGAATTGGCCTCAACCAACCACCCTCAAGAGCCTTCGTGGTTTCTTAGGCCTGACAGGATACTATCGCAAGTTCGTCAAAGATTATGGAAAGATCGCGGCTCCTTTGACTTCCTTACTGAAGAAGGATGCTTTCACCTGGGGTGCAACAGCTGATCAGGTATTCGTCCAACTCAAACAAGTAATGTGTAGCACACCAGTTTTGGCACTGCTAGACTTCACCAAAACTTTCACCATCGAAAGTGATGCCAGTGGCATCGTCTTGGGTGCTGTTCTTCTCCAAGAGGGCCGACCAATTGCCTTCACTAGCAAAGCCCTTTCTGGCCGCAATTTAGCTTTATCTACATATGAAAAGGAAATGATGGCAATTATACATGCAGTACAAAAATGGAGACCCTACTTACCGGGAAACCATTTTTGCATCAAAACTGATCATCAGAGTTTGAAATATTTCTTGGAATAGCGGGTCTCATCCCCAGCTCAGCAGAAGTGGGTCAGCAAACTTATGGGTTATAATTATGAGATCACCTATAAGAAGGGAAAAGACAATGTTGTGGCTGATGCTCTCTCAAGAACCTTTGAGGCCCAGCCTTCCCTCTCTGCAATCTCCATGCCGATTCCTAAATGGTTGGAATCTGTCCAACAAGGGTATACAAATGATCCCTCCATATGCCACCTCATTCATCAATTGGCCATTAACCCCTTTGCAGTACCGCATTATTCATGGGACGGTGCTTCTCTGCGATACAAGGGCCGTCTGGTGCTTCCCCAAATTCCAGACCTGCATCAAGCTATCTTCTATGAAATCCATGCTTCCCCCTCAACAGGGCACTCAGGGTTTCTCAAAACCTATGAGCGGGCACATCGACACTTTTTTTGGAAAGGCATGAAAGCTGAAATTAAACAGATGGTGGCCGAATGTGATACCTGCCAACGACACAAAGGTGAAACCACATTGACTCCCGGTTTGCTCGCGCCTTTGCCCATTCCTACTAGGATCTGGACAGATATTTCCATGGATTTCATTGAGGGCCTCCCTAAATCTGGGGGAAAGACAATGATCTTAGTCGTAGTCAATCGCCTCTCCAAATATGGTCATTTTTGTGCACTCAGCCACCCATACACAGCCTCCACAGTTGCACAGGATTTTTTGGATCAGATCTTCCGTCTTCATGGCATTCCTTCTTCAATTGTCTCAGATCGTGATGCCACTTTCACTAGCCATATTTGGACGGAACTATTTCGTTGCACAGGCACACAATTGAGAATGAGCTCTGGGTACCACCCACAAACAGATGGCTAGACAAAAATAGTCAACAAATGCTTGGAGACCTTCCTTAGTTGCTTTGCTTCAAAACAACATCAATGGGCCAAGTGGCTTCCCCTAGCTGAATGGTGGTACAATACCTCATACCACACTTGCACCAAAATGACTCCCTATGAGGCAGTTTATGGTCAAGCACCGCCACCACTTCTTCCATATACTCCTGGCAGCTCACCAGTTCAGGCAGTCGACACTACTCTCCGAAAAAGGGATCAGATTCTCCGCACCTTGCGAGACAATCTCCACATTGCACAGAATCGAATGAAGCAGCACGCTGATCAACACCGCTCTGAGCGTACCTTTGAACCTGGTGATATGGTCTTTCTTCGTATGCAACCATAAAAGCAATCATCACTAAAACTAAAAGGGCACCAAAAGCTTGCTCCAAAGTTTTATGGGCCATATAAGGTTCTCCAAAAGATTGGGTTAGTTGCTTACAAGTTAGAGCTTCCACCTTCCTCCCAAGTTCATCCCGTCTTTCATGTCTCCTGTTTGAAACAAGTTCTTGGATCCAACATCCGAGTGCAGACAGTTTTACCAGCACTTGATAATGAAGGCTCCATCCTTCTCGAGCCAGAAGCAATCCTGGACCGGCGCACCCGCCAACTTCGATCCCGCTCCATCACAGAGGTCTTAATCCAATGGCACGGCATGCAACCAGAAGATGCAACATGGGAACCACTCTTCCAGATTCAACAACAATTCCCACATTTGAAGCTTTGAGGGCAAAGCTTTTTTTAAGAGGGAGGGGATGTTAGGAACTCGTGACTTACCCGTATTAGTGTAATAATTGCTATGGACGCATATGCTTTGTAAGTCGTCCTTTAGAGCTTATTTGAATTGTCCCACATACAAGGGAAGTAGTAGTTTTTAGAATAGAGTTAGTAAATAAGCAAGTGTTGAGGCCCAATGAAGGCATCCACGAATTCATTGTATTGAGCTTGCTCAAAGGAGGTTGCCCCCTCGAAGAGTCCTGCGATCAATATAAGCTTTCTGTGTTTCTGTTATTGGTAAGAGTTATTTTATTTTCGCATATTTTGATTAAATCTATTGTAAGAGGTAATTTGCTGTAGGAGGTTCATTACAGAAAGTAACCTTTCAGTTGGTTATCTCCATTTCTGCTTAGTTTAGATGAAAGATATATCAAATGAATGTTAAAAGTGCCTTCTTGAATGGATACTTGGCGAAGGTTCCTGGGAAAGCACATTTGGTTTGCAGGTTGGTTAAATCCTTGTATGAAATTAAGCAGCCTCCTTGAGCTTGGTATTTTAAAATTGGTCAAAATCTAGAGATTCAGGGTTTAGAAGTTATTCTGATCCCAATCTATAATATCCCCAATAGGATCGAAATACTTCAATTTGGATTTTGCTTTAATCCTATTTATTGGAAACTATATCATTGATATTTTCATCAATTTTTTATGAACTTATAAAAATAAATCAAATATAAGAAATTTTTGATTTTAAATACTGAATTCTTGATTTTTGTCTTAGACAAATATTCGGAATAAGAATAGTTGAATATTCAAAGTGAAGCACAAGTGTAACTCCTAATTGAAGTTACCCACTAGGCCTCAAGGGTTTTTGTCTTTGGGTCTAATTGTAAATGAGGGTTTTCATCCTCAAGTCCATTTTTAGAGCTGCTGCTCAACTTGGTGTATTTATTGAATAAAATATTATTTTTTTAATCTGCTCTTACTCCACTATCTTTCCTTCATAAATACCCTTCTAATGTCTTTTCCCAGGGGAGACGATGTTCCAAAGGGTGGCATCCCTTGGTGTTTAGGTGGGTCGGCCTGCCTATGTAAGTTTTTTTTAAAATTAAATGTGGCGCTCCCCGCAAGAGGAACGATTCTAATTGCTGCGCCCTCCTTAATGGCTGTGCCCTTGTCTTATGCTTAGAAAATGGATATTACAATCCTCCCTTCCCAAAATTGCTTGTCCTCAAGCAATTGTAAGCCCTCATGCCCACGTACCATGTCCAAGAGATAAAACATGATGTAGTGCTCCCAAAGCCTTGATCCAATCCCTATCAAATGAGAGATCTCTTGCCAACACAAGCTCAAGCTTCTAATGTACTGTTGTCAACCTGGATCCTGCGCCCTGAATCGAAGACGTGCATAAAATGGCCAGTCTTCAATCCGGTTGAAACAATGGGATCTTCTCACGAGGGTGGGTGCCTCAATGGTGAGAAGAACCTCTAGAGAAGGTTGGTTCCTGTAAGATGTATCAATGAGGATCTCTACTCTATGCTGCGGACTACCATGGAAAAGAGAGAAGGAAACTTTAAGGGAAAATCCTACCTAATAAAGATGATACACCAGAAGATTGATCCACTCAACTTGGAACCTTGAACACTGAACAAACAAGGGAAAAGGAAGACCTTTGATTTCAATAAATCACTTATGCATAAATATTTCATGAAGAGGTTCGATCCAATGACCAAAACATGAGGGAAAACGATGGAGAGAGGTTTGATACAAGACACTTTGCAGCCACCTAACATCCACTTACAGCTTCAGCAAAAGACATGAACACTGAACATGACCTGCATAATACGATGAGCTAGCAACTAGGTACGAACCAGAATTTGGGAAGGGAGAGAAATCTACCACATATGCAAATTGCTGAATAAATATACACTATGCCAGCACTTGAAATTTGAAAGTACAGTCCTATTGATTGAAGAGGTTACACAACTCACCAATGGCAGACTCTGGTCTAGCCAAGAGAGGGATGATTTTAATCAAAGCTGAAAACCAATTTATAGAGAATTACAAAAGCCAAAGATTGGCGTTGAAAAATTGAAGAGAAGGATTAACTTAGATTAACTCAAGGCCGACTTGGCCTTTCAATAAAATATGTTTTCTTTTTGTCTTTGCATGAAGCTTCTTGCGCTTGAGGACGTGAACTTGTCTCTGTTCTGAACCACCCACCTCTCTTTGCATGAAAATCCACGCCAGTGTCAATTTTAGAACTCTACGTGAGCTACTTGATGTCGAGTTGGAACGTTTGAAAAGCTGAGTTGACCGTTTGATACGCTGAGTTGGACGAAGAGATCATTCTCCTTTGCATGGGAAACCCCTGGTAGATGTGGCGTTTAACAATTAGTCAACTCTAAATCTAGAACAGTCAACTCGACATTCGAATTTGGAACTCCGGTTGAAGCTAAGTTGGACCTTCGGATGCATGAGTTGATCCGGAGATGAGCAGGACTTCAACAACCAGTCAACTGAAGCTTTGATCGGTCGATCGAAAATAGCCCTTGCTTGCATGTATTTTATCCTATTCTAGTCTGCGTGTTCATGTCTATTTCTTACGGGATTCTATATTTGGATGTATTAGTCTATATTTCCTCTGTTTGGCCTTTTTTCAACTTTTCGTCGCTTAATCTGAGGTCAACTTCCCGTGGTTTAATTCTTTCGGAATTTTGGCTTTACCTTTGTTTCAACGGTTACTTGCCACGGTCAAAATTTGACGTCTTGCGGGACGCCACCCTTAGTCTTCTTATTTCCTTCGGAATTCTTGTTGACTTTACCTTTGATTTCCTTCGGCTATAAGCTTGCCAAGTTTGCTGAACCTTCGGAATTTTTTGTTTGCAACTTTTCCGAAGGAATCCTATGGCTTCATATTTCCTCGGCTTTATCCTCCGAAGTATTCCTTTGGACAAAAAGTCCGAAGGAATTCCTTCGGATTTTTTTTCCGAAGGATATCTTCCTTTGTCATTTCCTTTGGCTTGGGCTTTTATTCCACGGGTCTTTCTCTTTTGGTGGCTTCTCTCCGAATTTCTTCGGACTTTTTGTTCGAAGGAATTCCTTCGGACAAAAAGCCCGAAGGAATTAACCTTCGTCTTTGCCTTCTTCACCTGTTTCTTCGGACTTTCCTTCTTTGTAATTTTCCAAATTTCTTTTGACTTTTTGTCCGAAGGAATTAATTCCTTGTTTTTTGTCTTTGACTGCCTTCATAAACATTGCCCTTCGAAAAATGCACAAAAGTCTAGGCACCGACCAAGTGCCCTCCGCAAGGGCTACTGTCCCTTCATCTGCGCCCTTGTCAAAAAAATTGTAGGGCACCTGAGTTTTTGCAGGGGTCCCGAACTTGACGTGTACCTTCCCGAAGGGTAGGTGCCCTTTGGGATTGTTGACAATGACACTTCCGAAGGGTATCTTGCCCTTCGAGTTTTTTGCAGGGGTCCCCTTCTGTCTTCCAAAGCCCTTTGCAATTCCACAGACTTATTCCTTCGGATTTCTTCGGACTTTTGTCCAAAGGATTTCCTTCGGACAAAAATTCCGAAGGAATTATTCCTTGGGCTTTTTGCTTTTGGGCGGGACTTTTACTTGCTTGGCTGCGGGTGTTCCCTTTGTAAATTCTCCGAAGTATTCCTTCGGACAAAAAGTCCAAAGGAATTACTTCCTTTGTTGTAAGCTCTGCAAATTCTCTGAAGGAATTTAAATTTGTAATTTCCTGCGGACTTATGTCCTTAGCACTTCTCCGAAGCTATGTGACATTCTGCCTTCTTTGATGAACCATTCGTAGCAAAGGCCTTCACAAAAGAAAAAACAATGTATTCTTCCCAATGAATTCTTTCTTTCCTTGGATGGAGATGTGAATTTTTTGAATGGCAAGAGACAATCCGTTCTATGGAAGAATTGTCAACATGTACTTTGGCTGATCCAAAATTCCTGCATCTATCTTCATGTAAAGGACTTTCAAGGGTCCGCTATTACTGTCCCAATCATTTGTATTATTGTACCTTTGTTTTTCCTTGTTGACTTTATTTGTCTGATGCATGCACGAAACCCTTTCATCATCTACTTGCTTCATGTAGTTGGCTGTTCTGAAATTTCCATCAAGCTGAACATCAGTAAAATCATTTGGGAATTTGGTTTGCACCACCAAATTCTCTTCACAATCTTGCACCTCAGATTTTTCTTTATTCTTTGGTTCATTCTCCATGATTTCTTTTTCTTTCTTTGGAGATTTTGCTGCATCTAATACTTTTCGTGGTTCTTCATCTAGCAACATATCTTTATGCCCCTCAATTGTCACAAATAGTTTCAGTTTCTCTGAACATTGAGCAACAATGCTTTTAGCTAGTGTATGTGCCACTGGGGATGATTCCTGTTCAATACCAGCCATTAGTATGGATAACAAATGTTGTGAAATATCATCACTTTCGTTCAGGGCCAAAGTCATAATGGACTGCATTGACTCTATTACATTTTCTGTATGCTTTTGATGGATAATAACAAAGAAATATTCAATTATGTGAAGAATTAGATCATCACATCCTAGATTTAACATCAACATACAAGATCTGATTTTTGCCATAATGTCAAGGATTGTGATCCTCTTAGCAAAAGAACTTGTGATGTCATCTAGACCCTCAAAACATTCCACCATTAGCCGAAATATTTTCTTCATGGTGTTGTCACTGTATTGTGATTCTGGTGCTATTATCCTTGTAATTTCACTAATACAAGTGATAACCACAAGTCTCACATCTGGATCTAGGTATCTCAACAACTTGGACTCAATCAAATGAGTTACCAAAGGATTCATTGCCCAAAAAATAGACTTAGAATCTGATTGCCTTACCAAGGACAAACAGTTAGCCACTTCCTCCAAAACGTTGAGCAAAACATTTTTTGAGTGATGTGGATGCTCAAGTTCCTTTCCCAATCTGCAAAGCTTTGTTTTGAAATCATATTTTCTTATTAACTCCATGATTCATAGACTGCATCAAATCCAAAATCCATTTACACATGCTGACAGGAACAATTGCTCTGATACCACTGTAATATCCCCAATAGGATCGAAATACTTAAATTTGGATTTTGCCTTAATCCTATTTATTGGAAATTATATCATTGATATTTTCACCAATTTTTTATGAACTTATAAAAATAAATCAAATATAACAAATTTTTGGTTTCAAATACTGAATTCTTGATTTTTGTCTTAGACAAATATTCGGAATAAGAATAGTCAAATATTCAAAGTGAAGCACAAGTGTAACTCCTGAATGAAGTTACCCACTAGGCCTCAAGGGTTTTCGTCCTCAGGTCTAATTGTAAATGAGGGTTTTCGTCCTCAAGTCCATTTTTAGAGCTGCTGCTCAACTTGGTGTATTTATTGAATAAAATCTTATTTTTTTAATCTGCCCTTCCTCCACCATCTTTCCTTCATAAATACCCTTCTAATGTCTTTTCCCAAGGGAGGCGATGTCCCAAAGGGTGGCATCCCTTGGTGTTTAGGTGGGTCGGCTTGCCTATGTAAGTTTTATTTTTTATTAAATGTGGCGCTCCCCTCAAGAGGAGTGATTCTAATTGCTGTGCCCTCCTTATTGGCTGTGCCCTTGTCTTATGCTTGGAAAGGGATATTACACAATCTCTACATCAAAATTTATGGTGATTACATAGTGATCCTAATTGTCTATCGATGATCTTGCCATCACTAGAAGTGGGACACATATAATTCAATAGGTGATTTCTAATAATTGTTTTGTGTTTGAAATGATAGATCTAGGCATCCTATATTATTGTTTAGGTCTAGAATTTTGACAATCTAATTGTGGTATTTTTGTATAGCAAACTAAGTATGCCAAAGCCCCTTTGGAAAAATTGAGGATGACTAGGTGCAATCATACATCTATACCTATGGAAGTTGGGATAAAACTCTTGATTTACACCGATTCACCACAAGTCAATTAATTAGTGTATAGCCAATTGGTGGGTAGTTTAATTTATTATACTACCACTCGATTGGACTTATGGTTTGCAATGAGTTGTCTTCTTGATTCATGTCTAAGCCACAAGAAGAACATTGGAAAGCTGCAAAATGAGTCCTTCAATATGTCAAAAGAATCCTCGACTTTGACATTCTATATAAAAAATATGCAGAATTCATGCTATCCAGATATATTGATTCCGATTGGACTTGATCAATTGATACTGGGAAGCCTACAACATGATATGTTTTCAGTCTTGGATAAAGAGTAATTTCCTGGCAGAGCAAGCTACAACATACAATTGCCTTATCTTCCATTGAGGTAGAATATAAGGCAACCATCGGTGCAAGTTGTGGTCCAATGTGCTTATTGAGGATATTGGTTGACCTTCTACTTGACCAAACAAAATTGGGCTCACTTTCTTGCAGCAATGCGTATTTTCGAAATGGTGAAGAACCTGATTTTCATACCAGGGCAAAGCATAATGAAGTTCATCATCATTACATTCGACAGTAGGTCGATAATGAAGACATTTGTCTTTAGTATTGTCCCACAAAGGAGCAGATAGTTGACATAATGACTAAACCCCTTGGCAGAGATAAATTTGTCAAATTTAGAGAAACTTGGGATTGTATCTGGTTTAGTCATTAAGTGGGGCTATTATATAAGTTAGAATATAGTTAAGCAAATTAACACTTGTTCATGTTTGCTAAAATAGGTAGGTTAGTTTGTTTATTCAAAGCATGTAATCTTTTGTTTGTTTGTGTATTTGTTACATGTGTGTGGTGTTTGTTATGGGCTGCCAGCTTATATATAGTGGACATTATGCAATGCAATGTCTTGTGCAATAAAGGGTCTCTTTGCTTGTAGTATCAGTATAGTTGTCTTTGTCTAGAGCTTGTGTTTTCCTTGATTGGTTTTTGCTCTATTGGCTGATTTTGACGTGTCCACCAAGTTAATGTAAACAGGATATGTTCTTTTTCTTCTTGTCGTTTTCTGTTTTTTCATGTGAATTGAATCATGTCTACCTTGGGTGTTTTCTTTTCCCCAGCTTTACTTTTTTGTTCTTTCAAAAACCTTGTCCATTTCAATGGTCTCTAGTTAGTTGAGATCTTTGAATGGGTTGGACAAATGGATTTGTTTTTTGTTGTTTGGGCCTTAACTTTGTGCCTTGTTCCAAGTAGTGTCCTCAATTTTTCCTTTCATTATTATTCCTTTCCTCATGTGATTGTACTTCTTCCCCTTGGTTTGGTTTTGCTGCCCTCTGTGTTTTCCTCAATTCCTGGCTCAAGTTCATGCTAAGTGGGACATACCCAAAGAAGATGGCCATGCTCATGACAAATTCCGTACCATAAGGGGATATCTTTACGATCCATGGGTTGTTCCCAATTGATGTCTCCAAGCTCCAAGAGGAATCTATTTGGCAGGGTTTTTTCCAGATCTATGCTCACACAAATTCTTGCACAGTTGAGGACTCTTGGGTAGCTGGTGAAATCTGAAGTTGCAATGTATTCCTCTATTGCATTATTTATATTTTGCATTCGGTTGAAAGCATAAGAGGTCCTCCATTTGGTTGAAATCTAGAGACCACGGCTTCCTGATTAGGCTTGATTTCTTCATAAACAATGACCCTCCTTACAATTCTTAGTCCTTTTTTTCTCTTTTTGGAAAACATTGCCATAAAATAACCCTTTGACATCATCATGATATAAATAGAATGCACCCGTCTCTAGTTTTCTTGTACCCAGACTTTTAGGACCTGTGTGTGTTCCCATGAAAAGAAAGATCTGCGTTTTTTTCCATAAGCTGCCAAAGCCTTTGCTGCATCTCAGCCATGGAGAACTGTAGCCTTCGGGGGACTTTTGTTTCAGAGATACTACCCATTCTATTACTTTGTTGCGAATGTAGGACAGATGTTGGTTTAATTATTTAATCAACTCATCCTTGCAAATCTGGATGTTTTCTTTTGAACAAGCAATTCTGAAATTTGATGAATGTGGGCTTTGCGAAGAGGCAGTTTTTGATGGCTTCTATTCTGCTTGAGAGACGAGAGTTTGGTTGTAATGGATCTGGATGATAGTATGAGCACATACTCGCCAAAATGGAAACATGAGAGAGAAGCCACCAAAATTAATTTTTTGCACTTTTCCTTAGTTTAAATAGATACACAAAAGAATCTTTGGTATTGGCAAGATAAGGGCAAACACCAGTCAGAGCGCATGAGAACTTTGCATGCAAATGAACACCTTATACAATTAAGGGTAAGCAAAATTAGTAGGCTTAAGTGAACTAAGCCATGTGTATAGACAAATAATTACTAGGTATGTGTGTTCAACTTGAAGTCTAACCATTTACTCCCTACGTAGAAAAGAAAAAAAGAAAAAAAAATTATATTATTGCCCATGGATGACATATGTAGGTCAACGGGACTTGAGGATACAACCGTTAACAATAGAGGAGATTGTCCTCAACTTATATTGTCAATGGGGAAATTTCTTCTCAAAAAATTTCTAGAGCGAACTGAGCTATTCTTGCATGTGTTGTTGCATCCGATCAATTAAATGGCAGTTTGCATTTGTTGTGTGGTTCAAGTCCAACCATTGAGCAAAGTATCCTCAGCCAATGGCATTTGAATTTATGGAATTATAGCCCCAAAATGAATGATGGAAACCTCGTCCTCCAAGTGAGATGGCTCATACATTTTGAGTTGGTTCTCATGTTGACATCATCACGTGCCAAGATGAGCTGGAAGATCCAACGAAAAGTATTGGGCTCAATTTCTTAGAGGATAGTGAAAGGCCCCATATCTGATGGGATCCAACCCAGGATGTTGTTTGTTTCGAAAACTCTTATCTAAGTGAAGCTAGAAGCAATCATCAGCTTGGAAAAAACGAACTGCTTTTAATTTGGGTTGAGTACATTAGAAAGTTAATATTAGAGAGACCATCTTCCGCTTTCTTGATGGTGAGGATACTTTGGAGGCAGTTGCTATTGCTAAGATTTCTGAGATGCCAACAATCTTGGACACTTAATCGAATCGCCCAAACTTTTAAGCTTGATGAGATGCATATAGATATTGATGAAATGCCCACATTATTTATGAGATGTCAACAAGATTCAAAAGATGGTTCGAGTTGCTGATAGGATTTGATATTTGATGGATGGAAATTCCAAGAGGCATTGATAAGTGATGGAAGGATATGCCCACCAGATTTGATAGTTGACGGATAGAGATGTCAACAAGCTGATGAGAGTTTCTTCGTGTAGATTGGTTTCTTTTGATTCTCCATTTATTCTTAAAGTTCCTCAGCTAGCAGCTTGCGGGGGGATGATTGTGAGCAATCGACACTCCTAGATTGAGCACATATGCAATTGATATGTGTATGGATTTAAATTGCACATCATTTTAGGAGATATTCCTCCCAATGATGTATAAGGGCCATCATCTTCAAGAGCAATTGCGGGAACTGTATTTTAGCCTTTTCTCTGAGACTTTGTGCAGCGGACTTTTTGGGAGATACCGGAGCTATGTCACATGAAATTGGGGGTGCCATGTTTGTTGCTTTCAAGTTGGGGTCTCAAACTTCCTTTAGAGACTTGTAGCTTTAAGTTGTTCAAGCCAAGGTCTGAGGTGTTGGGTCCATATTCATGTGGTTGCCTCTTCCCTTGTCAAAATTCAAAAGTCTTCGAAGTCATATTATGTTGTTGAGAAAATCAGGATTTTGTACCCCTCTTGTACCTTCAAATTGGTCATTGTTTTCCTATGCACGAGATCAAAGAGAAAAATTGGCTAAGGCATGAGCATACAGCTATAAATAAAGGCATCCAGGGAATTATATAAAGCGAAGAAGACATGATATGAGGAGGCTTCAGAAAAATAATCACGGGATATGTGTTTCACTGCCCTTTACTAGTGCTTCTCCAACATTAGAAATGAGTCTAATTCCTCGTCTTGATTTTTTGAAAATGTGGAATCTGATCACAAAAACTTGCCAAATGAATTGAAATGGCTGTTTTGCTTCCAGTTGGGTGATTCTTACCCCTACAAATTTTCCAGATCTGAATGGAACACTATATTCTTGAGCAAAGATGAAGGCTCCAAAAGGAAAGAAGTTCATACAGGGTGTTACTTGTGCATTCAAATCCATTCTTGAAGTGTGAAAATTGCATTAAGGATGAAGGTTTCATAATAATATATCCCACATTGGGGAGAGAGGAAGAGTCTTTTGTGTTTATAAACACTATAACCCACTATACTAAATGCATTGGTAATAGAACATCCTCCTCATAACTATCTCAACCCCTCTCCTCTCAAATGTGTTTGTCACTTCTCATCTGGCCTTGCCATATATGGTGAATACCCTTCCAAAATGCATTATAAAAAATTGGCTAAACATAAAATTGGGATTATCGGAACTCTTGCATGCGTAAGATGAGTCCCAAATCTCCTACGTGTCCTATAAGTCTGAAATCTCCGATGAGTCAAGGAAATTGAGATTATTGGAACTCTTGTACACTTAAGACAAGTCCCAAATCTCTTACAAGTCTGAAATTTCCAACAAGTCAAGGCAAATCGGGATTATTAGAACTCTTCTACACATAAAAGAAGTCCCAAATTTCCTACAAGTCCTACAAGTTCAAAATCTTCTACAAAAGGTAAATCGAAATTTTCAGATCTCTTGTACACATAAGACAAGCCCCAAATCTCCTACAAGTCCTATAAATCTGAAATCTCTTACAAGTCAAGGCAATTCAGGATTATTAGAACTCTTGTACATGTAGGACACATCCCAAATCTCCTACAAGTCCTACAAGTCAAGGAAAATTGAGATTATCGGAACCCTTGTACATGTAAGACATGTCCCAAATCTCCTACAAGTTGTAAAAGTCCGAAATATCCTACAAGTCAAGGCAAAGTGGGATTATTAGAACTCTTGTACATGTAAGACATGAATGAAGTCTGTGATTTCTTGATATAAACAAAGCAAAAAGGCAGATGCATTTTTTTCTATAATGTTCACATCTAAACCCCCCATATCCCATTTTCACGTTTGAACCCCCTCTACCCCCTCCATAGAGTCTAAATTAGATCTTGAGGCTAATGTCATGAAATTTTCAAATTTTTATTAAAAATCAAATAAAGTTTTGTAAATACTATTAGCTCGCAGACACCTTTTTGGCCATATCTTTTACATCCGGACTCCAATTTGGCTCACGTTCAAAGTGTTGGAAAGCTCTTTCAACGAGAAATATATTGGTGGGAAAATATTTGATTCTAGGTCGTCGATTTTGATCGGTAAATTTCTCAAGTTATATTATTTCCGTCACAGACAGGGAACGTGATCTCACTCGAGATTGTGTGTTCATTTCCCATATGATTAAAATAGGCGAACTGGTTGTCAGTTGGTTGGATCAAGATATGTCAACCTCAGTAGTACATCATTCATAGACATCCAAATTTTTTTGAAGGACATGAACAAAACAAATTATGAGGTTCTCTTGTATTCCAATAGGGAATGTGGGTCCCATTGAGTAATATTGGTATACTTGAATGTCTCTTGCATCATCAACATTTTTCTAGATAGGTTGACTTCTCGACTTTTAGTCTAGTGAAACGTTCCTTTGTGGGACCCGGTTTCGAATGTGTGTGGCATATACATGGTGGGTTGAAGATAATGTGTTTTGTGGGACTATAAGTGTTTATAATATGTATTTTCAGACTCTATCACCCAATGGATAAAGCTTCGTGGGCTTGCTTCGTGCTTTATTCGTCATTTCATAGGTGTGTCAAAGGGAAGTGTGTCCTTTAATATTTTGTGGGTCCATGTCAAACAATAAATAAGTTTTGGCATAACAGTGAATTCAGTTAATTTCTTTTAATAATTAATAATTATAGTTTAATGTGCAAAATTTAGAAAGCATTGTAATATGTCAAGTCATGTATTGGTTTTTTAAAAAGTGCTTGGATGTGTGAGAATATGAAATAAGTTAAGGCAGGGGAAAAGGTCATGTTAGAGTTTGAGGTGCTTATATAACTACCCATGCAAGTCCAAGTTAGTATAAAAGACATGAAATCATTGTAAAAGGATTTTTCTCTGGTGGGTCATGTGATCCAAATTACATTATTGTTAGTTATTATATGGGGCATGCATCTTCTAGTGAGACGCCCCATTTAATTAATAGATTAATTTAGTGTTAAGTAGGAAATAATGGTAATGATCAGTTACCAACATTAATAAATATTATTCATTAATAATAGAAGCGTTAATAAGTTAGTTCGGGTAGTTGAGCCTATAAGTGGTTGGGTTCTGTTGAAAACAAGTTTATACAAGCTTGTTATGTAAAATTGAATGTACTCCGATTGATTTTATATGAAATGAAAGTTTATTTATAATAAAACATGTAGATTTTGCATGTTTTAGCTTGTGTTATTTGTCCTAACATTGGTATCAGCACTGATGGTTATTGATCCGGGAGGAAGCCATGAAAGACCCTTGAGCATGAAGCCATGAAGAAGTTCCCTGAAATTTCTCGTGAAGTTTTTTTAATTTTTTTAAATCTCAGTACCAAATGTTTTATAAATGCATTAGAAGCCTGGAGAAATCTGAAAAAGGCACTATTTCTTTGCCTGGAGTGGAAAAGATAAAAAGTGGAGCTATGTTTTTGCCTATAGTGTGTCATTTTCTATTGGGGTGTGTATTTCATTTGCTGAGGTGTTCAGATCTGCATGGAGGCACTTTTCTTGCTGATGTGGTGATGGAAAATTGGCTTGGAACACGTCATTTGCTGAAAGAAGCATCAAATCTTCGTGCTGGCATTGAAATCTTCCTTTGTGGCATTGAAAATTGCTAAATGGCATGATAGAAGCGCTTGAAGACCTGAAAAAGTGTACCTGGGTGTGTATTGGCTGAAATTGGCTGATGAGGCATTGAAATATATTGAAAATACAAGTCTGAGCTTTGAAATCTGATCAGAAGTGTTCATTTGCTACCGGAGAGGAGTTGAAGTGCCTGGTGCATTCCAACCTGAGTGAAAGGAGTTTCTACTTGCTGTTATGGTGTTCCAAATATGATGCATGGTGCTGAAATTGGTGAAGGGACATTCAAAAGTTGATGAAAGTTGTTTCTTGTTTGTTTCTGGGCTTGGAAAAGGCGTATGGGTCCCATTATTTGTAATAAATTGCTTGCTGGAAATTACAATTTCCAGGTATTCTATTTTACTATTGCATATTTCAATTGTTGTGTGATATATATATATTCACATAGCAAATCAAGGATAATATATCAGTTAAGTGAGATCATGTTTCAACTATTCACATAGGTTAGCTGGTAAAATGCATGTAGTAAAAGTCTAAAAAATATTAGAGGTCACAAGATCAAGTGTTGCTAATTGCTTTTTTAATTTGAGTGCAAAGAACTAGCATGCAAGTGAGATTTATATCAAGTATTTCATTCTATGTTTCAAAGACAAATTGGTCAAGAGATAGGTTGCAAGATTTTGAGCATATAGGAGGTCAAGTGTTCCATTTCCACTAAGTGCAAAGCTATTTGTTCAATTTCTGTAATTTCTAGTGTTATAACCTATGCACAAGCTATTTTTGGGGATTTTTGCTTTTTGCAAGGAGATAGGCGTGTAACAACTTTGATCTATAGGTTTTTGCAAATTTCGAGTTTATAGTAAAAGTCAGTTTGTTGATTTGTAGTCTCCCCTGGTATTTTTCAATAAAAATGTATTAAAAAGTGAAGAAATAAGGAGTTTAAATTTTATAACGAGTGCTTTTTTAGTTGAATCCGAATCCCTACTATTGATCCAAGTTTGAAAATAGGTTTGTTTAATGAAGAAAACATGAATGCAATGTTGTTTCCCATCGTCAATGCTGTCGGAGACAAATCAGTTGCATTTTGGGGTTTACAAGTCCCTTGGTATCGATCACTCTAACAGAGCCAAAGATCCACCCATCTTAAGTTTACTGTTAGCTTTGAGAACAAATTTCGTTGTCGCAACATTTTTGGATATATGATAGGATTTTGAAGTTTCTTCTTTCTAAATATTGGTTTTTGAGTTATTTGATATCAATGATGAGTAGACCAAATTATTTGGTTTTTTTTTGCTGCATAGCTTCTTACGTCGTGTTTGATAGGGGGAAGATATTGTATTAGATTTTGTTCAATCGTCGTTGATCGTACAATTGATTGGGGGTTGCTAGCACCAGTAGTGTTGAACAGAATGGTTATTGTTGTTAGCCATCAAGGTAGATGTGTCATAAAGAGGGTGTCAAATCATCATTGAAACATGGTTATGTAGTTGAGTATGCCTAGGACGATGTGCATCATTCATGACAGGGTCCGATCAAGGTTTTTGTAAGCAACACTGGTTGATTGGTACAGGATGCACAAAGTGTCTGTAGATTTTGGTAGGTATTGTTGGATGGCTTCATAGTCATTTGATCCAAATCATTTTTGGGTCCCCTTTGGATCAAGGGGGTTTGTTGGGTTATGTGATCCAAATTAAATTATTGTTAGTTGTTGTATGATGCATCTCCTAATGAGACACCCCCTTTAATAAATAGGTTAACATAATGTTATGTTAATAAATTAATGTTAGGCATAAATTTACTTGTGTTAGTGATTGTATGGGTGTAGTTAGTGGTTTGAACCATTGGGTTTCGTATGTAAACCGTGTTTGGAAAGCTTATTTAAGTTTATCGATGAAAGAATAAAACATTTTTTTTGATAGATGATGGTTTTTGACCGGGGCTTGAACCGGTCTGAGACATAATCGGGGGCCTAGATCCCCAAGTAATACCACATGTAAACCATATATTTGTTGGAAATATTGTCATTGATGTCAAAGGTCTAGCATTGGTGATAAAGACCCCATTGTATTTAATGATGTTTTTAATATTCATATCTTGACTAATATATGTTAATATTAACGAATATATTTTTGGTTGCATATAAGTCAAAAGAGGGCCCATGGAGAAGTCAAAGAGTCATGGGGTAAAGACAAAAGATGAATGGGACGCATTTTCTCATGAAGAGTCATCTTGAGGAATTCCAAGAGTCACCATGTGAAGACAAGAGAGGGTATGATGCATTTTTCCATGAGGGGACACTTTGAGAAATACAAAAAGTCACCAAGATAAAGACAAAAGAGGAAAGGATGTATTTGCTTATAAAGGGTCACCATATGAATTTTCAAATGCAAGGATACAAAGGGTCATGCAAGTTTGGCACCATTTTTCATGAGGATTGAAGGGTCACAAAGGGTGAATGCCAAAGGTCATTTGGAAAGCTATAAATAAAGGCTTGAGAAGCCATTTGTAAGATGCAAGAGAGTGCATGGTTTGTATTTGTTTTCGAAGAGAGAAAAACATGAGATATTGTAGAGTTCTATCATTTGTTGAGTCAGCAACATTGAGAGATAGTTGTGTTTTATACACAAGAGGGGTTGGTGCTCACAAATAGTTGTGTTGGTGCTTGGCAAAGGGGTTGGTGCTCCTGCAAGTTGGTGCTTGCGAGCTTTGTAATTTGAGTTGGTGCTCATTCATATACTTGAGATTGTTCTCCGTGGTTTTTCTCACTTTGGATTTTCACGTAAAAATTTGGTCTCTTTCTTTCTTATGTGGTGCATATTATTATTTCAGTTTTATTGCATATCTTGAATGTGTGGTTAAGTGGTTAAAGAAAAAGAATTTGATTAAGTAAAGATATATAATAAACTGATTCACCCCCCCTCGGTATATTTTTTGCTTAACAATTGGTATCAAAGCAGGTCCTTTGAAAAATGTTTTACAGCTTGAAGGTAGATCGGGAAAGCACGATGGTTGGATCACATGAAGGTTTTTTTACAAATAAGACACCTTTGTTTGATGGGAAAAATTATTTTTTTTGGAGCATAAGGATGAAGACTTATTTGATGGCCTTTGGATTCGACATATGGCAAACAGTGGTGGAGGAATATGAAGAGCCACAGACACTTGTAACTACTTCGGCAGAAAAGAAAGCAAGTAAAAATAATGCTAAAGCTTTAAATGCTATTTTATGTGATTTATGTGAATCATAATTTGTTAAAGTTATACAATGTAAATCTGCTCATAAAATTTGGGTAAAAATTGAGAATATTTACAAAGGTGATGGAAAGGTTCAACAAGCTAAGCTTCAGACTTTCAAAAGACAATTTGAGAGTTTGAAGATGGAAGAGGAAGAAAATATAGCAAGTTATTTTTTGCGAGTTGATCAAATAATTAATCAGATTCAAGGTCTTGGAAAAAAGTTAGAAGAATCAATTGTGGTTCAAAAAGTTTTGAGATCTCTACCATTGAGATATGATACAAAAGTTTCGGCAATTGAAGAGAAAAAATTTAGTCAAGCTAAAGATGGATGAGTTACATGGTATTCTTACGGCATATGAGATGCGGATCGAATAAGAAAAACTTTCAAAGAGAGAAGCTGCTTTCAAGACATCAAAGAAAGAGAAGGCTAAGATTCAAGAATCAAGTGACAGTTTTAGCGATGATGAAGATGACAACGAAACTCTATTCATTCACAAGCCGACTTAATTGGGTTTAATCTAATAGGTAAATTTGACTAGTCTTTTGACCTTTTCTAAAATTTGGTAAAGTGCCCCACTGAATTGGTTGAAAATGTTAGTTTGCTTGGTCACAACTTCACTGGGGATGAATTCGTGGGAGATTATCACTACATACAAGGCAATACTCCAAATAAGGAAGCCTAGACACAATTTTGGGTGGTTATATCCCATGCAAAGATGAAATTGGGCATTTTGGTGATTTGTAAGCTTAATTTATACAGTTTGGTAGAAATCAATATGAAGTCTAGTTTAGACATAGATGCTACTAAAATGGGGTGTTTAAATATGCTACGTGAGTAAGGAATAAGGGTTGATATTTTATATATACAAATACATTTTGAAAATGTATCACACTAAAAAGGCACAGGTAATATCAAAGAAAATTACCTTTTAAATGTTTTAATTGTGGAAAGATTGGACATTTTGCAGCTAAGTGCCTAGATAAGGGTAATGGTGACAATGATAAAGAAAAGTCTACATACAAAAAGCATTTCAAAAGAAAATCCAAGAAGGGATTCGAGAAGAAGAGTTTGTATTCTAAAGGTCCTAGCTCAACGAAAGATAGTGGAGTCAGTGATTCAAAAGAAGAGATTCTATTCATGGCCATACATGAAGATGCTTCTGCAAGCAAAAGTACAGATGATCAAGAAGAACAAGATGAAATTGAATGTGGTAGAACTTGTTTGTTCCTTAGAAGAGTTAAAAGCTCTTGAGAAGAAGAATAAAAGATTAAAGCTTCAAATCGAGAAAAATGAAAAGGAGTCAAAGGAAACAATTGAAGATCTACAAGCACACTTTGAAAAAGCCAAGAAGAATGAAGAAGATCTAACGGCACAGTTGTAAAAAGTAAATAAAAAATGTGAAAGGTATGTTATTGAAATTGCTTCTTTAAAAACAGATCTTGAGAAAACAAATAAAGCAATCAATGATAGAGCAACCAATGATTCAAAATTTGAGAAAAACACTAATATGTTGAACAAGATATTAGAAAGTCAAAAATTAATGTTAGATAAGACAGGTATCGGATTTGGAAAAGAGAAAGGGGAGGCCACTAATTTCACAGACAAGGAAAAAAAGAGCTATGCTGAAGCTCTTACAAAAGAGATAGTAAAAAATGAAGAAATTAAGAATACAGAGGACATCTCAAACAAAGAACGCTGGAGGGAACAAAGCCACAAAAGACAATCAAGTCAGAGATACACAAACATGTCTTATTTTTATGGTTATTGTTTTTATTGTAATGGATATGGTCATAAGAAAATAGAATGTTGAAAAAGGGCTAACAATTTCAGAAATAAGAAGGAAAGTCATGTAGAGTCAAGCAGAAGCTACAACTCTTTTGCTCCTCTATTATGTTTTAATGAAGAGGCCATAATATGTTACAAGTGCAACAACTTTAGACACATAGCTCGGTACTGTAGAAGCGTGTTCGAGTTAGTCAAGAAAGACCAGAGTTTCAAGGCTCCATTCATCAAGAAGAAAGTTCAGACAAGTTTATGGCAGAGGAAACAATTTGAAAAATCTATGTTGGTACAGACAGCTTTGCATGCAAAAAATGAAGAAAAGCCATGGTTCATTGACAGTGGATGTTCGAGGCACATGACAGGTGACAAAAGCAAGTTCATAACCTTGAAGAAGATCAATGGTGGCATAGTGAAATTCAGAGATAATACTACTGCCAGAATTGCCGAAAAATGTACACTAAGTTTGGATAATGGTAGAACTAAAACTGAAAATGTTTTGTATGTAGGTCTTAAGCATAATCTTTTGAGTGTAAGTCAAATGTGTGATCAAGGGCACACACTAAAGTTTTATGCAGAAGGTTGTGAAATTAGGAGAAAAGATTCAGAAGTGTCGGTTGCATATGCTTAGAGAACATGGAATAATTTGTATATGTTATCAGACATCAAAGGTCAAAGATGTTTGAGTCAGATTGAAGAAAGTTGGCTATGGCACAGGAGAATGGGACACATAAATTTTAACAATGTTGTCAACATTAGCAAGAAGCAAGTAGTCAGAAATCTTTCAAAGATTACAAAGCCATCCGACACGTTTTGTGAACCTTGTCAGCATGAGAAGCAGGCCGGAAGGCGGTTCAAAACAAAAGAGTACTCGACCACTCAGATGTTAGAGCTTGTTCACACTGATTTATGTGGACCTATGAAAACTCAAAGTATTCAAGGTGATAAATATTTCATGTTGCTTATTGATGATTTTTCACGTATGACTTGGGTAATATTTAAAAAAAAAATCAGAAGCTTTCAGACATTTCAAAGCATTAGTTGAGAATGAAATTAGTTTAAAGATTAAGTGTCTAAGATCAGATCGAAGAAGAGAATTCATGTCAGATCAATGTATTGAATTTTGTGAAGACCATGGAATAAAGAGACATTATTCAGCAGCGAGAGCTCCACAACAAAATGGAGTAGTTGAACGAAAAAATAAAATAGTTCAAGAGATGGCGAGGACAATGCTAAATGAATCCACGTTAGCAGATAAATATTGGAGAGAGGCAGTTGCTACAATAGTGCATATTCAGAACAGAGCATTATTGAGAGTCAATAGTGACAAGACTCTTTATGAGCTATTAAAAGACAAACCAACAACAGTTGATTATTTCAGAGTTTTTGACAGCAGATGCTTAATAAAAAGAATCGATGAAAAACTTGGTAAGTTTGAATCTAGAGTAGATGAAGGTATAATTCTTGGTTATTCTTGCAAAAGTAAAGATTATAAATGTTATAACAAAAGAACCAAGAAAATTATTGAAAATGCAAGTGTCAGAATAGAAGAAGATGGAACACAAAGAATCAGTGATGCAGTAGACATTCTTGAAATCATTGAAGAGAAATATTTTAAAAAATTAGATGAAGATGAGAAGGAGAAAAATGACACCAAAACTCCATCCAAATATGTTCAAAAAAATCATAATGAAAGTGTCATCATCGGGGGCATAAATGAAAGAATTTGTACCAGAAGAATGGTGGTAAGTGAATTTGAGCAAGTTAATTTTTCTTTGTAATCCAAAATTTAGTTTAGAACTTTTTCAGAAGCTAGACATGATAAGCATTGGGTTAAGGCAATGGATGAAGAATTAAATCAGATAGAAAAGAATGATACTTGAGAATTAGTGCCTAGACCAAAAGATCACAATGTGATAGGAACAAAATAGGTTTACAGAAATAAGTCGAATGAAAATAAAGAAGTGACCAAGAATAAAGCAAGATTAGTATGTAAAAGTTATGCTCAGATTGAAAGAATAGATTTTGAATTTTTTTTTGCACCAGTAGCAAGGCTAGAGGCTATTAGAATGTTTCTTTCATATGCAGTGTTTAAAAATTTCAAAGTGTTTCAGATGGATGTTAAATCTGTCTTCTTAAATGAGAATCTAGAAGAGGTTTCATTGAGCAACCCGAAGGATTTATTCTCTCAAATATTAGTAGCCATGTATGCAGATTGAAGAAAACACTCTATGGATTGAAACAAACTCCCAGAGTTTGGTATGCAAGACTTTATAAGTACCTACAGGATCAAGGTTTCAAGAGAGGATTTGCTGATAGTAATCTCTACATCAAAACAGAAGGTGAGCATCAATTGATTGTTGTGGTATATGTTGATGACATCATTTTTGAAGAAAATATTGAAAAGATGACAAGAATTTTCTGATAATATGCAAAAAGAATTTGAGATGTCTATGCTTGGAGAATTGCCATTTTTTTTAAGATTGCAAATATTTCAGTTAGATAAAGGAATTTTCATATTTTAATGTAAATATGCCAAAGAAATATTGAAGACATTTGGTTTTGAGGATTGTGCACCAGTTGTCACACCAATATATACAAGAAATAAGGTGAGCAAGGATGAAGATTCACCTGTTACAGATCAATCTTTGTATAGATTTATGATTGATAGTCTTTTATGTTTGACAGCATTGAGGCCAGACAATATGCATGCAGTAGGTATGGTTGCAAGATATCAGTTAGCTCCAAAAGACAGTCATGTTCAGTTGGTGAAAAGAATATTCAGATATATCAAGGGGACATTGGATTACGGATTGTGGTATCCCACATGCAGAGATTTTATTTTGGTTGTTTATACAGATTCAGATTGGGTAGGTTGCTTGGATGACAAAAAGAGTACAAGTGGAGGAGCTTTCTTTCTTGGTGATAGCTTAGTATCATGGTTAAACAAAAGACATAATTCAATATCATTTTTTACCGCTGAAGTAGAATATATTGCAGCGGTATTGTGTTGTATTCAAGTGCTTTGGATAAAGCAAATTTTGAAAGATATCAAGGTAAAATATGATGAACCTATTTTTATTTTTTGTGACAACACAAGTGCTATTAATATATCAAAAAATTCAGTGATGCATTCAAGAACAAAACATATTCCCATTAGATATCTCTTTTTGAGAGAGCAGGTTGCAGATCAACAAGTTAAGATGGAATATATCAATACTATAGAGCAGATTGCAAATATTTTCACAAAGGCACTACCAAAAGACACATTAGAGTATATGTGAGAGAAGTTGAGAGTAATTTCTTTTACTTACTGTCATTGAGGTTCAACATCAGTTGAGGGGGAGATAAGTGTTAACTCCAGATAAGCCCTTTGCCATTGATGTCAAAGGGGGAGAAAAATAGCAACAAGTACATGTGCAAAAATAGGTATAAAGAACAAGTACAGGTTGCTACAGTAAGGGGAAGTTATTGTATGTTTTTCAGATGACAATGTGTGCAAGTTTTAGGATGTAGCAATTTCAGTTTGAGGTTGCCATCAATGACAAATGGGGAGATTGTTGGAAATATTGTCATTGATGTCAAAGGTCTAACATTGGTGATAAAAGCCCCATTGTATTTAATGATGTTTTTAATATTCATACCTGGCTAATATGTGTTAATATTTATTTAATATTAACGAATATATTTTTGGTTGCATATAAGTCAAAAGAGGGCCCATGGAGAAGTCAAAAAGTCATGGGGTAAAGACAAAAGAGGAATGGGACGCATTTTCTCATGAAGAGTCATCGTGAGAAATTCCAAGAGTCATCATGTAAAGACAAAAGAGGGTATGGCGTATTTTTTCATGAGGGGACACTTTGAGAAATACAAAAAATCACCAAGATAAAGACAAAAGAGGTAATGACGCATTTGCTTATGAAGTGTCACCAAATGACTTTTCAAATACAAGGATACGAAGGGTTATGCAAGTTTGGTGCCATTTTTCATGAGGATTGAAGGATCACAAAGGGTGAATGCCAAAGGTCATTTGGAAAGATATAAATAAAGGCTCGAGAAGCCATTTGTAAGATGCAAGAGAGTGCATGGTTTGTATTTGTTTTCAAAGAGAGAAAAGCAGGGGATATTGTAGAATTCTATCATTTGTTGAGTAAGCAACATTGAGAGATAGTTGTGTTTTATACACAAGAGGGGTTGGTGCTCTTGTGTGTTGGTGCTCACAAATCTTTGCAAGGGGTTGGTGCTTCTGTGGGTCGGTGCTCACATATAGTTGCTATGTTGGTGTTCGACAAAGGGGTTGGTGTTCCTGCAAGTTGGTGCTTGCGAACTTTGTAATTTGAGTTGGTGCTCATTCATATACTTGAGATTGTTCGCCGTGGTTTTTCCCACTTTGGATTTTCACGTAAAAATCTGGTGTCGGTCTTTCTTGTGTGGTGCATATTATTATTTCAGTTTTATTGCATATCTTGAATGTGTGGTTAAGTGGTTAAGAAAAGGATTTTGATTAAGTAAAAAGATATATAATATACTAATTCACCCCCCGCCCCGCCCCGTGCCCCCCCTCTCAGTATATTTCGTGCTTAACAATATTACCAACTACTTCGAGAATATCCAATAGCCATTAATGGCCTCGAGAATACAACCAACAGCCACAACTGGTCTCGTATGCCTTTCTAGAGATTTGAACCTGATGGGGCTTGAAACAACCAAGTTGCTTAACCAACTCATCTGATTTTTTGCCCATTCTTTAGTAACTTGAGCGGTCCTTTTAATTTCTTTTGTTGCGGGTTTCTTCCCCTTTCGTTCTTTCATTTCGTTTTTGTTCCCTTTGTACTTCCCTATTAAAAGCAAGCAAAACCCCCCAAATCCCTATCATACGAGGGGGCTGGCCCTCTCCAACGTAGAGGGAAATCATCCGTTATGCTGTTATATTCCCACACCTATTCCATGTTATGCCGTTGTATGTTGGGCCAGTTCGTGAAACAATTGGAAGAATCACAACAACATAAATTTGTGCCAATAGTGAGCACATCCTTCCTCCAACTTAGGATAATGGGGGAAGTTAGTGCATATTTCACACTCTATTGTAACCCCACCTTGTTAGATTCCTTGATTGTAGGCTTGGATTTATTATCCCCATGAAACACCAACTTATATGGCGGTCCTTGGGTGATATTGTAGTGGATATTGGATCTGCATTAGGTACACCCATTATGTACATTGGGTTCCAAAATTTTGGGGCCAACTTTAGGATTTGGTATATTATAGGGAGGCCTACCTTTATATAATAGGAGGAAAACATTAAATAACAACTCAAAGTTTAAGGCAGTCGCATATGTATAAAATTATAAATAGACGAGGACATTGCCTTGCCTATCATTCATTATAAAAGTGAAAGTATTATTTGGTGCATTGTGTGCATCATCCCTATTTTCTATTTATTTCAAAACTGAATGCAAGGATAACATAACATGTTCTACCATGGTATGAAAACTGAAAGGATAACTCCTTATTTGAATTCTCACAAGGGTGAAGAAGCATTGAAGGACTCATGCTGGGAAGTTCATACATTCCTTAGTTAATGTTAGGGCTTGGAATTTAGGATTAGAAGGAAATTATATTTTCTCTTAATGTATGTGAATTTTGTTAAAGTTGTGTTTGGAATGTACAGATGTACTTGTTCTGACAGAGATTGAGGACAAAAGCATAGATTTGTTCCAACATATTGCAGGGCATGCATTCATAGAGGACTTTATCATCTTGTTACAAAATTGGCATATGATGCGCTGATTGGACGGAGCATGATGATTAAATTTAAGACAAACCTATACATGAAGAGAAAAACCCATAACTGGAAGCCACTTTATTGAGTGACAAGAATGATTTGCCCACAAATGTTGAAGTCATTAACCCCACAAGACGAAGTGCTCCAACTTGAGTGTTGTTCTAAGCACAAGGAGCAATCCAACAACGGATTGTTGCATTGGAAATTGGGAGACTATCAAGTACTCTTCCGGTCATGTTTCTTTGTAGAGATAGAAGAGCACGAGGGTAGTGTATGACCTACAAAAGTATCAGCATTACCTATAAAAAATTCCTTTGCATTATATGTTGATAATCAAACATTGATGTATTTAGAGAATAAGTTGATGATCTAAGGATGTGCAAGTTGATGGATGCTTTTACTCCAAGAATTGACATTCAAGATCATTAGTGGTCACATTGGTTGAATTAAATTTGAAAAATCAGGGAAACTATAATCATGTGGAGATGAGAAACTATTTCTATAGGCTGGTTGGTAGACCAATTAAAAACCAAGATCAAGCAGATCATAGAGAGCTAAAATAAGGAGGCTCTGAAAGACCACAAATGAGGTGCACCATATCAATATCTCTGGACTAGAAGTTTGCAACTAGAGTAGAACTCAAAAGTTAAGTTGTAATGTGCTTGAAACAGAGCTCAAATTTTAACATGCTTCAAACAAAAGTAAACCAAACTTTATCTTCACCTTAAGACACGTGCTTAAATCACTGTCATAGAAACGAGAGTGATAACCACTCAGCATTCGATCTAGCTAATATCCATTTTTCTGTAACCAGTTAAATGTGCAGTGCAAATTTACCATTGTCACTATCTTAAGCATCTAAGCTAAGCCAAAATGTGTCATCGTGATTATAATTCATTTGTAGTTTATACCTGTAATCCGTTCTCATGTACTCTTTGCTCAATTTCAAGGACAGGTAAACCATCCTCATCAGAAGGCCCTTCTTGCAGATGTGATATCACACCCAAAGATATATCAACCTACATGCACAATTGAGAGAATACAGTATATTATTCAAAAAGTAGCGACTACAAGTTAAACAAAACAAACATACCATCAGGGTTTAAATTTGATGGTTGACCCTGCCTGTCAGATAAATATTTTATGACTGTCATCCACTTTACATTGCCCTTAAAAAGTTAAAATGGGTTCAACTTTAAAGAAGGAAACTCAAAAAAATTAAATACACATTTACTATAAACTAAACATATATACCTATAATCCTTCATAAATTTTGATGGTCCACCAAATTTTTCTCCTATCATCTGAGATGGTCTTTGAAAAATTTTAACTGTATTTTATATCTAAAAAATGGAAAAACATTCTTATGGCTGTCAAATTTAAACTCTGCATACCATCTCTATAGGGATAAATTTAGAATCAAATGCTTATTAAAACTGTTTGCAGGCAGCAGAGATTGTATATCTGCTAGTCCAATTAGAGAGAAATTATATAAAACCCGTGAATTACCAAAGTAGGTCAATGGAACTCAAAGTACAACCAATTACAATTTAAAACTACTATGGTATAAAGAACCATAGGAGCTGAAAATTTCAATGGAACTCAAAGTACATCCAACTACAATTGAAAAATACTAGGGTAAAAGGAACCCTAGGAGCTGAAAATTTCACTACAAATTAAATATAATGAGGATAATGTAGAGAACATCCTTCATTATAAATACAATGTGGATGTAGACTGCAAGAATGGGAGATTAAAAGAGACTCCGAACTAAAAAGAATGTCAGAAAAAAATAATTCAGTAATACTTGTGATCACTTACTTTGTAATTGAAACAATTTTTTTTTGAATACTGACCAAATCAACACAAAAATTAGTATTTAAATTTTGAACATTAGTTTTCTCCACCTGATGTTGGCACTTCTCCCTAATTGATATTTTTTGTACTTTATACATTGCAAAATAATGCTATGTACAATAAGTGAAATATTTTTTATTTTTCAAAATGTTAATTAACTGGAAATAATGGCAAAAGTGAATTAAAAAAGTAACTAACTCCCAATAATTAGTCATTTTTCATGCGTGGATGCAAAACCTCCAAGCAACAGAACTCATCCACACTATAAACCAATTACAGTATTTGGGGATGAAAATACAAGGAAAGGAAATATTCCATAAATAGCTGTGTTGAGTCCACGACATAAAGAACAGCAACAGAAATATTTCTTTCATTCATTGACATAAAGAGCAGTGTGTTAAGAGTCCATGACTACACCCTTACACATTTTTGCATATCTATCAAAGAGTCATGTTCTCACGAGAATCTTTCAATCTTTATTCAAGCTAAAAGTTGGAATATAAGAAAAAATGTTCGGTTACACAGTTTTATGTTAAGGCCAAGAAAGGTAAAGGATGATCAGGGCCTCCTGCATTTCAATGGGGGTATCACAGAGTCGAGCTATGTCCCTCTGGATCGCTGGAGCATACATGCAGCTAAGTCTTTCCTACAATTTGCACATCTAGTTGGGTCCTTCAATCCCTTCTTTCAAACATTGCTATCCGTGAGGATTTTACCTTGCAAAAGCAGTCAAATGAAAGCTTTAATTTTGGGCCATGATTTCGGATTCCATATGTGCCTCCAATTTGTCTCTGGGCTGATTTGCTCGACATAGAGAAGAGCATGCAATGGCCACTGGACAGTCATCAGTAGTAGTGACTTGCCACACTATATTTTAGGAATATTATTTGTGTTCTATAGTTTATACCATAGGGTTACTACCTTATCAATCTAATGTTGGTGGTTGGTACTACATATCATCAAAGAGAATAGTACTCATGAACAATAATACACTTTCTTTCTTTCTATTCTTGATCTTGTAGGCTAAAAATAGGTAGAGAATAGAAGAATTTGGGGAACATGAAAATAGTTTCATAATCATTCTTCATAACTTGAGTTTTCATTATGATTTTTTAATTATATTAAATGTAGAAGAAAAAATATAAATATAAAAACTATTAATAAATAATTTTATTGTTTTGTAAAATTATTTTTAATATTATATTTAAAAGATCACATTAGAATTAGTAAAGGGATTGTGTTGTATATGTCTACTAGCGTGAATGTAATGCAAGCCATATAGAGCTTACTGATTTGAAATTTTAAAGGCTAGTTCCATTCTGAATGACATCATGAATTTAGTTGAGATGAATTAATGATTTGATTTTAAAAGGTTTTCATTGTGGTTTATTTGAAACCAAATCAATTACTGGTTGGTATTGTTTTATATCCCAATTTGCTATTTCATTTATTTTAAGTTGTACAAAGTTACAAACCCTTTTATGAAAAATCTTACAGGTCTACTAGATAATCTATATACTTAGTATGAAATGTAATTTTGTTTTGATCTGAGCTTATCCTCTTAGACATTTACATCACATGAAATTTTGTTCAGGCTGAAGAAGTAGCAAGATCTTTGAAGGAACATCAAGAGCAAGCTACAGCTGTTGGTCCAAATGACATGGTAAGATGTGCTGGGTTTGGGAGAATGAATTGGCTTCTAATCTATAAATTATTTCTGTAAAAGAACACTTGAAATTGGTTAATTGGTATCAAATCTGAAATGGATTGGTGCAAGGAAGTTTGGCACCACAACATTCCTAAAGAGGCAAAAGGTATTGATGTTGCTCTGAAAGGCTTAAACATTTTAGAAGCTTAACCAGTCTCACGCTTCCTAAAATATTACATCAGATTTCCATTTTTCAATCGCTCTATGCTCCTTTCTTTTTAGGTAGAATTTTGTTATTGTTTCTTCACATGCAATTTTTTTCAAGGTCTACATTTACAATTATATGACTCTCTTTTGAAAATTGAGTGAAATTTTCTTGGCATGGTTTGGCTTGCTCTCACAAAACTTAACTGTTAGTTTCATACGCTGCAAATTGATATTTGGTGTATGGTTTTTGATATATCTGTCAAACTTATCTTTTTTGTTTATTTTTACAATTTTAAATTACAAGTTACTAATTACAGATTAAAAATTAAATATTTAATTACACTAATAGTTTGGGTAGGTCTTAAAAAAACATGGTCTTGCCAAATTAATTAAAGTGTTTGGTTAAATGTAAAAAAACTTTTAAATTTATTCTTAACATTTTCTTTTTTTATTGTCCGAGGGCTGTGATTCAGTGGTTGATTCGAAATGAAAAAGTATACTACCACTGCTGGGTCACAGGTTCGAATCACACAAAGTGACTACCCAAAAACTTGACATCAAAAGCATGTGCAGCAGTGTGCTGGGGGAAATGGGCCCCCATTTGTGTCCATGGATGAGGGCCTGCCAACCCTTATGTAATCAATAAAAAAACAAAAGATCTTTGTTATTTTGTTGTAATGGTGATTCAATTAGTGGGAATCTTTACAATTAGAAAGAAAAAAATAAGTAATTATGATGAGAGGTGTTCTAAAATGGCATATGGGGAGTGCTGGTACGCTGTAATGTAGTGAGTATGTTCACTTTTAATGACCGATCTTAATTTTGACGTCCATATGACCATCATATGGGAGTTTTTCTTCTTCCTTGGAGAAGGCAATCGGAAAATTGCAATATCTTGGCCATATGGTGGAGTTTAGGGCCCATTTATTTTTTCCGGAAAGATTTTTTCAAGCCCAATGCAGTGGTGCATCAAGACTAAGGCCATTGATCACCAGTCAGTGGAAAATTTGTGAAGAAGGTAATGGAGTCGTTAATCAGTATGGTATGTGACAATTCCAAGATAGGAGCCTTAAAATTGATAGCTCTCGGAGTTTTTCAGATAAATATATTTAAGATATCTGTACTAGTATTAATGTTCCTGATTGGCCAAAGGAGGTCAGTGGAATTAAAAGTACATCCATTATCAATAGCAAGAGGAGTAAAAATTGAGCTCCAAATTTTGAAAGAAACAAGATTCTAGGATCTAAAAGATTATAACTTACTGGGGGGTGAACCTAAAATGGATAAACTCTCCTCCAAAGAAAAGATAACGATGATGGAGACCATGGCTGGAAGCAAAAGCTGGCCCTAATCTGTATCTGTATCTAATATATCTAGCAAATCAAAGGACTAGCATCCTTATCAACTACCATGAAAGAGCCAATAGAATATTTGATAGTGTCCATACGACAATAACACAAAATTGGGGTAATATATAGGAATTAGAAATAAAAAATGTTCATGTAATCTAAAATATGATAAGGACTTTGGTGATTAATGCTGAGATAGGACATGGGTAGCCTTGATTACCATATATTCTAAATTCTAGCCCATTCTAGGGACGGAAGAAAGTTTTGGCAACATAAATTGGAATTTTCCATTGATTACTAACATCATCATCTATTAGAACTAATTCACATGATCTGCGAGGTGAAGTTAGCTGTTGGACAGACATTAAAACTCCTTGGGAAGGGCAAATATATAGACTCTGTGATACTGATGAAATTGAAGGTAAATGTTAGTTTTTGCTAATTTACCTTGTTTCTCCTAAAATCAGGACTGTTTTTTGGCAGTCACCAGGAATTTCAGGTTCAGGGATGGGACCTTGTTCGCGTGGGCCATATGCACTTCTCCTGGTTACTATATTTAAATGTGATACAGGCATACCCTTATTCATGCCCTCTTGTATTATTGTGTATTTGTATCTCACATCTCCTGGTGCTTGAGGTTCTTGGTGATTTGTGTTCTAATTTATGAAAACCCTGATTTTTTCTGGTGGTGGTATCCTGTGATAATGTCAGTAGCATCATAAAAGGTCAATTCATATAAATTTAGCCTGAATTTTTCTCATAATTGTATTGAAGAGAACATTGTCAAAGAAGTGTTTTGGAGCTTTATTTGAGTCTGTTGTGAAAATCAATAAGTGATGTCAATTTGTTGTTAGTGACCTGTAAATGTGATTTTGTGTCCCTTATCTGCTACACAACTGCCACGAGTGTTGCTGATATCATTAGGTCTGTTTTTGACATCATGAAGATATTTTGATAATCTTTTGACTGTAATAAGTGTTTTCAACTTAAAAAAATACTTTTTTTGGCTGCTGTACTGTTTTCTTGTTTTTTGGTACCGATTTTATTGTTGGAATCTGCAAATCTTCTTTTTCTTTAGCAAATATGACATACAAGTCAGCCTACAAGCACAAGAAATAAGAAGTAAGGATTTACAGGTCAGCTTACAGGTGCAAGAATTGTGAAGTAAATACCTGCATGTCACCCCGTGAGCATAAATATTGAAACCTCTGGCACAATAAATATTCACAATCTTGAAAATAAGACCTATAGGTTAGCCTAAGACACACTTGTTGAAAGATAAACCTATAGGAAAAGCTATAAGAAAGCCTTATGACTGCGCCGAAATGCCTATCTATGGCTGGATCTAACTATGATTCTATGGCTTTGATCTATCCATGATTCCATGACCGTATCTGTGGGAATCGAACGCCACCTATGGCTGGATTGATTGACCCAAACTGAGAAACTAACCTTGTCTCGTCTCCCATTGACCTGGACGGAAGCATGGCTGTATTGATTGGCTTGTAATATGGATCCATCGAATCCCCGAGTTGACGGGAATCGTGTTTGCCCTATGTGGTGGATGCGAAGGTGTTTGAATGGTTAAATTCCTAGGGCAGACGAAACGGTAAACAAGCTCTGCAATGGAAAAAGGAGGACCATCAAAAATGAATTTTAAGGAAGTTGTGTGTTGTGGTCAGAATGCTTGGGTTACAGGGGTTTCAACAACAACGAAGACCATTGCGTATGCCCCAATTTGATCCTAGGAAAAATGACAAGGGATGTATGAAGGCTACTGATGGAAATCCAGTGGTGGAGATCCAAAAGTTGGATATTCAAGGTGGAATTGACAAATTGGAAAATCGAGGTTTGATTGTTCAATTTCTAGGGTTTCGTCCTCATCCACAAGGTTTTAAGGAATGGACATTAAAAAATTGGCACACAAAAGGTGAGTTTTCAATCTCAGTCTTTCCAAACGGGTACTTTCTATTTTTTTTTGCCAACGCGGAAAATAGGGAACATATTTTTTAAGGACCATGGTTTTATGGACGAGCTGGTTTGTTTATGAAAACCTGGCATTCGAGGTTTCAAGCGGAGGAAGAATTACCAACAGTGGCTCCGGTATGGGTGAGATTATTCGGATTATCGGTGGAATATTGGAGTCAAACAGTTTTTACAGCGATTGGTAACACATTGGGGACGTATATGATGATTGCTGATAGTTCGCTGCAACTTGAGCATATGATATATGCTCGGATTTGTATTCTGATAGATCTTAATAAACCCTTGCAAAGTTACTCTGGATGTGGGAGAAGAGGAGTGGGAACAGGGGTTGGACTATGAAAATACCCCGTTTAGATGGAGGGTTTGTCATGAATATGAACATCTGGTGAAGGATTGTCCACAGAGAATGTTGAAACAAAAATCGAAGGAAAAAAATCAAGAGGAATTTATAACTCCTAAAAAAAAGAATATTGTGAAGAAAAATGTGGTGGTGAATGATGCTGCAAACAATACTAATAGATTTGCTAGTCTTCAAGTTGAAAATGAGGATATTGAAAATGAGGAACTTATGGAGTCACAGGTGCCAGAAATTCAGCCTAATAATCCTCTTCCTTTGATAGTGATGAAAGACAATAAAGAGGTCAATAATCAAGATTTAATATCTGCAAATATTTGTTCGAATGAAAAGAATACAACAATGAAGATTTATCACAGAAAAACAAAGTTTCAAGAGAAATTTGATCCAGGTACTACAAAAGGAAAAACAATTGATGAGACCGATAAAGCTCTGATGATTATGCCAAATGTTACAGAAATACAGAATGAGGAGATCCCCTTTGGGGTCAATCAGGGAAAGAGTAAGAAAATGAAGATGGATTCTAATTCAAAAGTGGGAAGAAAGTCTAACCAGATATGCCTACAGAAGGAAGGGCAAAAGCTGAGTTCAACTGGAAAAGTAAGGGATTTGTCCCAAATCTTTATTCAAAATTCTCAATGAAGGTGATCACATGGAATATTAGAGGGCTAAAAGGGAGCCCTTCTAAGGTAAATGAGATTAGGAGAATGATATAGATTCATCATCCACAAATGGTGTTCATCCAGGGGACAAAGGCATCAATGGAATTAAGGAATGTATTCGTAACTAGGATGTGGCCTCAGGTCAAGGTGATCTCTCTCAGTTCTCAAGGGGCTTCAGGAGGGGTTACATGTATATGGGACTAGAAAAAGATTGCTATTTCGAATTCTGGTGGCAGTAGTGGTGTTTTATTTCTGTTGGCACAATCTAGGGAAGATTCTAGGTAGATTCTTTTTATCAATGTTTATGCTTGAATGTCTTCAGAAGATAAGTTATCACAATGATAGAATATTGAATATATGATTAACTCTCATTTGGAAGCTTCCCTGATATTAGGAGGAGATTTCAATACCATCTTAAGTCTGGAAGAAAAACGGGGGTACAATTGTATTAGATACAAGTATGCAGAATGTCTCCACTTGGTAGATGTCAAACCAAGAAATGGTCTAATGACTTGGTCTAATAAACGGCAGGGGCACGACTGTATTCTCGAAAGGTTATCTAGATTTCTATTGTCAGAGGATTGGTGAATGAGAGACTGTTCCTAAGCTTAATATCTTTGATAATGTGGGTTCATATCATTGCCCTGTATGTCTGGAGATTGAAAGAACATATCCTTGTCATGCTCCTTTTAGATTCCAATTGATGTGGCTTCGCCATGAAATATTCGAAATCTGATTAAGCAATGGTGGATAGAAGGTAAGCCAAAGTATGGGACATGTATATTTTCGTCAAATGATTGAATTACTTGAAAGACAAATTGAAAAAATGGAATTGGCAGGTGTTTGGGGATGGGAAGGAAAAATGAAACAAGTATTAAAACAATTGGAGGAGGTTAATGCAAAAATACGAGCTGTAGGGCTTAATGCAGATTTGGGAAAAAAGGAAATTGATTTAAAGGCTGATCTTCAAGAGTGGGAAAGAAGGGAAGAAATTCTTTGAGGGCAAAAGTCAAGAATACAGTGGTTGAAGGAGGGGGTTAAAAACACAACCTATTTTCATAAATCATTGTTGGCAAGAAGAGCTTATAAGTATATTAATTTCTCAAAAATAGCGGATCGCAAACAGGGATACACCTTGAAAGGTATTGGCAATATAGCTAAAAACTATTTCTCACAATTGTTTACTGCTGAATCTTTAGATGTTAATGCACAAAACGAAGTCTTTGAAAATATTCCAAGGATTATTTTTGAATAGGACAACAAAGGTTTAAATACACAAATTACTGAGAGTGACTTGAATACGGTTGTCTTTACTATGAAGGGAAGACACCAGGGTCGGATGGATTTCCTATAGAATTATATCAGGAGTTTTGGGACATCCTTAAAGATGATCTCTTGGAGGTAGTGGAAGAGGCGAGAACAACCAAGACTGCGTTGAGAGAAATATATAAAACCTTTATAGCCTTGATTCCAAAGACTTCAGAAGTAGAATCTATCTCGAGATTTAGCCTATTTCTCTTTGTAATGTTCTCTATAAAATTACGTCCAAAATAATGGCAGAACGGTTGAAGCCATTAATGCGTAAGATTATTTCCCCAAAACAAGGGGGATTTGTTCAAGGCAGGCAAATTCATGATGAAATAGTTTTAGCCCAGGAAGCTTTACATTCTATGTGCATGAATCTCCTTTAATGTTTATGTGGCTTGATCTCTCAAATGTGTATGATAAGTTGATTGGAAATTTGTGTTTTAGGTCTTGGCTCACTTTGGTTTTTCCACAGAGTGGACTGAGTGGATTAAAGCTTGCCTTTCTTTGGTTTCCTATTCTGTTTTAGTAAATGGAAACCAAACTTAGATCTTTTCAGCTACAAGAGGTATTAGTCAAGGTGATCCGTTCTCACCTTTGTATTTATTATTGTGGTAGAATGTCTGGGAAGATTGGTGACTAAAGCTCATAACGATAAAACGCTAGGAGGTATAATGTTGGCCAAGGGAGCGAGCCCACTCACTCATAGTTTGTGGATGATTCCACTCTCTTAGGCAAGGCTACATAGATGGAAGCCTTAAAATTGCAAAAGATTGTTATGTTGTTTTCAAGAGCTATAGGGCAATTGATCAATGAAGGCAAGTCTAGAATCATATTTCTACACTACTCTCAGAGACAAGAATTGCTGATTCTGGACAAATTCAAATTTAGAAAAGAACTGTTACCAATCACTTATTTGGGGGTTCCATTAGCAGAATGGAAATTAGAAGATTGGATCTAGTTGATAGATAAAAAATTTGCAAAAATGGATGGATAGATGGCTATCCTCAGGAGGCAAAATGACTTTAGTTAATACTGTTCTACAAGCTTTGCCAATTTATGTTTCCTCTATATTGAATAACCCGCGGAGAATATTGAAATAGGTGGAGTCTTTGTCAAATATTTCTCTAGAGTGGAGTATAGGAGAAAAGAAAATGGTCTTTAGTTAAATGAGAGGCTCTTTGTCAGCCAAAAAAGGATGGTGGACTAGGGTTTCGCTCAAGTATACAACAAAATAGGGCATTGGCAGCCAAATTATACTGGAGGCTATTGGAAGGATTAGATGAGAGTTATGGGCAGCAAATATCAGAGCTAAATATGCAGAAAATCACCCTTTGGAGCGGATAATTAGATTGGCTCTACCATCTAGCGGTTCCCCAGGTCTTTCAGTGTTGAGAGTGGGTGAAGAGATAATAAAGAAACAATTATTATGGATAATCAATAATGGAAAAACTACAGACTTTTGGACAGATTCATGGGGTGGACAATCGCCTATTATATCTCAATATCCTGATAAGCAACAGGTTATGGAAACCCTTCATGAACATGGATGGATAAAGGTGGTTAAGTATTGTAACCCTAGTTGGTATCAATGGGGAGTTGGTAAACAATGGATCCCAACGTATGAATGGCCAATTAGACTAGGAGAAGATCAAAAATAGGTGGTTAATAATATTTTACAGTCAAGAAGCCATTTGAGCTCTGAAAGACCTGATTCCATAGGTTGGGGAAAGAAATCTATAGGATCTTACTCTGTCTCAAATGGATATGATTCTATTAGTAGGACCAATCCTCATCCTTTAAGGGATATTTTAAAATATCTTTGGCAGGATCTCCTTTGGCCCAAAGTGAGTTTTTTTGTTTGGGTGTTATTGAGGAGTAATAACAGGAGATAGGTTAATGAAGAGAGGATTTCATGGACCTTTTAGATGTGAGATGTGTTTGGAAAGTGAAGAAACAATCATTCATCTTTTTGCAGATTATCCTTTTTTAAATCAATTATGGTAGCATTTGGCCAAGTTATTTGATATTCCTTGTATAGGCATTCATTATTTGGAAGAACTGTTTCAGGAGTGGGGAACTCACATTAACAATGATATTTTTTTTTTTGTAGGTATTATGAAGTGGGATTACACTTTTGTTATGGAATTTATGGAAAGAAAAGAATAGAGCAATCTTTCAACAAGAATGTAGGAATACTTTCTTTATTTGGGAAAAGACTAGGAGGAATATAGCTGAAACCATCAAACATAAAATACAAATTCCACAAGATCTTTCTCTGAATGGTTAATCTTATTTAGAAGGCTGCATATTGAAATGCCTAGGAATGTCCAGACTGATTGGTCACTAAGAAGAAGAGATCATGTTCATGGAAAATGGATACATCCTCCATATGTGGTAGGCAAGTTGAATACTGTGGTGCATCCAGGGGGAATCCTGGTAATGCAAGTATAGGGGGGATAGGTAGTGATTCTGATAGTTCCGTTGCTTTTTTTTTTTTCACAAAAGTTGGTAGTTGCTATTAATAGTCTTGCTGAAGTTAGGGTTGTTGTCAAAGGTCTTCAAGAATCACTGAAAGTAGGTTGGAGAAGGATTCAGATGGAATCAAATTCCTTACTAATCACTAACCTTTTTGACCATTTCCACCTTAGAAAGGGGTATAAATTGGCAGATTTTAAGAGAGGTGGAAAGAATTTGAAGGATGAAAAGCAACTTCGAGGAATGCCACTTTAGCCATGCCCCTCAACAACAAAATGAAGTGGCAGATGCATTGGCTAATTGGGCCCTTGGTAACATCAATATTATGTGTTATGGTCTTCCACCAAAATGGTGGTTGTCTAAAATAAAGAACAACTTACTCAAATATTAGCTCTAGATCAGACCTATTGTTTATTGATGCTTGTTGTTGTTAAGATCAGATTTGTTTCTAATGCCCAAGCTTGGACTAATAGCTTCCACGCTTGGCATAGCAGAATTTGTACATTTATGATTTCTTGATAATAGACATCTTTTTTTGTTTAAAAAAAAAGGAAAAAAGAAAAAAGAATGTCAAGGGATGCTTGACCATGGATGTAGCTTTGTGGCGATCTGATCCAAATCCTGGGAGGCCTGGGGGAAAACACTCCAAACAAGGGTTTAGATGTGTTATGTGCATATGCAAAAGCACTATTGAATAAGGTGGAGAATATAGAAAATAATAAAACTGAAACAAAACATTATATTAATTTTTGCATTTTGTACATGGCATACATTTGAGGGAGATGTAGGGCTGTTTATCCTTTACCATTTGCTTGCTATCTAATGCTATAGATACGTATACATAGATTACAATGCCATGAAGGCTAAAGAACTGTTATGGAAGTTGAACCATTTTGGCTTCCTTGTGTGATTCTTCATCTTCTGGTGGTTACGTGACTTGACTGACTTGCACAATTAGCTAACAAATGCTCTAGCATGACATGAGCTCTTGAAGTCTCACTTGGCATGGTGCAACGTGGCGCAAAGTGTCCACTATGAGTTTTGGATGTTTTGTGCAGGAATTGAGCTGCACGTCATACCTGCGAGTGCTGCATGGTTGGCCAATGTTGTGCAGAGGTTGTGCATATGGCGTGTGCCGATGTAGTGTTGTGTAGGCTGCGCAGAGTGTGTGGAGATTGTGTTGTGTGGAACTCAAACTTGCGCGAAATGACATTGAGATTGATCATCAAAAATCTGGCATGGAGCATTATTTTGCCCCTCAATCCTACAAGGGAAGCCCTTGACACTTACATGCTCTGCATCTATTGGGTGAAGTGCACAATGCATTCTTGTGAATTGTGCAACATGCTTCTTGACACTTAATGGAAGGCGCATGATACTGGGAACTACGTGGAGGTTGTCGAAGCTCGAAGTTGCGTGGAGGTGAAGACGTAACCAAGGCACTCAAGGTAATATTGTGGATCACAATCATCAAGCATAGTAAATCTCCAGTGTTTCCTTACTTTCGAACATTACCAACCATCTTTGCTGTATTGCATATTTTGTGTGCACGTAGGACAAAAGGTGGTCCATAACATAGGTTTTATTTTCAATATGCTAATGTATAGTAGTGTTTTAAAGCATAAGCATTTTTTATTATAGATCCAGTAGACTAGGCAGGTCTTAGGTGATGATTAAAAACATCATCATCATTATGTGGTTTCTCCTTGTGTAGGGAAGCATCAATATAAGACACTTAAGTGTACAATTTGGTGTTTTGCTTGATATACATGTAGTATTATTGTAATATAATAATGTTAATCCTAGGAGTAATTTTAGGAAATCTTTTGTCTTGTAGTGGTAGATAGATAGTCTTCATAGGAAGGTTAAGAGTCTTCTTAGAATATGAAATGAATAGTCACATGCTTGGCTTTATAATATTGTAATCTCTCATTATTCATTAATGCAATAACTTTGGTTTGCACTAAATCTCGTTTTCTTCTTTGTCATCCATTTCTAGCCTAACATTGGTAGCAGAGCATAGGATTCTTTGATTAATTTCTTCCTCCATTCTTACTTCCTACTCCATATCTCATTCTCAGCCAATCAAATAATTCAAATCAATCCTTTTCAAATGACAAGGACTGTGTATTGGCTGCTTGAGAAGGCGTTTGGACTCCTCTTGACTGCATAGCATGGCAATTTATGATTGTCTGCTGTTTTTTCGACAGTTTCAGGGTGTTTGAAGGAGTTTTCAGAGTTTCATGAGGACGTTTCATATCCCAAGACCAGCATACAGCTGAAATACGGGGTTTTTCTCTGTTGCAAGGCATTTTGGACTGTGACAGGATGGCGTTCAGCTGCTAGGAAGATGTTTTGTCTGATTTCAAGTTGTTGCGTGGTGATTTATGAGAGTATTAACTGTGTTGTGACTGAGTAATTTGGCGCCTTAGCTGAATATGTCAATTTTCTGACTTAAATGGCAATTTGAGTGGCGTATTACCTATTGATTGGGCTGTGTGGCTATTCATTGGCTGCGTATTAATAGATTCAAAACCTGTGTGGCACCCTTTATCAGTGTGTGGCAGGATTTAGGACTGTTTTTGCTGTTTAGTTTGCTTTGATTGGTTTTAAAAAACCAATGTGGAGGTGTATAAACAGCTCAAACCAAGGTGTTTCACCTTCCACATGGTGCCAATGAGAGAAGAAAGCCTTGAAAGGCTCAGATAAGTCAATTTATTTTCTTTTATGCCTTTTTTTCCCCAAATAAAAGTATAATCATTGAATGAAGGATACTACCACAAGGGAATAATAAGTATATTTTTTCATTTGACTTATTCAAAACAATTAACAAGTCATTCGCAAACTAGAAATTATTTTCTTTTTCAAAATTAACCAAAATTTGAAAAACAAATCAAATTGTGCAAACAAAAATTAATTCATAGTGTTTGGTATCAATAGTGCATCTGGTTTGTGTTTACGAGTCATGTCATCGTGATTGAACTACTACACTTATAGCCTAATATAGTTGCAATAATGGCGTTTGTGGTATTGTCCTTATAAAGCGTCGGGGAGAAATAAGGAAAAATATCATTTTCCTATTACTTTCGTTACCCATTTGCAACTATTGTTAGATGTAAATCTCGAAAACGTGAAAGAACACTCCGAGTATATAGGGTTATCATGCCCACGAACAAGGACTTCTCATTGAGTGGGTTTCGTAGATAGAACAAATCCTTTTCACGTACTACCGAGGTACCATTCATTATTCTGCTTTCATGTGTTTTAACATCTCTTTCACGTACTACCATGTATATAGAAAGGACGAGCTTCTTCTATGTATTGATGTGTATATAGGAAGGGAGAGCATGTAGAGAAGTTTGGTATATTGGTCAGGTGGTATAAAGAAAATGAGACATTTTTAAAGCGATAAGGAACCATTCCATCTCCCTATACAACAAATATGTATTCAATCAAAACTATTGTTGGCACAACCCTAATTGGGAAAGATACCTAGTTAGAATGGTCAAGACAGTTTGAGAACACACTTATCTTCAATGACTTGTGGTTCAACATCTGTGACGGGGATGAACAACACGCTGAACTTAAAGAAGCAAAGGAGATACCATCCTGGAAGCAAAAAAAAAATTAAAAGCATTGGCTTTGATGAAGGCCTTAGTTGATGCAGAGGTGTTTCGTCCCATATAAGGGTGCAACATTCGTTAGGAAGTATTTCATAAATTGAAGGACTTGTATGATTCTCACTCAGAATTGGAGTTCATATAGTTGTAGTTGAAACTATTCAATTTTGAGTTGAAAAATGATGATGTCATAAGTTTGGCTTTTGTAATCTGTGCAATCAAACATGATGTTGATGTAATTGGTATAAAACTTGATGGATATATGACCGCCTTTATAAAGGCTCTTCTTCCTACACATTTAACCTACTTGTAGTCTTTGCAAACAAACAATCTATTGAAGACTCAAATTTGATCAACTAGTTAAGAAAATGGTTGAAAGAGAAAAAACCTTTGGAAAAAAAATAGAGTCCACATGAGAAAGCATTTGTTATGCTAATCAAAAGGGTAATTCTTCCAAGAATATGGGAAGTGATAGAGGCAAAGGGGAAAACAAAGAGCGAGGCAGCAAAAATAATAATCCACATCAAGAAAAACAAAATGAAAAACAACACTTGTTTTGCAAACGTTGCGAAAGAAAATAGAGTCATGAGACCCATGAATGCAAAACATCATGGGACAAAATTGAAGCTTGTAGAAAACAAAAAGTAGAAAAGGAGAAGAAAAAACTCATAACCTGACTCATCTCAGTTTTCTTGTGAATGTAAGCTCTCCATTTCTGTCAAAACAAATAATGCCATAGGGTTCAACCTGGGATAATATTTGGGTTCTAGACACTGGTGCCACACAACATATGACTTTTCAAAGTGATTTATTTGATGAGTTTCATGAAGAAAGTTGTGGTCCATTGTTTTTGGCAGATAAAACAAGCTTGTGACCTCAAAGTAAAGGTTCAATTTGATCTCTAAAATGTACTATACCTTAATTGTAAAGAAACTTGTCTTCTCTTGTGCTAATTTGATAACAAGGTCACTTCATTCTGTTAGATGATAGAGAGGTGAAAGTCACAAGGAAATGTGATAACATAGTTGTTCTAACTAGATATGAAGAAGACAAATTGTTAAAACTTAGGGGTGAGCACTCAGTGCCAAGAAATTTTGCTCATCTCATTGAAGAAGGAATGCCAACAGGTCTTCCCTGGCATGCCATATTAGGGCACACAAACTATGATAGCATTTGCACTATGCAGAAAAAATGGTGTTGTAGGCTTGTCGACACTGCCCAAAAACATTGAAAAGTGCAAAACCTACATATTGGCTAAACACAAAAGGGAACCGTTTTAAAATTTAAAATGGAAAACCAATAGGAAATTGCAGTTGGTTCACTCTGATATATGTTCTCTACCAATTCTTTCCACTGGTGGTCACAAGTACTTCATGTTGTTCATTGATCATTATAGAAAAATAACTTGGATATATTTTTTGAAGAAAAAATAAAAAACCTTTGAAATGGAATTGAGTATCATATCATAGTCCCTTACACTCCTCAACAGAATGAAGTAGTTGAGTGTATGAACATATCTGTGATGATCATGGTTTGGGCAATGTTGTATTTCAAAGGGGTAAATGTGCATTTCTGAGTAGAAGCAATTAAAATAGTAGTATACCTTCTCAACAGGTTACCATTAATAGCTCTACAAATGATGACTCTATATGAAGTTTGGTGTGGTCATCTCCTTTTAGTGCAACATCTTTGGATTTTTGGATCCACATGCTACACACTGATTCACAAAGAGAAAAGGAACAAACTAGAATGTGAGAGTCATAAATGCATGTTTTTGGGATAATTAGTCTTCAAAGGCATACAGGGTATTTGATGAGAACAACAATAAATATCTCATCGCAAGAGATGTCATCTTTTGTGAAACTGCAAAGGACACAACAAGCATCAGTTGACAAGTGTATCAACTTGAGAAATATGCCAAATTTGATGTTTTCAAGGAGGTTGATATGGATGTTCCAAACAGTGAAGGGAGAATCTGCAATTGAGAATTTGTTGAATCTCTATTGACTTTGGTAATTGAAAAGGACACTACCCCAATGAAGAAAGTGAAACTTCATTAGAGGGTGGTTTAATATCAGAAAATGAAGGAGCTTCAAATCAAGAAAATGAGGCACAAGTGATTTCGCAAGCCACATAGAAAAAGATACCAAAATGGGTTGAATAGACATTAAAAGATGTCAAAACTGATGAGGATGGAAAAATAGGCACAAGAAGTGCACACGACACAACAATCAGACAAGTTCGTAGATGAAATTCAAGATAACATAGAAAAGCTTACCTTGGAAGACCCTTTGAAATAAGTCATCGTTGCTTTTGACTCTGAACCCACTTCCTTCAAACAAACTGAAAAGCTTGATGCATGGTAAACAACAATGAAGAGTGAGTATGACGCGTTGGTAAAAAATGGAACTTAGAAACTGGTTGATCCTCCAATCAGTTGTAAATCTATTGGTTGCAAGTGGGTTTTTTGAAACAAGCACAAAGCAAATGACTCACTTGACAAGCACAAAGCAAGGCTTGTCGCAAAGGGATTTGTTCAAAAAGAAGGAATTGACCACAATAAAACCATTACACCAACAACAAAATAGACTACCATTTGAACAAAGTTGGTTTTGGCAACTCACAATGGATAGAAAGTTTATCAAATGGACGTTGAAATTGCATTTGTGAATGGTGATCTCAAAAGGACAATATACATGACTCAGCTTGAAAGTTTTGCAGTAATCGACCAAGAGCACATAGTGTGTAAACTGAAAAAATCGTTGTATGGTTTGAAACAAGCCCCAAGAGCATGGTATGATAAACTCACTGAGCAACTCCTAAACATGAATTTCAAATGTTTTGAGTTTGAAGATGCAACTCTTTTTGTCAAAACAATTGACAAAACAATTGTATTTCTAGTGGTGTATGTGGATGATCTACTCATCATAGAAACAAAGGGCGATACATTGCAAAATTCAAATTAGAGTTGATGAAAGGCTTTGAAATGATAGATCTGGGTTATCTTCAATACTATTTGGGTATTGAAGTGATTTAAAAATCAAAGTACATCTTTATCACTCAATGTAAATACATTGGTGAGATTTTGAGCAAATTTAGAATGACAGATTGTAAGCCTCTCAGTTTGCCCATGGAACAAAATATGAAATTGATATCAGAAGATACTGCATATTTAGTAGATGCTACTAAATACAAACAACTCATTGCAAGTTTGCTCTATGTGACCACAACTAGACTAGATATTTCTTTCGTTGTTGGTGTTTTTTCATGATTCATGCAACAACCCAGAGAAAGTCATTGGGTAGCAGCAAAAAGAGTTTTTTGATATCTCAAAGTAAAACAAATTTTTGAGTTCAAATACTTTAGGGCAAAAGACTTCAAACTGGTCGGATATTCAAATCTTGACTTTGCTAGTGATTTTGAAGATAAAAAACAATCTTTAAGGTTTTTAATGAATTTGGGAACAACAATTGTTAGTTGGAAGTCAAAGAAGCAATGGTTCCAACAATTTCTTTAGCAAAAGTAGAATACTTGGCAGCTTTAGAGGCAACTAGATAAATTTTGACTCAGAAGGGTTCTGTTAGATTTGTAGGACCATGTTTCGTCAGCACCTCTCATAGTTGACAACACATTTGCAATTCAAATGACAAAGAATCCCAAGCATATCAACACAAATTTCATATGATTGGCATTATGTGAAAGATGGTAGTGTAAAATTGCTACATTGTCCTACTACAAAGCAACCGGTAGACATCTTGATAAAAGTGTTGGGAAGAGAAAAATTTGAAAAGTTCAAAGGCATGCTTGGTCTTTCAATAAACCCCTACATATTAAAGGGGGACGTAATATTATTGTAATATATTACTGTTAATTCTAGGAGTAATTGTAGGAGAGATTTTGTTTCATAGTAGTAGATAGATAGTCTACGTAGGAAGGTGAAGAGTCTTCTTAGAAGATAAGATGAATAGTCACATGCTTGGCTATATGATTTTGTAATCTTTCATTCTTCATTAGTGCAATAATTTTGGTTTGCACCAAATCTCATTTTTTCCTTTATCATCCATTCCTAGCTTGACAATACAAAGGCGCTTCAATCTATGTGGACGTGGCCCATGTGTATGAATATTACAAATTTTTTGTAGAGTTGAAAAAGCCTTAATAATTCAAATAATCTTGTAGAGAAATGCAAATAATCACATTTCTTCTAGTAGATTAGAAATTCCAATCAGGAATCATCCCAACTAGAGCATCATATTGCCAATGGCAAAAATCAAAACTGGATACCACCGCTTTATCATGGTTGAAGATTTGGTACTATCTTGTTGTATTTGTGAATTACAATCTAAATAATTCTAGCACTGGTTATTGTAATCCTTGAATTGTTGCATCAATCTACCATTAATCAAAACTAATTTTAACAATATTGGCCAATACCATAGCACTAGAAGCTTTAATAATAGGCATCATGAAATGCTTCCACCCTCAAAAACAAATATTAGAAAATATCTGTAGTGGAATTTATGAACCCTTCATTATCCAAATACTTCTGTACAGAAATTCAAATAACCAAATTTCTTCAAGCAAATCAACAAGTCCAAGCAGGAATCATTCAAAACAACCACTCTATCATGGTTGAAGATCTGGTACTATTTTGTTGTATACCTGAACTATACTCTGAATCATAGATGGCATAACCAGCGAGTAATTCCCTATTGGTTAGTTACTCACCGGATTTTTGCCATGGCGAATAACCGCCACTCAAAATCATGGGTAAAAAAAATTGCAATTTTTTTAGACCAGCGAGTAACCTACTTGCCGTTACTTGCCGGTTATCTCCCATTGCCTATATGCGGGATTCCCAATAGAACAGTCCAGAATGCTACATAAACGTGGATTTGACGTGAAACATTGTAAAAACGCTGCAAATACATGAATTTTTGTCTTATAAATTGTCACACTCCTCTCATTTCATTTTCACAAGATTTGGAGCATTCAAAAGCAGATTTGAAGAATTCAGCAAAGCGATTTTCAGAGTATAATTTATTTTTGAGCATGTAAATGAATTTTAATTTAATTATAAACATGTTTGATAAAATTTTTAAATTTTATTATTCAAATTTGATGCATTTCATTCAAAGTTCATGCATTCCATTAAATTTTGGTTTTAATATTTACAATTTATGCCTATTTTTTAAATTTTAAATTAAAAATATTTTTTAATCGTTGGCATTATAGACTTATAGTTATACTTAGTTTTTGTTTATCATTATAATTTATTTATTATTGTTTTTAACCGTTATAGACTATAGTTTTCAATTTATTCATTAAATCAAAATATATTTTAGTTCCCGTTTAATAGTTCATCATTATAATTTATTTATCGTATTTTAATTTGTATTAAATGTTTTTATTTTTAAAATTTTTAATGTTGTTTTCAACATGTTTGCACTTTGTAGGTTATCCATTAGCAAACAATGGCATCCACTAGTGCATCAGGGTCAAATTTAGTCACTAGTAGTCAATCGGCTCCCCCTAATGCTCGCATCGATGCCTAGAAGTATGCCACGCGAGTTGAATGTTTCGAACGATTTCAATTTGCAATTTTTGCTCGAAGAGGATGTCAGGAGGCATAAATCGCATTAAGTACCACCTTTTATGCATTTTTTATTGCGATGTTGCGCTTTGTTCTAATGTCACTGAAGATGCAAAACGAGATATGATGGTAGAGCTTGCATCACTTGGCGAAAAGAAACTAGAGAGGGCAAGGATGCAAGCAACGTTAACAATGGCCATTGCTCCCACATCGATAGAGGAAAGCGATATCGATGACAAAAATTGTGAGGTCTACTCGTGGTTCACTCAAGCGCCATGGCACATTTTCATTGGCTTTTACTCAGTTACACTCATTTTTTGTGCTTAGAAACACACCTGGGACACAACTTTTACTGCAAGTTATAAGATGGAACAAATAGATGCATGCAAAAGCAGATAAAATATGTGCAATTTTTTGGTACTTCAACGACCCTCCCTTCAATGTGGTGAGGAGCCCGTACTGGGAATATTTGGTTACAATATTGACAGTTGCAGGAAAATGGTACAAGACACCCTCTCCGAAAGACTTGAATGAAAAGTTGCTCAAGAATGCAGTTGAAGATGCAAAGCTAATTGTTGAAGATCAGAAGAGGTTGTGGCATAAGTTCAGATGCACCATTCTTTTCGATGGATGGATAGATGGAAAGAACCACACTCTCATCAACTTTTTTGGCGGCGTCAAATGATGAGCTGGTTTTTTTGAAGTCTATTGATGCATTTAGTAAAATAAAAAATATCAGAAACTTTGAGCTTGATGCTAGAGGAGGTTGTTCTAGAGGTGGGCATTGAGAATGTTGTCCAAATTATCATAGACAATGCAAAAACATATGTGGTGTTTGAGAGACTTCTTAGAGAAACATCCATCTCTCTTTTGGACACCTTATGCAGCCCTTTGCCTTGACCTTTTTTTGGAGGACAGGCAAATTTGATTGGGTGCGACCAATTATAGAAGAAGCTAGAGAAATAATTACAATCACAGTTGGTTCTCAACTTGATGAGAGAGCACACTAAGGGAAAAGAGCTTGTTCGAGCAGGGGTCACCAAGTTTGCAATGAACTTTCTTACATTGCAAAGTATTTGCAGTTTGTTGACTCTTTTGAAGCAAATGTTTGTCTCTAGTATGGATGGAGTCATCCTATTCCAAGAAAGCTGATGGAGTGAAGGTTGGGAAGATAGTTTTCAGCGAGGCCTTCGAAACGAGATCTATAGAGATTGTCAAGGTAACTTGAAATTGCAATTTAAATTTCAAGTTGTTTTTCTTGTTTTCAATTTTTTAAATTTAAAGTATTTATTTTATAATTTATCTATAAGTTCGTAACACTAGCTTTAACTTGTTTGTAACTTTGTAGGTGTTCGAGCATTTGGTAAGGGTTTTGCGATTGGTGGATGGTGAACAAAATTCAATGGGTCATATTTATGAGGCCATGGATAGAGCCGAAGAGGTTGTCCAAAACTATTATAGAGGGGATCATGTCAGATTTGATCCCATTTGGGAGTTGATTGATTGGAGGTGCAACCATCAATTCCACCAATCCATCCATGTAGCGGGGTACTACCTTAACCCTAGGTTTTTCTACTCTAATGGCTTCACAGATGCTAGTGGAGAGGTTTTGGAGTGGTTTTCAAAATGTATTGAGAGTATGACCCCTAACATTGAGGTGAAGGACCTCATTATTATAGAATTGTAAAACTACAAGCAGGAAGGGGGAGGCTCTTTTGCACTAGCTTTTCGAGGGCGAGCCACAACCACTAGGTAATAAAAAAAAAGTTTTTACTTGTACCTTACTAGTTACATATTTACAATTATTAATTTCTTACAAAGTTTTGAATATCTTGTTTGTAGGGTCGTGGTGGGAAGAGTGAGGTGGAAATACCCCAAATCTTCAAAGGTTAGCCCTTTGAATTTTATCTTAACCTTGTAGCGCTTCTGGATGTGAGTGCAATTGGAGTTTGTTTGACTCCATTCATATGAAGAAACGCAACAAGTTGAGCCAACAATGCCTCAATGAATTGGTTTTTGTGCAATACAACTTTCGATTTCGCACAAAGAAGTTGGATAACGCATCAAAGGATCCTATCAATCTAGATGAGATCGATCCCTACTGCGATTGGATTGCACATGAGGAGGCCCCCATGTTTACAAAGAAAATTGTTGATTTCGAGAGGCAAGCTATGGAGGGTGCAAATGAAGTAGGAGAGATTGGATTGGAGGACATCCTTGAAGATGAGGCAGAGGTAGAGGTGGAGCCATAGGGGTAGGTGTAGCCTTCTAGACATAGTGAGGTGGGGCAGTCGAGTGGGAGGACTAGAGTTTTTCAGTGTCCCTTAGTTTTTCAAAAAGCAGGGAAGAAAAAATTATAGATTATTGTAAGTTGTACTTGTAGATTCTTGTACAAGACTGTAAGTCTATAAGTATTATTGTTGTGACTCTGTTGTATTCGCAGAATTATGTGATTTTGTACTTTATTTATATTCAAATCTTATAGAAAACACTTTCCCAACGTTTAACAGACACATTTCATCTATTTTGCTTTTGCAATTTTTTTTTTTTTTTTGATAAATTTAAGTATTTTTTGTTTTTATCTGTTATTGCCAGTTACTCAACTAGCTTTGTCGAATAACCACTGGTTACCCAAAATGGCCCCTTGGCGAGTACTCGCCCCAACTGGTTATGCGAACTATGAATCTCATGGATGGCATTGCCGGTGAGTAACTGCCGATTGGTCGTTTACTTGCCAAAAAAACCACCCGGCGAATAACCGCCACTCAAAACCGCCAAATTTGAAAAATCGCAAATTATTTGTAACCGGTGAGTACTTGCCCTTTACATTTAGATAACCAGACAGTATATAAATAAAATAAACATTTAAGTATAAGTTTACATTTAGATAGGGACATCTATTTTTTATATTTTAAGTTATATTTTATTTTTATACTTTTAGAATGTTTGAGAATGGTTTCGGACCTCTAGGAGCTATAATGCAAATTCTAGGTTTTGGAAGATCCTATCATATTTCAGATTTAGTCAGATTCTAGGGTTTCAGACTTAACCATATTTCAGTGTTTCAAAATTTCAAGGAGACATCGTAGGAGGAATGAAGGCTGCATGAAGGGATGTAGGTATGATAGAATAGTATGAGAACATCTCTCGCAAAGTGCCACAAGTCGAACCCACCCCATTCCCTATGCATAGATTAAAACTGATACAATGATACTTTTACAAGAATATACAATTACAAATTACAAGAATCTATATTTTTCTCTTCCCTACTCTCTGGAAAACTAAGGGAGACTGAGAAAATCTAGTAATCTATGCACAGGGAATGGGGTGGGATCGACTTGTGGCACTTTGCAAGAGATGTTCTCATACCATTCTATCATTCCCACATCCCTTCATGCAAACTTCATCCCTCCTATGATGTCTCCTTGAAATTTTGAAACATTGAAATATGGCTAAGTTTGAAACTCTGAAACCCTGGAATCTGACTAAGTCTGAGATATGATAGGATCCTCCAAAACCTAGACTTTGCATTATAGCTCCTAGAGGTTCGAAACCACTCTCAAACATCCTGAAAGTATATAAATAAAATATAACTTAAAAGTATAAGTTTACATTTAGATAGGGACATCTAGTTATGTTTATTTTATTTATATACTATTTGCTTTGGGCGAATTTCAAGTATTTTTTTGCCTTTGTTAGTTATTCCCGGTTATTCGACCACCCTGGTCAAATAACCGTTGGTTACTCAAAACCCCCCCTTGGCAAGTACTCGCCGGTTACGGTTATGCGAACTATGTATGAGATGTCTCACTATGATGTTTCACTAGAAAAATTAAATGATTTTAACTTAATTAATTAAATCACAGACTTTTCTCGTAGGACAACGGGGATATAGCTTATGTCTGGGAGAAGATTGAAATTAATGTTGCAGAATCTATCAAGCAAAAGCTCTGTTTGCCTCAAATTCTAATGCCAGAATGAGATCAGTTGTGTCAACAACTCTCTTTGCAACCCAGTCCTTCAACAATGATTACTTATTGACCCAAAAAGAAAACTCAGATGGATAGACATTTGACAGTGCTTTCAATTGGGTACGGTAAGTTGAATACTGATGGTGCTTCAAGGGGCAACCTAGGTTAGGCTAGTATAAGAGGTATTGGTAGATCTATTGATAGGTTTGTAGCCGCCTTCTTTGCTGAAAAGGTGGTATATATAACCAATAACTTAGCGGAAATCAAAGTTGTTTACAAAGGGATGTAAGAGGCTTTGAAAATTGGGTAGCAAAAAACTCCAAATTGAATTTGACTCCAAGGTGATTGTTAGCTTGTTATTTGATTTTGAGGGAGTTCATAGCAAAAATTGGCAAATAGCAAGAGAGATGGGAAAAATTTGTAGGTTGCAAGATAAATTCTATAAAGTCCAATTTAGCCATGTTCCTAGAGAAAGCAATAAAGTAGCGGATGAATTGGCCAATTGGGCTCTCGACAACCACAACCTTGTTATGGTTTGCCTCCTCTGTGGTGGTCGACCAAGCTGCAAGGAGATTTGAGAAAGCTTCTTGATTCTGATTTATACTAATGAATGCTCATATGTATCCTTTTATGTTTACAGCCCAGGTTTGGACTAATAGCTTTCAACCCTGGCATACTAGAATATGTACACTTTGATTTCTCTATAATATAATTGGGGTTTTAAAAAAAATATTATATATACATTGGCCTTTACAGTGACTAGTGTGCCACTTTACTAATTAATTACACAAAATTCAAAGAAAAAATAAAAACAATAGTATTTCCACAGTCCATGCTGAATATAGAGAATGCTCCTGGAAACCACTGTGTGTATGTTTTCGGATCGACGTGTCAGATCACACTCAGTGGATGATGGATCATTGAGTGTGATCTGAAACGTCGATCCAAAAATGTGCACATAGTTGTTTCCAAAAGCATTCTTTATAATAAAAAGAAAATTAAAACAATTAAAAATAAACATTGATTAATTTCTTTAAATATTCCCCCAAGGTTCTGTCTCCCTTCTCTAAGCTTATGAATAATTGGCCTCCAAGACTGGCTAAGGTGCAAAATGCAAACCATCGACTAAGTCGTTCTAAACATAACTAACTAAAATCATTTTCATGGCAATGTTTTGCCATAGGTAAAGGCTAACATGTGGTGGTTGGGTGTGCGTGCAATATTACATGCTTCTGTCTATGCATGCCTGTCTCCTTGGATGGTAAATGACGTGGATTGGTATGATTCATGCCCTGTGAGTCCAGCTGTATGAACTGGTCCTTACATGGTGCAGTAGTGTCTAAATTAACAAATTGCAGCAATACTAAGACTACTAACACTCAGGAGTGGAGCTAAATCTACTACGATCATGTATTCATACTACATTGATGTAAATTTTGAGTAATCAAACATTAAAACAGTGCTTTCTATATTTGTGGAAAGATTGAATGGACTTGACCTTCTTCCTTTCAACGTTTTTGAAATCCATTTACAAAGCAATTGCAGCTATGACAAAATTAGTGTCCATAGAAACATTGTGCTTGTGCATAATATACACAAAGTTTTGGAATGTCAGGGTCCTCATTAATGGATTATATGTTACTATAATCAAACTCCTGAGATCTAGACGCTGCATTGACATGATGCCATGCTGGGGAATCATGGTATGCAAACAAGTGGATAATCCTCTGTGAGGCCTGAGTCTGTGTTACTCTGCGTATGGGGGAAGAATGGAGAATTGAAATCAAGACCTATACATAGGAGGAAGTATGCACGCATCAGTAAATGATAATGACAGCTGGCATATTACAAGGCATCTCCTTTTGGGCCAGATTCATCTAAGACATGTTGGAATCCATCTGCCTTGAAGGTACATCATGCATGCATTCATAATCACCTAATCTTTGAGTTTACTGTTAGTGAAGGGAGCTTGGATATATCCCATATCTTAATGATTATTTTCAATGACGCTCCTGGGAATTGCCCTCTATCTGGTTAAGGTTGTAGACACAGCAGCCAACTTAGTTGTACGTGCAATTACTTAGTTAAACTGAACCTTTATCTTTAAAAACTAAGTCACTGTACTATTTTATATCAAATAGAAACATAATTTAGAAGGTACAAGTCTTTTGGTCATATCATATTTGCTGGTTAGATAAGGTATAACCTGAATTCCTCAAAGGCTCAACCTCTGAACCATGAATTAGCAGTGATGTTTTATTTCTATAATTCTCTGTAATGTATGAATGTATCTTGAACCCACTCAAATGGCACTCTATAATGGACGGACAACTCAAATTGCATTTTATGTTCTCATTGTGGTATAGGATGTCGCTTCTATCAAGGTTTTGTCTCAATCAAAAGAATTGCATTTCAAAGAGTCATTAAAGTTTTTAGATATGTGTACACTAGAGAGACAAATTCAGGAAACATTATTGATCTCATGCTTTTGTTTTCGTTTTCTGTGATCCAAATCTTTTCATGCACACTTCTTGAACCATATATGAGTACGAGTTTAACTCATGGAAGTGCAGCTCTCCGTCCTTAATTTGGTTATGCTGCCATTTTGACACATTATCATCTCAGAAATGCTGAATCTTTTGTATCATGATTCATGTATGATCATTTGTCGCACTTCTGCATGTTTCAGTTTGAGACTTTACATCTATTTGTCCTTTTGTCTTTTGTTCCATGCTTAGATTATTATTGTCTATCAAGCCTAGTTTGCAATGGCATTATTTAAATACAAATGATTTTCATTTTTCTGAGCATGCCAAGAGCCGGATAAGTATTCTTAAGAGCAGTTATACCATTTTTCCATGCCCATATATAGTGTATATGTTTGCAATTTGGCAGAAAGTTGATTGAAACATGGACTCCAAGACTAGTTGCTTCCTTACCATTTTGGCTAGATCACTAATTACTTAAACCACTTTTTGCAGGGTCCACCACAAAATTCTCAGGCAATTGGAGTTGGGCAGTATAATCCAATGTTTATGCAACCAAGGCCGACGGGAGCTGCTGCACAACCAGTTCCTGTAGGGGGTAATAATGCACACGGTGTGCCGGAGGATGAAGCAACTCAAAGACAACGGTCTGAGAGAGCAGCAAGGGCAGGAGGGTGGAGTTTTGAGATATGTAAAAAGAGGGCATTTGAAGAAGCTTTCGGTAGCTTGTGGATTTCTTAATTCTTTTTTTTGTCCAAACAAGATTTTGAGAGGCAGCTTGTCAAGCCAGGTGCTGAGATATTATGGTGCCTTCTGGGAACATGGCAATGTCTCATATGGAATATCGGGAAATAAGCATGAGGGTCTGGTTCCAGAAATATAATCTTTGATCAGCATGTGTGAATTAGATCAGCATGCATAGGAGAAGGTCCTTGATTGTTTGGAGGACAGCTGTCATAGAGGAAGAAATATTATTTTCCCCATGACACTAGGTGGGAAGCTTCTTTGTATCCTAGGCGCCATTTTTACAGCATTTACCTTTTTGATTGCAGGCACTTCTCTTGCTTGTAATTTTCTATGTTTACAGGTTAAGGTGGCATTTGGATCTACAGCTGATACAATTTGCTTCCTGAATATCATGATCCATATTTGACAAATACTATGATATATGTGGTTAGTTACTCCTTGTGGTTTCTATGCTTCACTCTGGGAGAGTACTGTAAGTGCATCTTATTTGATTATAAAAATGTGTTGTTTCATTTTTTGTGTTATTGGGACTCTGTAGAGCATGTATACATTTTCGTGGAAATTTTTAAAAATGATTTTCTAGATTTGTTGGTCAATTTTTTCTATGCAATCTTTCAAATTTTGATCTGAACACTCTTGAAGCAAGCCCAAGGTGATTATTTGTTACTATTGAACTTGGTGGGAACTAAATTTGTTTTCCACCAGTATGTTTTGAAGCATCTTTGCTCATTCTTGTTTGGGTGGTTCTCTTTTAAGTTTTCTCTGATCATATTTTACATTCATTTCTAACTGTCAATTACTGCCTGAAGAGCATTTTATAAGTTCCATTGTTTATTGGCTTTCGCTCAGTTTTTTCCATATATAAGTGGTTTTTGGGGTGCCCACGATGAAGTAAACAAGTATTAGATATCAGTCAAATTAAGCATTGTATATTTTTTTGCATATGCTTTGCACCAAAGGGTCTTTTCAGGTTTGGGACATCCTACATCTGATATACATTTATTGGGCAACATGTTGGACGGCAAACTGAAACAAATTTAAGGACTTGTCATGCTCTGATCAGAGACTGACATGGGCATAAGGCTACGTTACTGATACAGATATGGGTACGGATACCAGTACGCGAATCGGATACGGGGATATTGGGATTTGGATACGTTGTTGGATATGGCCGTACAAAAATATATATAAAAAATAAAAAATATAAAAATTAGTCATATAAGCAAAATTAACCACATAATATGCATGGAGGAAGCAAAATAAGTTAAGTAACCACAAATCATACTCTTAATTCAATGCCGAATATCATAATATTCAACGGTCGAACGTATGTTAGTTTTATAACAGGTACATAATGCAGATGTTACATTGTATGGGCAAAAAGAAAGACATCGGCATATTCATGATGCACTATATTCATTTTCCTCTTCGGCTGCGATCTCTTCATGATACATTGAAAAAATGAACAAGAGTGAACAAATGTGTAATGAGAGGTAAAAATGCAATGAAAAGTAAACGTGTTGTTATCTTTTGATAAAATGAGTGTGAATGCTGCTTTTAGGGTTGGGAGTCCACTTCAGTTTGTTTTCAATAGTATTTTGAAGTCCATGTTTGACTTTTCATTGGGTGAAATTGAAAAAAATAAAAATAAATTTTTTTTGGGTAGGAAACGTTGTGGAAATGCCTAGGGAGCGTCCTTGGGCTTCAATATACGCCCTAATATGTCCCAGGGCGTATCTGTAGGCCCATAGACGCTCCTTAGGTGTTTCCCTGGCGTATCCGTACCTGGGAGCATTTTGTTTCCGTTTTTGGGGCATGCAGGGATGTATTCGACAACGTAGGCATAAGGTTGTATTGGCTAGTAGTTCAAATTCAAATTGTGAACGAAACATCCAATGTTATATTCCTAGTTCATGCTATTTGGGATGGCGGCAAAAACCAGTTTAGGTATAGTTAGGTTTTTATAATTAATGCTGTAAGAAACAATATATATTAATATTTTAAGTATCACTGAGTCACATGCCTTATTCCTTGATGGGCTTAGTGTGAGCCGACATTCTTCACCACTCAAACTTCCACCCCGTCAGTGATATTGAATATTCGAATCATTTTGAACTCATACAATTCCATTTGTTCCTCCATATGATAAATCCCACAAGTGTTAAGTCTGTCAACGGGGTATTCTAAAGACTCCAGTTCAAAGACGACATAACAAAATGATTTGTAAACTTACCAAGCTATGCTTGCTTAAAAACAAATCACAAGATGTTGCCATGTTGATGATTAAATGAATTACAAGTTGTTCCCTGAATTTGCATTGTCAATATTTCTTAAATTTTTGGTATCATTGAAAAATTTAAGTCAAGTTGAAAAAATGTTGAGTATGCGAGTCTAAAAGTTGAGACTTTGGACAAATTTCAAAAAGAAGGCACAAAGCGCGCCTCGTGCCTATCGTGTCGAGAAGGTCGGGTTGGCCTCGTGCTTATCGTGTTTAGAAGGTTGGGCCAGCTCGACCTTCTCGATTTGCTGGACACGGGCACGCGTCCTGTGGGCTAGGTGTAACTTTGCATCCGCAACACCCGCCTAGTTGGGCCATCCCCCAACTCGAACTTTTGGACGCACTGAACGTGGGTGCGTGCCCTGTGGGCCATGGCGGGACTTCTTGCTCGCAATGCTCGCTTGGTTGGGCCTTCCCCTAGCTCGAACTTTTGAACGTGTTGGATGTGGGTGCATGTCATATAGGCCATGATGTGACTTTGTGTTGGAAACGCCTATGTGGTTGGGTCGTCTTGATTGCACGAACGCACCCAACCCAACCTTTTGGATGTGTCGGACGCAGGGGTGCGTCCCGAAGGCCATGACACGACTTTTCATTTGCCTCGCCCCTGTGGTTGCGCAATCCTGATCGCGTAGACGCAGCCTTGACCTTTTGAATGCAGGTGCGTGTCCCGTGGGCCACAACAAGATTTCGTGCCTGCCATGCCAGCGTGGTTGGGCTATCTCGAGCGCGCAAACACGGAGTCGTGACCAACACCACTATCGCCGCAGCCACATGTTTGACGCGCCCCGTGGGGTTGGTTTCACCCTACTCCGCATGTGGATCCTCAATGCCCGACGACCCTTTAAATGGTTGATTCCCTTCTTTCTCACTCACAATTCCATTGAACACCATCAAATTTTTTTCCTCTGTTCCCATGCCACGTTGAAGTTTTACCCTCTTGCCATTTGCTCATGCTAAGGCCAAACCCTCCTCAAATACAGTCAATATTTTTGTCTTTCCGAGCACTTGATAACCCACAGGGTACATTAAGTTTAGAATCCATTTCAAGCACCTTTCACTCACAGGGAATATTGTTGTACCTTGGGTACACCAAAGCTCTAGTCCTTTCCCAGAGACTCGAGAGGAAGAATTAACAGTAAAGGCAAAAAGTTTCATGACCACCATCGTCTGCGCTATACAATGCCACACATGCGATAATATTTGAGTACTTGTTGAAGCTGCCTTTCGCATCAACAGATAAATCAAGTTGAACTTCAAATACATGGGATATGAGCCTATGTCTGTCCTTGAAACTGATCTACCAGAGTATATGAATTCTATCCTCAATTGACCTTAGAACAAAGTAACAAACATTTCAGACAAGTGAATGATGCATTCACCATGAGAACAGTGCAAGTGCTGAAAGAAGATTGGGGAAGCATGCTTTCTAAATATGGAATCAGCCTTGTGTCACAATATGGAAGCCATTTCATTCAATTTCATTATATCAAAGTTGGAAGTTTTGAGAGCTGTCCCATGAGGCTGCTGAGGCTGGTCAGCGATAAAATGTTACTAATTGAATTGTGCAGACAACTTTTTGAGGTTCATCATAGATGTAGAAAGAGACACGTAGCGGGAGTGGTGTTCCCAATTTCTCTGCGACATTACACATGCAAAAATGCAACGGATGCTTTGAATATTGAGGCTGGCATACCTCAATTCACTTTGTACATGCACACGGGTAGAGCTTCATTTGAAAACAAGGGATATGTGCAAGCCAATATGGGTATTGGCTCTTCATATATTCATAAATCACACTTGAAAGATTATTGGGTTGACTATGCTGAAGAATTTGAGGTTCGAAGATGTGATTGGGGACGTATGAGCCTAGATCAAATTGGAGTTTTCATTGACAAATGGGTACCTAATGGAATGAGTGACAATGGCAATGAAACATTTGAGCAAGGCTATATTGAAGCAGTCATGGCGGCACCTCTGAGAGTGATAAGTTGGTCAACCCCTGAGATCACGAACTTGCAAGAAAGAACCAAGTTTGTGTTGAGTAGATCATTGAAGTGGTTTGATATAAAGCTTGTAGAGTTCACAAGAGCTAGCGGTTCCTGTGAATCCAAAGCTACAACCTTTCCAAAACAAGATTCTGTATCCACTCCAAGGACAACTATTTTAAGTGGTTTTGGTACTATATGCCATCCCTCTGCAGAAGCTAGTAGTGATGGTGATGATGAAGATCCAAACCAAGGCAATCAACTGAGCATTGCTTGTGGTGAAGGCTCCCTTGTGGGAAGAAAGTTACAAACTAAGAAAATAGTGCTGATGCAACAATCCTCTCTGCCACTAGGAGATCCCTCTTTATTGATCAAGAAACCACACAACAATATCTTGCTTCTGTTTAACGGATGAAACAATCAACAGGTACAGGAGTAGTGCCCAATTCCACTTCACCAGGAACAATCTCTCTTTTTCTTCCACCTCTGCAAATTCCACTTTCTCTACATTCTAGCCCTCCAAGGCAATCTACACCACCTGCTTCATCAATTGATACATATACTCAGATGGTCAACACTAGTAATGTGGCATTTCAATGGATGCCACCATTATTGGGAAAATTAAATAAGATAGTAGGTGTGGAGTTGCTAGACTTCGATGCCTTGGCCAATCTTCTTGTGACTCCTCCCCCAATAAGGCCAAGACCACCTCTTGGTTGGTCACAAATCCGTTCGGTGCTTAGTTTGTCGAGATTGAAGAGCCAAAGGTTGAGAAGGATGAGAGAGAGATGACTTTGGCTGATTATACCCCGAGGAGAGTTGCTATGGGTGAAGCCACATCTAAAAGTGATGTGCATAATCTCTGTGCGACTACATAAAGAATGATTAAGAGATCTGAACAAGATGAGTTGACGCAAAACAATTGAAAGAACAAGTTCAATAGCTCATAGGGTATGTAAATCATCTCTTAAATCTAGTGGAAACCCCTACCAGTGCCCAAGTTGAAGCCCTTGCACAAGTCCCTGGAATTAGCAAAGAAGCTATTTCAGCCATATCTATATATAATAGTTATGGGAAGACCCTTGAGGCCTGGGTAGAACAGTTGTTACTTTGGCTTGAAATACATTGATGAGACGATGAAGCTATATGAGAAGACTGATGCAAAACAAATCAAAGTTAATCGACAAATCAAGTGTCATCAAGATGAAATCAACTTGTGGCGAAACGTGTTAAAGGATATAGAAGAGATGGCAGCTACTGATGCAGACGTGCTTGTCAAGGCATGAGTATTTGGTAAAAAAAGAAAATGACCTATCATTTGATTGGTTGCAATGCGTCCTGCAAGACAGAAGTGCTGAAGCACGCAATAGATCACTTGGAGAATTAGTCTAAAACTGGAGGGGATAAGATGTTTGAAACGTGTTTCAATCTTGGGAATCTTAACTGTGATTTGCTCAAAGATGATGGTTCAGGCTTGCATTCAGTAAATGATATAAAGGAGCAATTTAGGAAGCTAATCAAGGAAGAGCTTTTCAAAGAAGGTGCCTTCAAGTATCTTCCAGAATATACTCAGTGAAATTCATTATTCATTTGAAGAGATGAACGCGCAGTGGGAGGATCTTTGAGAGACTCCTCACACTATGGTGCTAGTATCCGACAAATGGCTCATTTGTCAAAAGAACATGGCATTTCCCAAGGGAAATCCATTTGCCGAGGCCATCAAGAAATTCAGAATATGTAAAGCATCCGTTCAGAAGAAAACCAAATCAGCTCCTCCTTCAATTGCAGGTCCATTGAAGGCGAAAACTCCCTAGAAGGCATTTTTTTCTTATTCTACTTTTGTCTTTTTCTAAAAATCTGATTTTTCTTTTGTAAAAATAATATAAAAGTGAAACGTGAATAAAACAAATTCTGGAATATGAAGGGTTAGTCCATTCCCTCCTAACCCTATCAATAGGAGAAATGACTATTGTACAAGGGCGGTTTGATGCTCATTGCAATTTTGCTTGAAAGGAAAAGAGAAAGAGACTTTGTATTCATTATTCCAAAGAGGAATACAAGGAAAATTCTGGAACATTTTATTTATTGTTTTGGTTGTGGATGTGTTTTTATTCTTCAACTCTCAAGCAATACATGTTTTACTGTCAAACTAGCATATTATTTTTAGGATTCCTTCTTGTCATGCAAGGAATGAAATCTGTATTTGCTTTCATGCATGGCCCTTTGCCTTCCTCCTTTTTCATTTTTCTCTTAAAGGTTGAAAGCAACAAAACTTAATACTCCTTTCAACCTGTAAATATTGTAAATAGGATTATTTCTGTTTTTTCTTGTTTTCAATAAAGGGAACCTCCCATTCAAATAGAGGATAGACTTTTCGTCTCCTTCACTGTTGCGAAATATAAGATTTTTTAAAGCACCAAATATTTCACCAACACTTGTGAAATTGAACATACAAGGCTTAAATTGAAATGTGAGGTATAACAAATAATAAACTGCCCTGTACATCCAATTATGCAATAATGGAATTTCTGAATGTGCATACATTTTAAACACATCCATAAGAGTTATATTTCAATTACTACTTTAAAACTAATGCTTAAAGTGCTGTCCCATACATGAATTCCATGATAATTCATCATTAAAATAATAAAAACTGAAAGGGAATGAGCTCAAATGACACACATAAAAGAATAATCACAACATAATATACAACATAGAGAAATTCAGCGTGGGAAAACTTAAGTTTGAAATATTTAACCTTATGGCTTCAATAATGCACCAAGGGGACATGGCTTTCAATAGAGCAAGAACAAGTGGAATTCACTATGGAACACCTTTTTTAATCCCTTCTACTTTGCATGCAATTTTCTTCTCTGCAATTCCTCTCTGTCCTGAACTGCCACAACTTGAGATAAGGCCTTCTTAATTTATAGATTAAGCATCAACTAGGAGGTGAAGAGACACCAATGACTTCATTTCCTCTTGGAAACTCAGATGGAAAGACAAATGATTAAAAGAAACGCCAATGACTTTTCATTTGCTTCATATTTGGTTTTTGATGTCAACTTGGAAGGGGTATCGGCATATTACATTGAAGACTGTTGATTGTGACCATCTACAACATATGTACCAGATATTTATATTGTATTTACATATTTACAAATCCATCTGGTTCATATCTCTCATGTAGGGAGGTTTATGGTCTACGAAAACTACTTTCATTGATAGAAGATGTAAACTACCTTCCCTGCCTTCCCGCCTTCATCCTTTAAGTGTTTCCATTGCACCTGCCTTATTCACTCACTTTGGATGGTGGAATGATGCTCCTTGATCCTTGCACTATCCACTCATTTTGGAATGTGTGTTCTTCTGCTTTCACCTTGGTCTATCCACTCACTTTACAATGTGAGGTGTTCTTGAAAACACTTGCTTTCTGCCATGAAGATTATGCTAAGAAGATTTTTACAACTAGAACATACAGACTACAACTTTGGTGAAAACATTTATGCTTTCATTTTTCAAATCAACTTTGTATATGCTTGCTACAACTCTTTTCAAAGTGAGTTATACATGCTACAATCCATTGTCATACCTTAAATACATGCAACTATAGTTGTCGTGTGAAAGTATACAGGCTACAACACGTTTGTCATGCCCAAAATGTATGCTACAATAATTTCCATGTGATGTATACATGTTACAAATATAAAGTACAAATCAGCTTTGTTCACTTGTGGTGATGCATGTTATCTTTGAAGTCTCGAGTGTTCGTTCTTGCTTGTTTTGAGTGTTTGCTCTCTTGGAGTGACTAATTTGTTTGGGTGCTGCTTCTTCCTTCTTTGAGGGGTTCCTCTTTTGCTTTGCTTTGTTCACTTCATGTATGGCTGTCCCGTTTACCACAATGTTACTTTGCTTTGATAACTTCATGTATGGCCTTCCCATCTTCCATGAAGTTGCTCATTTATAGTTTTCCTTGCACCCTATTTGCTGCGCATGTTCCATTGAATGGTTCTGGAAGATACATAGCTTAAATGTATGTAGCTTTAGTGGAAACAAAATATGGATTGTTTGAAATAGCTCATGCCATGAGTGCCACTATAACCTTGGAAATTTCTTCCATCTTTCGTCATGCGTAGTTCCTCTTTCGCATGCTTGTTAAGTTCATCCTCGTTGATTTTATACCAACGATCCTTCACTGCCCCAACTTTCTTCCCAATTGGGTTTTGGCTCTTGGAAAGTGTTGTTGTTTTAGTGCTTTGCTCTTAAAATGGAGGTGATTTAAATAAGTGCTATATGAAATGATTCTTCCCCTTCCTAGCTATGCAGTGCTCCAAGATGTAGTGAAAATATGACATGTTTTTACGATTACAATTATGTGAATTGCTGAAACTATACATCATCTTCCATATGATTATCCATACTTGATAGGTGGTATGCCTCTTCCATGTTTTTATGTTTCCAAGTGGATCATGCTGCTCCTTACTCATCCCTACGGGTAGTATGCTTTCGTACTTGCTCATACAAGTGGATTTTATTTATATATGGAATCCGGAATGCAAATTACACAAGATGCTGTATTTCTCCTCTCATGTAGATAACTCGTCAATGATTATAACACACTTATAGATGTCAATCAAAATGAATGTACAAGTCTATACTTGCAAACCAAATACTCTATCCAAGCATCAAAAGATAACATGTTACCATATCTTCCTTGCAATGGTGATGGAGATACATTTAATAAATGCTCTTGCATACCTGCTTCTTTATTAGAGAGCTTTGCTTCTTCTAGTCGCATCATTATACTCTTCTTCTTTCCTTTTTTACTTGACTGCTCTTACTTTCTTGTCGCCTTCTTGGGGTGAAGACGAGGATGTAGTTTCCAACACATTGCATTCCGATGCTCACTAATCTTGCAATGGCTACAAATATTATTATACTTGCACATACTCATGGAGGACTGTGATCTCATTCTTGGCTTGCTCTTCATGTTGTATTGAAAAGTGTTTTTGAGTTCTTTTCCTCCTTAAAGATCTTGGGCTCTTTAGAGATTGATTGGTTCTTCCAACACAGTCACACAATAGTTACTCTTCCAACAAAAAGTACATGGATGGAGATCCCTACAACTGTATGCTACATGGCGTCTTCTTCACAATGGAAACAAACAATGGGAGACTCTTTCCTTGCATACCATCCTTGGTCACCTTTATGCTTGCTTGCTACCTTGTTTGGCCTTCCAAGTGGTGAGCCTTGTGGAGTTTCATGGACTCTTCTTGTGCCATCTCCGCTTCATATTGACATGTGAATGGAGATCAGATGATGCACAAGTTGCTCCTTTCACATTGCTTGAAGGTTGCCTTCCCTTTGAAAGTGATTCTTCTTTGGCAATTTGAGGCAGCGAGATGCCATCTTCATCCCTATTGATATGCTGCCCCACTTTGGTGATGACACAAAGTCTTCCTTGCCCTTCTGAAAAACAATTTCAGAAATATCTTTATCTTCTTTGCACATACTTTGGTGTAGAGGTGGTTTTAACCGTCTCTTTTTGGAAGTTACTTTTGCTTGGGCTGCATTAGAGCATTCTCCTACCTCCATTTTTATATCAACGAAACCTAGCATTATCCTTGCTTGCCGTCATTGGAATGTTGTGTCGTATTGTGGTTTTTCCTCAACCTCAACGCGGTTGAGAATTCCTTGGCCATCCTTGCTGAGACCCTTGCCATTATAGCCCATCTTCTTCACTAACTTGAAACATAAGTCAAAGGTTCGAGATCAAGTTCGAGTTTGACGAAGACAAATTCGATTCAAGTTCGTCAATGGATAAAGTTCGAAAAAAATTTGCCATTAAATTCGAACCATAAAAAATATATAAAAATAAGTTTAAATAAAAATAAAAATAAAATAAAATGGATATTTAATTAAAAAAATAATATAATTGTATTATATATAAATAAAAATAAAAGAAAAAAATAAAAATAAAAATAATTGTAAATAAATTCAAAAATAAAAATAAAAACAATATAAGAATGAAAGAAAAAACAAAATAAAAGGAAAAAAATAATAATGAAAAAAAAAAATTTAAAAAAAATAAATAAATGGAAAAAAAAAAAAAATTACAACTAATTTGTAAAAAATATATATATATATATATAATGAAAATTAATAAAAACGATTTAAAAAAAAACAAAACAAAACAAAACCCTAAAAATTTAAGACTAAAGTTTTGTAAAACAAGTCGTAAAAAGAAAACCCGTAAATGCAGGCTGCTCAGCGGTTCGTGTAGCCCTGTTGGGTTCCCATGCAGTCTCTCGAACCCTCGTGCAGCAGCCACGAACCCTTCAAACAGCCATGGCCCAGCTGTGTACATGTGAAGTTTGAACAAGTATCCATGGCGGCAGGCTCCTCCACTGCAGCAGGATCCAGGCTCCTCGTCAACATGCTGGTTTTCCGCTCAGTCTTTTTCCCACGCGAGCTGTTTTTGGCTCTCACTGCTCAGCATTAAATTCGCAGAACGGGATGTTTTTGAATGGATTTTTTATTGTAGCATTAAATTCGCCGTATTCCGAATTTTTAGGGAAAAATTCGGTGAACCTTGTGACTTAGCTTGAAACCAATGCCATCACTGTCCTTCTCAAAGTTACTTTCTTGGTTTCTCATCAAAATTAGAAATTTGAAAATTTGAAATTGTTTTGAATAGTTTGAGAGGTTTTAGTATGTTTGAAAGGTCTTGATCCTTACGTAAGGGATCCTTGGGGTTTATTTACATGTTGTAAATATCATTTATCCTTCAACTCAACTATAAATGTTTCTAACCATGTTCTAAACCATGGTAAGGTAAAATCAACGCAGGATTAAGACTAAACAAGGTATGTTTGATAAGTCATTAGGTTAGTTGAGGGTTATTTGCTACATGGAACTAAATGATACCAAGTTTATTCAAGTTGATAGAGCTCAAACCATCAAAGGAGGAGCTCAAGAAAGTAAGAAGACAAGCATAAAAGGTTGAATCTGCAGGTTGGTGAAGGGGATTGATGGTGGTATGTGTGTTAGTGTAATCTCTTATGATTCTTTTATCTTATTTCATGTTTTTAAGATGAGTTTTAATCTGCAGAGGGCTTAAACCCTGTTTTGAGTGTTATAGTCTGAGAAAAGGAACATTTTTCATGTAATTTTGTTTCAAGAAAACATAAGGGGTATTTGATACAGGAAGGGGAAGTTGTAAAGGATCTAATTCAGGAGAAAGAAGTCTTTGGACGTCATTAAATCTTTAGAATTCTCTATTTTAGTGCTCTCAGGTCCCTTGCAGTCACAAAACCCTGGATCAAGGTTTAAGCATATAAAAAGTGTCATAATTTCTAAACGACCCATCCAAATACCTTGAAATTTTGTGGATAATTGCTTGAGTATGTCCTTTAAAGGTTAAAAGTGGTTTCAAGTCTTGATGAGCCCTAGAAAGAAAGATATTAATGACTGTGTTTTGCAGATCTGTAGGTAGGCCTAAAACATGGCATAAGAACAATTTTCTTTGATTTCCCTTGTATCTCAAGCTATATGAGGGTTCTAAAGTGGTTTGTTGGATTGTGTAATGTTGAAACAAGTGTGAAGAGCCCTTGGATGGTCTTAAAATCCGAGTTTCAATCCATAATTGTATGAAAGAATAGGGCAGGCCTAATACAAGGCCCAAGGGACTATGTAAAAGACAGGAAACCCTGATTCATGTTACCTTGATCACTCACTAAGCATAGTGAGTAGAAAGAACCTTATATCAAGGTAGATCAGAGGGGATAGATATAAAGAAACCGTTTAAGGTGTGAAGAGTCTAAATTTTTGAATGATCTATCTATAAGGAATGAATCAGACCTAATACAAGTCTAGAAGACTATATTAAATCAATGATTACTATGTTTCTTAGAAATAAGTATGACAGTGAAGGTTCAAGAAGTGTTTAGTAGTTTGTTAGCATCAGGAGTCTTGAAAGCCTTTGAAAGCCCTAAAAGTCTTTGTGGAGTTTAAAAAACAAGTTCAAACAAAGTCTAAACATTTGTGTTGCTGCAACAGTCAAGTATATGAGTGTGGTGACCTACTTTGAAGAATTGGATGGTATTACATAGCATATGAACAGTCTTTCAAGAATGTTTTGAAAGTACTAAGATTCTTGGTATAGTCATAAATCTATTAAAGGAGCTACAGTCCTATTGGAGAAGATAGAACCCCAATTGAAGGTCAAAGATCTAGTGGTTACAAGATATAAGTAAAGACCCCTGTTTATACCAAATTGGCCATAGAGATTGAAAAAACAAGTGTATGATCTACATCATGTGTTATTTTGGGATATATTACCATTGGGATCTGTGTGCATTTAATGATTGTAGTGTATCTTGATGTGTTAAGAGCATTTAATATTTATGGCCTTAATGGGTTATTGAAAGCAATTACTATAAATGGGTGGATTGTGTATTTGTATAAACACATCCTCTTCATTCGAAAAGGAATTAAATTAAAGATTGGAGAAAAAAGTATAAGCATGGTTGTAAGTAGTACTGCCAACACTTTTGTGCATAGTTTTGAGGAGGAATAGTGAAATTGAGTTGTTTGTGATTGCATTGCGGTGTTAGGTTGATGTGTGTAAGCCCATGGGCTGTGCTTATGGTTGTGTTTGATCATTTTAAGGTTGCATCATTAGTGATCCGTATGATGTGTAATCTCTCTTTGAAACAAGAAAATTCTATTATTATTTTGTGAATTTTTGCTATACATATGTGGGTTGTGCAGGGGAAGACATCTCTTAGTTGAGACCTCTCACAATGGTTGCATAATTTGGTTTTAGAGCAAGGAAATGACTTTGGGGTTGATAGATTGAGTTTGGTGTTCTCCATTTTTTGCAAAGATAGGTAGATAAGAAAGGAGTGCCTAAGAGAGGTCTACATAGGATCGTGAGTGGCGCAATAGTAGATCTGAAGGTTGTGAAAAGTCAAGATGCTGCCAAGAAGAGTAGGGTGAGTAGGTAGTAGTTACAAATATGAATGGAAAATTGGATGAGATTGTATATTTGTTGTAAATTATGCAAAGAAGGTTGCTTGCAATAGAGGAATATAAATGAAAAGGATTTGTCTAAAGGGATGATGCGAGCAATGTAGAGGTTGAATTGCAAGAATAAGGATGATAAAGAAGATCTAGCACTAGAGCGATTAGATGAGGGAGAAGAGAACTTTATTAAAGCCATATCTAAGATTGGAAGAGGAATGCGAATGAAGGTTTCATGTTTTACTAAAACATAACTTAGAAGAATTGATATATTGGTTAACATACATGGAAGAATACTTTGAATTTGATGAAGTCGCAGATGAACATAAGACAAAGGTAACACAAACAAAGTTGAAGGGGCACACAACTTTGTGGTGGAAGGAGGTACAACTTGAGCATAATCATAAGGGTAAAAATAAAATCACTAGTTACAAAATTAAAAGCCAAGTTTTTGCTTGGAGATTAGTAGTTGGATATGTTGAAGTTGTAGATTCTATGACACGAGCCAAGTGTGAAAGAGTATACAAAGGAATTTTACAGGATCATCATCCACGTTGGTCATAGCGAGATGGACCAAGAGAAGGTAATGTGATACATTAATGGACTGTGATGGGTCATTCGAGATGAGATCAACATAGTGAGATTGTAGACAGTGGAGGAAGTGTATCAATATGTGCTAAGGCAGAAGAGAAGTTGGCACATAGACAAAATACTATGAGAGGCAAAGAAAATGTTAATGGTAATGAAGAACAACCTATGGAGAGGAGCGATGAAGACACAAACATTACGCAAGTGTCGCAAGCAAGGGCATACAAAAAAAATGAGTGATTAGTTGATAATAAATTACAATTAAGTCTTTTGTTGTTAGTCTATGGTATATTTGCAAGCATCGGGTTTCTAATTTGAGTCATTGCAAGTTATGATTCTTTTCCAAAGACATATTTGGATGGATCTATTTTTGGTGGCTCTTGGTGAAGTTGTTTCTCACTGCATCTCACTGCACTGGAATGGCGGTAAACTATGTTGAGCATATGCTTTTAGTTTGTTTCACAACTTCAACATACTCAATTTTGGATCTTGTTTCTCAATATCGTTCTTTTGCACTTCTTTGAGCTTAATGCTAGTCATTTGGACACCTTGCATGGATAAGTGGTAACACGTTTGGGATGAGGGTTACAATGGCATTGGGAATAGGTAAAGGGATTCGTGATGTGTTAGGATGCAATGCTTATGTGATGCATTATTTTGGGATGTATTACCATCGAGATTTGTGTGTATTTAATAATTGTAGCACATCTTGATGTGTTAAGAGCATCTAATATTTGTGGCGTTAGTGGTGGGTTCAACACAACTGCTGTAAATGGGTGGATTGTGTATCTAAATTAACACATCCTCTTCATTTGAAATGGCGTTTGATTTTGAATTCGAGAAAAAATCTTAACGTAGTTGCAAGGAGTATTGCAAACATTTCTATGCATAGATCTGACGAGGATTGGTGTTGAGTCGTTTGGAATCACAATACAGTGTTGGGTTGATGCTTGTAAGCATGTAGGGTGTGTTCATGGTTGTGTTTTTTATCATTGCAATGCTATATTGTTGGTGATCGGTTTGATGTTGTGTAGTCTCTCTTTGAAGCAATAAAATTATGTTAATATTGTCTGAATTTATAGTGTACATTTATGGGTTGCATAGTAGAAAACTTATCTTAACTGAAACCTAACTATGAGTGCATCAATTATGTAGGTTTCAATGTTTTTAATAGTACTTTTTTTCTACCCAATCACGGTGTGACAACTGTCAAATGCAATGTTTGGAATATATTTTAGTTGATTTTTTTTTAATAACACAAATGTTATTTATCTTGTATTCTATTGGTAAAAAATAATTTCCTAACCATGTAGGCCTTTTCTTCAATTAGTGAATATTATCTTTTTTCTTTGTCTAATGAAGAGTTGTCACTGGAATTTTTTTCTACTAGATTATAGTTATCGGGAAAATATGGCGTGGTCATTTTTGAGAGTACTGACACTGTTTGTCCATGGCTATAGAGAAGACTTATTGCTAGGTACATTCGTATGGTTTATTGCGATTAATGTCTCTACCATATTGAATGTATCGTAGTGGTTAGGTTTTATTGTTTGCTGTTTACAATAATATTGTATTTGATTTTGCTTGTATCAAGTTGGTCCAATAGAGCATTGTAAGATATTAGACGATCCTTTGCGATAGAAGCTTGAACTAGCCAGAGGTGGAGATAATGGGTTCTATTTTTACGGTGGATAATGTTGAACAATGATGTTTTTTTTTTTTTTGGCAATGAACAATAGTTCTACTCTGCTTGGATTGGAGCTTGTGTATATTTGAAAAGATTATGTGATATTTCTCTCTGAATCAAATAAGGTCATGTTGCGAGTGGCCTTTGTTGTGACAGGTTTGTGGCCTTCATGTCTGTTGATTATATGTATGTTTTGTTTAATTTTTATTTATACCTATTGCGTTTGTTCAATTTTTTTGTGATAGTAGTTTTGTCTGTTGTGTAAGAAGATTGGATTCAATTTTTGGGCTGTCACTGTTATTATGAAGGTGACAATAATCGAGGGTCTACATAGCGACAGAGCCATGGTGTTAGTATTTTATTGTTTGCCTATGTATAGTGATTTTTGTTATAGCTCAAATTTGCACCCTAGATAAGTCAACCAGACCTTCTCAAATTTGGGATAACATGGAACTATCTCTGAGTATATGCAGATTGCTACAAGAGATAGATCTCTAGATTATGGGCTAGCTCCCTTGATCTAACTACTTAGGCTCTCAACTACACTAGTCTAATCACTTATGGGGGTGTAAAGAGAAGAAAGAAACTGAAAGTAACCTACGCTAATGGAGGTGATACACCAAGGATATCTCCACAAACATGGTTGAACTTGCACTATGAAGGCATATTACTAAAATTGATCTCAACTCAAGGTTCTTCTAGCAAAAGTGTTTCTACATGGAGGCGGATTGCTATGCATTCCCAAAGGTGAGTGAATAGGAGGTCTAGTCTTAGGCACTACTAATCTTCTTCACACTTCACATACACCTAAAAAACACTTACACTTCATGAGACCTGTTAGAATAAATATTACTTACACAAAGCATACAAGAGCAGAATGGAAGTAAGGAGAAACAATCATCACTTGTCATCCAAATAGACTACTTGACATACTTAGGCAATAAATTTTAGAGATTAAACTAGCTTGAGAATTTTATTCAAAGGCAAAACAAGATGTCAATCTATTAGGGCTTCGCCATACCAATTCTGGATGTTTGCAATGCCAAAATGGGTTCAATTTATAGATCAACAGGAGAGGAGAGAGAAAGAGTGACATTGAAGAGTCACAATGCCAAGTGTCAAGTCTTGAAGACTAGTTACAAAGCAAGAAAAAGAGGTAGAAAACAGATCATGAGGTTCTCTTGGACAAGTGTCTATCTGAAATATGACATCCTCTTGAAGTTGGCGTAGGGACACTTCATTGTCTTTCTCGAAACTACTCTTCTTGACGAGTTCACTAACTGTCTATAACTGCCTTGAAAGTAATTGACACATGTGTACTGACTTGAGAAAGTGGAAACATGATTGGTGTAAGTCATTATGCACCCCTCCAACTGATAACCTTCTCTTTGCCACTTGTTTACTTCCTTGAAGTAACTCATTATCCCTCTAGGTTTAAACTCTCACACTTGTCATTGGGGTGCGCTGCACACACTCAAGAGAGCTCGTTGTAGAGATATAAAACACATCTTCAGAACTTCTTTGTCCTCTGGTCTATCATATAGATGTCAAGAAAACTCAAAATCACACTTCTCATCTCCAACGTGGCAGTCACCTTGCTTTTCACTGTTCTATCCAAGACAACTTATAACAGTCATCTTAGCAAAGGAGTCTCCATACATGACTAAGGTGATAATGGGATTTGAGGATTCAAAATACATCTCCACACACCTTCCATCATGACTTTCACCTGTCTATCCCTTTTTGCGCCTTCAAATCACCTCAAATCTTGCAAAAAACACATAATTTGACCCGTCCGTACAAGTAATGGTATAGAATAATTGAGTGGTGGGGAGCCTAAGAGAGTGCCAAGTAGGTCTAAATCACTTTCCAGGCCTATTGAGCCCTTCTGGATGCATTTCTCATAATCTTTTTCTCATCCGGCTCTTATGAGGGTTTTAGGTAGTTTAGGTTCTTAGCAATGGTTCATTAAGGTTAGGCCCCTAACCTTTGAACCAATGCCACTAAGTCTAAGTACATGACCCCCCTCAACTATCCCTAAGTGCTCAAGACCCCATGCATCTTGTTTGTACAGATTGGAGTGAAAGAAGTTGCTTCTTGAGTAGTTGCTATGCATTCTGCACACCCCTGAAACAAATTGAGGCAAAAATGGCCAATCTGAGTTTTTCTCTGGAAACTGATGAGTCTCATAAATACTTCACTCTCCCATGAAAGTTCTCACATTGCTTGGGAAGATCACATGATCATAGGGATGACATTAGAAGCCTAAGGTTCATGCCTAGTTCAAGGCCTCAAAGGCGTAGATTGGGTTTTCTAAGTATGTGATGTCCTATGAGTGGTCATAGTGGTTGTAGGACCTCTTGAACACTCATTTACCTCAATTTCAATCCTACACATCATCCCACAGTGCCTTAAGACTCTGCGATTCATCCTTTCACCATTAATGCACTAGGTTCGCAAGTTATATTGCTTGTGGAGTGTCTCAGGTCTGAGACAAAACGATGAGCACTTACACTATTAGTCTGACCTAAAGGAGACCATGGAGGTCTTGTTCAACCCATGATGACCCCTTGTACCAATTCCAAAGCTTGATCATACCTATGGAGGCCTTAACACTTCAAATTCTCAAAACTAGCTATAGCCCTGTGACTATGTGTAGGGTTTTGATTGACTGGGTATGAGGTTTTGAAACTCAGCTTGGATCAATCTTTACTATGTTTTCTTTGCCTCTGAGAATCACATGAAAGTATGATATTATCAATCTAAGAGTGATTTCTATGTGATCATCTCTATCCTACACCTCTTCCTACCAACCAAACTTGCATCTTTCATTAGCATAGGCTAGTTTGTCTCCTGAGTCAAACTGTAGGTGTTCATCACAAAAGTCAAGAGATTCCTATAGATGATGGTACGTATTTGGGTACTGTGTTTCACACTTTTGGTTTCCCCTGAGGTCACTAGGCCCATCTCACACCTGAGTGGATTCATTTCTGCCTTGAGACCATGAAATCATCCCTATTTCATCAATGCACCATAGATGTTACTTGCATTGCTCTAGTTCCATTTTGGCTTGTTGACACTATAGGAGCAGAATCCCTTTTTCAGAGAAACTAAGGTAAACCTTCTCATTTCGCAACCTTCTTTAACTCTGCACCTTGCACTTTTCTCCCAATCTATGAACATTGAACTTAGGTGTTTGATCCTAGGTTGAGGTCTGAAGATGTCTTACCATCTCAACAAGTAGATATGAGATCTATCTTGTGGTTAGACTCAGAATTCTCATTCTTGAATCTCTTTCAACTTTTTCAATGTCTCAGGCCTCTGCGGTATTCATTTAGGATTATTGACTGTGCTCCTCTAGTGTTAGGTCTTCACCACTCACAAAATTATCTTCTCTTGATCCATGAATTTGTTTGAGATGCCAAAATAAGCTCAAATGCTTCCAAACATGATTTGGCCCCTCTTTTAGGTCTAAACATAATTGGGTTTCTAGTAGCAATGTGTAGGTGTTTGTTTCAGGGCTACTTGACTGTATCAAGTGTCCTATACCGTATTTTCCATCAATGATCCTCTTCAATACAAACCTTCAATGGAGAATATGACCAACCATGATGTGAGGGTTTGGAAACAAGTGTATTATCGTTGACTTGAAGACACTCATAGAAGAATAAACTCTGCAACTATCAAACACTGTTCTGTAGACCATTGGTATTCACTTCTCGCACAAGGAGATGGTTTTGCCTATCCTTCCATGACCACATGTGTCAAACCAGGTTGAAGTCAACATGAAATGGGTGGATATGCTCTGTAAGTTTACATACATGACTTCGTTTACACAGAGCAATCTTTGAAGTGTAATCAGATGAGAAAACCCGAGCCATTGGGATTTCATAGGCAGTTTGGAGGTACCGACAATCTTAATGATTGTTCATACAACACAGACCATTAATCCTAAAACTATGACCATGAAATGGAAGCTCATAATAACCTCTATCATCCTCCAAGTGCACTCACTCCAACTCCTCTTCTCCAGTCCGTACCAAATGAAAACCATTGACCCTTTCTGAGTTGTCTAAGAGAGCGATATGAGAGATAAAATAGTTTCTATCAATTTTTGATTTGTTGAAATTACCTAAACCTGAAAATGACATGTGGGTATGCCATGACACCTTCCTAAAGCATTCACACTTGCAAATGAGTCACCCCAATCCATACAACCATCTGAAATTGACTTTTTACAGGTGATCTTTTTTTACGTTGGACTTGCCACATTTCAGTTTCAAATCCTTCTCTGACCCTCTCTAACATGAAATATGTTAGTTGGCTTCTTGAAACATTTGTCCTTTTGTAAAAAATCATACAATTCCTTAAAATGACCAAAAAGGTGGCATAAAAAGACATTAAGAAAAGTGGACAAATATGACAAAGGCTAAACATGTTGTATGACCCTCAAAGTATGTCTTGACCTCATTTAGGACCATGGTGACCATTTTCAAACCTAGGGCCTTATGGAAAATTTGAACATGCAGGGGGGTTGACCCAATTTGATCTAGGGTAAAATTTTGGTCAACAATTTATATGAATCTATGGATAATATTTTTTCGTATATCATGAGTAGGTGTGCAAATATATTATTAGGATCTTTTTAGTTATTTTCATGAATTCATTGACAATCTTAGACGAATATATGTCAAAATCTATTGCATTTGGTGTCACAATATGCCACTGTGTGGCAAAACTTTTGATTTATATTTGTGTAGGTCTCGATAACCTTTTGTGTTTTGCTATATCATGATTAGGGGGTTAAATCTCAACTGGAATTGTACAGAAACACAAGGAAATCATCCTAGAGCCATGCGGTCACGAAGCCATGGACTATCTATTTTGTTCTTAGGCTAATTTCAATGAACTCCATGAATCCGTTGAGAATTTTGGTTGCACGTGTCACAGTTTGTTTCCCTTGATATTAGAGAGGGAATGACATTACAAAATCCCCACTTTATATTTGTTTAGATGAGGATGATTTTTTATATTTTGAAATACTGTGTGCAGGTGGCGAAATTCCATGTAATATCACATGCAAAACACTTGTCAATAATCGTTGGGCCGCATAATGACATAGTAGGGGGCTCTTGTTTTGTTCATGGATTGTTTTTAGACAAAATTTTCAATGATTGAGAATTGTTTCCTTTCAGCCTTAATGTTATAGAGGCCATGGTGTGAGAAAATCGTAGTATTTTCTCTATTTGGAGCCAGGGGTTGGCTTATATTTTTTTAGTTTTGCGATGGGTTTCAACTTTTATATAAGCACCTTTTTATGCCCAATTATATCTCTGACTAGGCCCCGATAGGTTTTATGATTTGATATATCACAACTAGGTGGTTGAATCTTGTGTAAAATAATAGAAAAACATGTGTTAATGATTCATGGGCGATGGGTTGTGGAACTGGAGATTCCTTATTTTGTTTTGAGGCTAATTTTAATGAACTCTGAGTAAGTAGAGATTTTTTGGCTACACATGTGTCATAATCTATTGCCTTTGACATCAGAGAGAGGGCGACGTTGCAACATCCTAATTTTATCTCTGTGTAGATAATTTTATGTTTTGATATATTACAGGTAGGTGGTGAAATCCGGTGTAATATTGTAGGAAGAACACTTGTTAAGAATCACTGGGATGCGGGGTGACAGAGTGAGGGGATTCCTTTTTTGTTATTATGATATCTTCAGGGGGTTGATGGTATAGAGGCCATGGCATTGCAAAGGTTTGGTTTTATCTTTGTTTTGATTGGAGTTCTTGCTTATGTTTTTTTTGTATTTTCGTGATAAGTTTCAATTTTAAGTGGATTTTTTATACCCAATTTTGTGTCTGTTTAGGTTTTGATAGATTTTTATGTTTTTATATATCCCTACTAGGTGGTTAAATTACCATGTGAATTTGCAAGAAAACACACATCAATGACCTTGGGGCCATGAGGTCACACACCAACATAGTCCCTATTTTGTTCTTAGGCTGATTTTAATGAACTCCATGAATCTGTAGAGATTTTTGGTTGTAGATGTGTCATAATTTGTTGCCCTTGATATCATATATTTTGATATATCAGGGCCTTACGAAAAAATATAGTGTAATAACACATAAAAAACACTTGTCAATAATTTTCGTGTTGTAGGCTAATAGAGTCAAGGGGTTGCCATTTTGTTCTTGTGTTGTTTTCAGTCAACTCCGTCAATATGTTGGGAATCTTGGTCTTTTAGGGTTGATGCTATAGAGGCCATTGCATCGCAAAATGCTGATTTTATCTTTGTCTTGACCCTGATGTTTGCTTTCTTTTTGTGTATTACAATAGGTTTGAATTTTTCTATTGTTGTTTCTTTTTACCTAATCATGGTAAGTTAGTTTTCAAATTTAATGTTTGGGACAAGCTTTGGTTGAAAAATAAAGCTTTTTTTTCATACAAGAAAATGTTATTCATCTTGGATTCTAATGGTTAACAAAAATCCCTGACCATGTAGACTCTTTTTCGATTTGTGAAAATTAGTTTTTTTTTGTGGTGAAGACTTATTTCTAGGCACATTTGCATGTTTTCTTGCGATCAATGTGTTGGGTATATTGAATGTGCTATTGTGGTTATGCTTTATTGTCCCCTATTCACAACAATATTGTCTTGGATGTTACTTGTATCAAGTTGATATAATAGAGCAGTTCCTATAGATGAGTCTACTAAAGGCGAGGATACTGGTGATTCTTTGATACATTGGTTCACAAACCTAGTATGCATTCATGACCTTTAAGACTACTTAATAAAAAATTCCTCTAGTTGAAGGATAATGACTTGGTATTTTCCAAGCTAGATTTTCAGAGGAAATGAACTTCTCCACATTCTTTGGTGAACTCCATGATGAAAACAATTTCATACAGGAAAATTGCGCAATCAAAGTTATTGAATTATAAATGTGGATTCTCTTATCACATTGCCGACCTTTTATTTAAAACAATTAAGATCATTGTCGAATACGCTGGTAGATGCTTGTGGGTTTGAATTAGGCAAGGACAGTTAAAATAACAAACACTATAGGCAAAATATATGAAATACAAACCTAATTTAGAACATCTATTAAGATTTGATATGGAAGACATTGATTTCAATAAAATAGGTATCTTACCTAACTTTTTGGAACAAATTAAAAAAAATGTTTTTGCCATGATATGCCAACTTCCCCCCCCAACATTTTTTGCAACATTTTCAAGTGAAGAGCATTATTATTAGTCTTTTGTGGCTGCCTTGACATAGTTCTATGAACAACATAGGAACTCATAATATGTGGCAAAGCCATAGAATGATATTGAAGACTACAACTTCTTTGTAAAAACAATGGTTTGATCACTTGCACTTGTTACTATAAACATAAATTGAATGCATTAAAGCAATTTATTTACAATTTAAAAAAAAAAATTTATTATTGACTTTTTTTGGATTACTAAGTTTCAAAACATAGGCAATGCCCCTAGTCATTGATTGATATGGACAAACAATGCACTTGTTTATGGATCCACTTATAATTCAGTTATTAAATCCTTTGTCCATAGGCACATAATTTGTGATGGTGAGGCATTTGCCCTGAACATTGCCAAGTTGCATGAACACCGCCAAACAAAAATTTGCTACAAGACCAAACATAGAATATGCAAATACAATTTTCCTTTTTCCCTAATGAAACTTATCAAAATACATGAGGCATATAAAGATAATGATGCATTTTTTGCTATAAATGCAATGAATATTTTCATGATGCTTGAAAACAAACAATATAAAAGTTCTATTTGCTTTGACATGTTCTTCCATGAACTAAACATGATTGAAAACAAATACACATGCAATACAAACAATGCTAAAATAATTCTTGTGCCCTAACAAACCCTATTTGGGATTATTCAAATAGGGACCCACTTTTCTTACTTAGAAGATTTCTTCAAAAGATAAAGTCTAAAAACATGGTCCATGAATGAAAGAACCTTAGAGTCCAAGCATTTTTCATCTTAAATTCTAAGGTTAAATGGTTATCTTGAGTACTATATTGTTTCATTAGAAGTTAAGGTTTAAGCATTGACATATTCCTTATGAGAACATTTGAATTTCAAAATGAACCCTTTCAATTTCGACAACTAATGGGACTAACCATGTTATGTTCTAGTTTATTCTTGCTTGTTTGTCTCCTATGTAGGCTATTCCGTGATTTAATTTGTTCCATTTCATCTCTGGAACATCTCTGAGCTCACTTGATCATGCCATCTACGGCCCTCGGTGATCGACCGAGCCTTTATTTTATTCAGATCACTGAGATTTTGACAAGTGTCGCCATTATGCGTTTTTGCAGTTATCTAGTACTTAAGTAAATTCTAAAATCTTTCGATTCTTTTGGTGGTCATAATCATGCCAAGTGTCACCATCCTACTAACCCAGAGTTCAAGAAGAAAAGTACAAGTCACGAAGTCATCCAGGCAAGCAGAGCAATGAGAGCCATCCACATGTCATCATCCTGCTAACTTAAAGATCAAGCAAAAAAGTACAAATCATGAAATCATCTGGGCAAGTAGAGTAGCGATAACTGTTCACATGTCATTATCCCGTTAACGCACAGATGATGTCAATAAACTTATACTATACAATCATCTGAGTAAACGAAACAACAAGAGCCATCCATGTGTCATCATCTCGGGCACCCATAGTTTGACACACACAAGGTACAAAGGTAAAGTTTAAATGATTTCTCCAAAGCAACGAGATTGCTCCAAGTATCACAATAGAGTTTTACACTCTGGATAAGTAGATCCTTGAGATCTCGTCAAGTGTCATCATACTAGAAACATGTGGCTAAAATAAAGTGTAAAGGGTCAAAGTTTAGTCATCAGTGGACAAGCGATATATAACCATGTGTTTCCAAGATAAACAAGAAAATATAAATACCCAAAAGCTAACTACGAGAGTGTGAAAAAGGGGCATCTATCATACTAAGATGACAAGGCATCCATTAACGGAAAGAAGACACATGGAAATAAGATTTGATAAAGTTTGTAGTATAAAATCAAAATTCAAATAAGGAAAATTAGATGGGGAATGGAGTGAAAACGGTTATTGCCATTAATTTGCATGAATTGGTAACTTAATGCACTCAATTCACAGATCAAAAGAGACTTCGATATTTAAGAGAATATAGAATTCCTACATAATTTTAACGGCTTCCTCATCTCGCACTCCTCCCTTGGCATATTCAATTGTTGACACAACCAAATATGCAAACATAATGTTTGATTCGACAACACTACAACACAAGTTCAAACATTATTCGATCATATGGGATGAATTTGAATCTATAGAACCATATAGGGCAGAAGATCAATTGTCCCTCTTCATGAAGAGATACAAAGACGACCTTTTGGCTATCAAGGTAGTAGACCTACATAATGCTGTGATGAAACCAGAGGTAATGCCCGACATTGACTTGCTCTTAGATTTATTTTCAAAAGGTCAAATTCCCATAAAAATATTGCACTATAGGCTCAATACTATCCCTACACTTACATTGATGGTAATGCCTTTGAGAAGTATTATAGGCTTCATGTCCCTGAAATCATGTATGGCCAGGCTATGGTCAATTCATGGCTACTTGCAAATTCGATCCATGGTAAATTACAATATTGGTTTGAGAATCCAAACAACTTTGCCATTAGAGGCCTAATTTCTTCTATCCCCAAAGCATATTTTAGACTAGGCACGAGAATTGCCATGGCTCTAATGAATCGATAATATTGTTCCCCACATCTTTTATATCCATGAGATATGGGTCCCACTGCTAGAAATCACTTTGAGTTCAAACAAAATCATTGCCCTAGGTGAAATTATAAGTTTCAATTTAATGTATCACAATAATAATCTAGACAAGCTACCTGATGGTAATTTCTACATGATATCGTACATGGTGGATGCTATAAATGCCATAGTGCATTCATCTTTTGCAAAACCCTGGGAAACATTCACAAAATATCTAAAAAATAAAATTTGTGATGATTTCAACATTCTTCATGTGGATGATTTTAGAAAGCAGATTAAGAGGCCGATAGAGAAATTCTACCCGATGGTATATGGGGCCATTAATGGTTAGAACTTTCCCCACACCTTTAACTATTGCTACTCCTCTACCTATAGCTAGCATAAAGAAATATTCATGTCTCAACAGAGCTACAAGGCCACTTTATTTTACACCCCTACCTCCATTAGCCACAGTGTAACAAGTAAGCTTCCCTTCATTTTTATCTCAAGTTCCTATCAACATTGCTCCTCCATCACCAGCCCATACCATGGCTGCACCCATTCCCACGTCACCTCCACCTTCCACCTTTTTACCCCCTGCATCCTCTATTCCACCCACTTCAGGACCATCCCTAACTCCTCCTAAGCAACCTTTAAAGACCTACCAAAGGAATCCTAGGACTACTCTTGTGTCTCCTAAGGTTATGCAAGAAGGAAAAATGCCTTCTAACGGATTATTTGTTAGAGGAGGCCCTATGTATGAGGACTCTACGGGGGAGCCCAAAGAAGAGCATATGGAAATTGAACAAGGAGAGGACAAGGTGCAATAAGGAGAAGATTCTATTAAAATTAATGATGATGATGATGATGATGATGATGATGAAGAAGAATGGTTCTTCGAAGAAGACAAACCCTAAGGGGACTGAATTTTCTAAGGAAATAGATGAAGACGAAGAGGAAGAGATTGAATCTGGGAAACAAAGATATGTGAAGATTCTGAGGAGGTTGATCAAGGAAAATTTGATTTAGTTGCCACTAAGCTATTATGAGATAAAGGAGATAAAATTTGAGGCAAAGTCCAAATGAGAAGTCCCAGTTCAAGGATCATTATCAACTACTCTTCCTAGTTCTCCATCTCAAGTTACAAAAGTAATAATTACAACAACAAATGTCCCTGCTACTTCCCCCTAGAATGTGAGTATACAAGTCCTTGATTCTTTGGTGATTTCTTAAATTTTAACTACTACGGTAAATAAAATAGGGACCACTGATTCTTTTCATTCTTTAAGCCCACTAAATACATCCCAAGTAGCCATAATGACAAATTTGCCTACCACAATACAAGGTCCTATAATTTGGGATTTTTCTCCTATTAATTAGCCTACTAAGGATCCCCCTACCCTTGCTATTACTATTGGGGTTGCCCACACATAATTCACATATCATATGCAAACTTTTATTGATATCCCTATGACTTATTCATTTTTTAGTCAAGTCAACCCTTAGCCCACTAAGCTAAATAAAAAGTTGCATTTTGAAAATCTAGTGGTTACTTATATTTTTTCTACACAGGGTACACCTCCTAGGCTATCCACACAATTAGGCATGCTAGTTAACCAAGCCAACTAGATAGACTCATCCATAGTTTCAATGCACAAGGCAATGAGCAATACTAAGTATATTATAGACACACAAGCCTAGGTCATTGGCCAGATAAAAGCCATTCCTTCCTTTCTAGAATTGCTTACACCATCTCCTACTACCCAGCTTGCTATAGTCTTAATGCATCCCCTAGGACTATCTCCTTCTTCCATCTTTGCATCCACAAAGCAAACAAAACCACAAGTTATGGTGTAGACGCCCTCACGGATTTAGAAGTTGCAAGAAGAGGAGGTTGGCAAACATGACTTAATAATCACTGAACAACCAACAATAAGATTTTATTTTGATAGAAAAATGAATACATTGAGAAAATTTAAAAGAAAAAATGTGGTGACAAAAAGTGGGAATGTTGAACTAGGGCAGAGAGAGGACATTTTCTCTTGAACGAAAAAGAGAAAACTCAATCCTTCAAACCTGGATGAATTTAGAGAGGTTCCCTATAATTTTTTGGATGCAACTGGAAGGGTGATTAAATAAATGTTTAGAAGCTATGACTATTGTAAGCATAAATTACAACAAACAAATATTAGTCAAGCTCCTAAAGAAATTGTAGATGATGTGCAGAGCGCAACTAATAAATTGTATAACATTCTTAATTTAATAAGGTCTATAAAGGCTGAATCTCCACCTAAATGGGGAGATGTAACCCAATTTATAATAAAATGAAAGATATGGAAGGTAGGCTCAACTTCCTTGGCTAAGCTATTAGAAACATGGCTTATGCTCATATGAATTTAATAACAGTGCCAAAAGTTGCATGGGCAAAAACTCATGTGGCCACCAAGAAAGATAGCTTGCTTAACTAGCACTGAGAGATGTGAACTTTAATACAACAATTTATCAGTTAAGAAGGAAAAAATATCTCCATTTTTAAAGACATGAGAGTTACATGTATGAATACTCCTCTTGGACAATTAGCTATTAAGTCCATTCTTAAAGACATGAGAGTTACAGGTATGAATACTCCTCTTAGACAATTAGCTATTAAGTCCATTTTTGAAGGTCTGCTCAAAGTTGTCACTGATAGCTTCCACATTGAAACTAAAGGAATAGTCTACAAGACTAATGAAGAGATCATGCAACTAATATATTTTGCTAAAGGGAAGGTCATCGGAACATACATTCTATATGTAAAGGTCAAAGATGTAATGGTTCTGCACAAAACATTGATGGATAAGATTCCACAACTGTTCAAAAGAGCTTTTCTTGATTATGAGACCATCAATATTGATTTTCAGGTTAGTCACATCTTGTACTTATAAATGGAGGCAACAAAACAATCAAATACTACTACAATAACACCGTTAGCACCTCCACAAGGAGCTCATTCTTAGTCTCCAAAGTATACATTAGTGAAAACTCAGACTGGGCCCGCCTATGTTCCACTCCCTATTTTTAGTGCAGTAATAACATGGACTACTTCAATCAGTTGTGTGGCCACCTTAGCACATGCAATTCCCCCAATTATAGTTATAGTGTCACCAGTGCCACTATTTACTACAATACACTCCTAGTGGGCACAACTACTATTATTACAACATTTATTCCAGTTGCAACTACAACATCAACTCGGGTTTCAAATGTGCAAGGTCCATCGCTAGGTGGTGCCACATCAACACTATAAGTGGATTTTAATATGAGTTGCATGACTAAGTTATGACTTGAGTTTATTTTTAGCAATGCTATTTTTGTATACAAGAGTTATTTGGACAAAAGACTATTATTCATGATTGTATTGTATACATGCACATCATGCATGGGTTTTGGCACACAATCTATTATTAGACAATATAAATTTAGACTTTGTTTGATAGATGAGGTGTCCCCCATGCCAAACTTATATATACTTGTATCCTCTCAATTTTAAAGGGAGGAGAACTTTTAGCTATTAAGATAAATAAGAAATCCTACAAGTTGTTTTACAAATTTTATCTTGACGTGCAATCTTATGTTTTTCTCCAAATCTATGGTTCATTAAATAAGTCCCATTATTATGGTATTTTAGTCTTTGGGTTGTCTAGAAGTTTTATTTGGTGCAGTAGTTATTTTAATGCTTTGTGTTTAATAATCATAATCTCATTTTGTAGATGTGCAAATGCAATCTTATAAATGCAACAACCTATGATTATGTGCACTAAAGTTTACAATCTTTCATTTCTATAGACTCTTAATTGTGTTTGTCTGTCTTGTTTATTAACAATAACTTGTAGAAAGCATTAGTTTTCTGACTACTTGTCCAACCCATACTTTAAGATCTAGTTTAGAAGGGTTTCATCTGATTTTAACTCACAAATCTTCTTTTTTGCGCTACACTTCTTTCTTTTTTGAGTTTTCTTTTGATCCTCCACACCTTAGGCTAGATTCACCATCCACCCATCCATTTGTCTTAAGTACATCTTAGACTCACGTCATATCCAAACTATATGAGGTAAACAACTACTTTGCTTACCACTATTCCACCACCATGTTGTTTATAAAACTCAATAACTTGCAAATCGTGTCTTGAAATGAATATTTTTCACCAATCTTAAAACGTTAGAGGCTATCTCATAAGGTTATTTGGGGCACATAAAACTCACATCAACATAAATTAAATTGATTTTAGGAGGGATGCCTTTTTGTTTCTTTAGAAGATCATTTGAGTTGTACAAGAAATACCCAAAAGACTAATAAGGTCCACTTCAGATATTGGCCTGCTATTCCCACCCTTGGAAATCCATAAAAAAGTTAGGTTAGATAGAGGTGTCTTAAGGAGACCCTAGGTTTGATCCCATTATATATTTAGAAGAGATCATCCTCTTCCACGTACGATGGACCTAGGCTGGCTATCTGGTTCTGTTATTGTTGTGGTTGGAGACATACGTGATTTGCTTATAAACCCTGAAAAGTATCTTCCTACCTTTTCTCTCTTGAAAGGAAAAACTGCTAAAGAACATATAAAGGATTTTGAGACTGACTTAGGGATACTAAACGTAACCCATGAGGACATAACATGCCAACTTTTTCACTTTACCTTGCATGATGTTGCTTATGACTGGTTCCTTAATATCCCAAAGAATTTAATTACCTCATGGACCTAGTGTCAAGATACCTTAATGGCACAATTTGGACAGGTCACTAGTCTAAGTGTCATAGACCATCACTTTGCAAATATGAGAATAGAGCCCATTGAGCCAATTAGAGCCTTTACCACAATATTTCAAAAGATGTATAGGCAACTTGACATTGACTATAAACCCAATGATGCATTAACCCTTGAAATGCACAAGAACACTTTGAATTCTATGACAACTAATTTTCTTCATGAAGCACCTAATATTAATACACTACCATTGGCCTATGATGAAGCTATTAACATTGACCGACAATTGAATCCCTAGTTACAAGCCTTGGATCCACCCAATATTAGTCCTAGCATTCTAGCCTTCAACCCCATTCCTAATATTAATCAAAATGTTATGATTCAAAATTAGAACCAAGTGTATACACATTGCTTCTATCCCATGCTCCACCTAACCAACACCTTAAATTTTTGAATAATCTTGTGTCTACACCTAATCAACAAAATAAGAACCAGTCTTTGATACTAGTTAATATTTCTACTACACAAGGTATTACTTCCAATTTTACAAAGTCAGAATTAGATGTTATCCAATGGATGGTGTAGAAACTAAATAATGAGTTTATGAGCATGAAGAAAAGAATGAAAAACACCAGGGGGTATAATAGTAACTAGAAATTTGTATATCAAAGTTACATCAAAATTTTCAATAGATCTAGAAACAACACTGAACATCAAACACTTAACAAGATGCCTGAAATAAACATCTTGGAAGCAACACTTTCTAATTGGTTTCGAGTCCATAATACAACAAAAATAGGGTGATCTAGACTTCATCAAGTTTTGCACCACTTTTGAGATCTTTTAGAAGGAAATGGATAGATAGGAGAGATTTGCAAATCAATCAAAGCCATCTTCTTCCACTACTCTGAGTCCTAGCACAACGATGGTCTTTGAAACATATGAATTTTAATTTCCAGTGAAAGATGAGAATGAACGTAAAGATAATACAGATGAAATCCATACCTTTTAATAGTTCCAGATGAACAACTATAACTTGAGGAATAAGAAGCCTGCTAATAATTTGACACTTCCAAACAACAATGAGACTACTTTTATAGATTCTAAGGCAAACAATAATTGCCCCTTGCCGCCCCGCCCCTCACCGCAAAAGGGAATGATCAGCTACAAAGTGTAGAGCCACATAATAAAGGGAGATACAATATAGTTGAAGATAAGAAGAAGATCAAAACAAATATCCATCTTCACGAGTTAACTCATATTACCGAACAAAGAGAACTATTATTCAAGGCCTTGACTGATAAATTATCAACTAAAAAATCAAAATATACTCACACAGACATGGTGGTTTACAAGGACAAAACTGAGTTACCACCTTTTATGCTAACCATCAGAGTGTTTGGTAAGAGTGTGCATAATTGTTTGGTTGATTCAAGTGCCTTGGCCAATGTGATACCTACAATTGTATATAAAAAATTGGGTTTGACCCCAGATGAGTCTAAAATAGTGGTTCTAAATCTAGAAAAGTCACCAATGCCACGTGTGGGGGAGTTAACAAATGTGCATATACAACTCACCTTTGGACCACGTGTACAATAATATATAGACATTCTGGTCATTGACATTCTTGAACCTTATAAATTGCTACTAAGTCATGATTGGTCAAAAATGTTTTTGATAATATAAGATGGCTAAACCAGGGGCCGAACCCTTACAAACAACAGAAAAGCCACAGAGGCAACCATCACAAAAGGTGCCTTAAAACAGAAACATCACAGTCTGTGACCCAACAGACATATCAAAAACTGCAATTATAAACTAAGATAGTTATAACAAAGAAGCAGAGTATCAAAATGAAAGCAAAAACTAAGGAGGCAGGACCTCTCCTTACTTAAACATAGATTTAATAAGGTTATCCAAGTTTGCAGAGTTTTTTTCATTGTCAGCAGTAATAGTAACACCCAAGCCCTACAGCACAAACATGTTAAGGAAAATAGAATTTCGGAGCATAGTAAAAAAGTTATGTTTTAGTTTTTGAATGCGACCTCTCAAGACTACAATTTCAAATCCCAACCTAGCCTCGGTTTCAGTTTCATCATCAGCTTCTTCCACAAACATCTTTCCCGCTTTGCCAGCATTTTTTGCAAAGTCAGCAGCATCCTCAGTAGTAGCCTCTAATTCTTTAGTCACTTGTTTACCCTCAATATCCGCAGAGATTTCTTGGACATCCCTGTCCTTGGCCTCATCACCTTGAGTGGCTTCATTTGAGGCGCTCTCAGAGTAGTAGATAAGCCTAGCCTTGGGAGCCGGTTAGCCAGCAATTCGCCCCGACTGTGTAACTCCTGAGGAGGAACCCTCTTTAATAGCCTTAGTAGACGAATGAGACTTACCACCTTGACCCCTAGGGGTCCTACAAGAATTTTTTGGGGTCCCCACAGTGCCCGCTTCACCAACATATGTCTTCCTCTTCTTGCATTTCGTACTCACAAAAGAGCCCGGAGTGTCTATGGAAATCTCCTCGGGAGTAGAAAAGGAAACTTCTTTAGTCTTAGTAGAGACAGGGGAAGGGGCAAGGCTCTTCGACAACATCGATAGCAATAGGGTTAGAAGAAAATTTTCCACTATCAATTTGAATGGCCTTGGAAGGGTCGAGGGCATGATGGAAATTGTAAAAACAAAAAATAAGTCCCTGATGAAGGGGGATAGGATTATTATCAGGTTTCTTCGTCAATTTAGCTCTAACCCTAAGGACAAAATGCTCAAGGGAAGAAAGCAGATAAAAAGGAAAGCTAATGTGAGCATTTCGCCTGAAATGGTTCAGAAGGGGAAGATGATAGTTGTAAAACTTGGTGAAGCGCCCCTCCAGAGTGAATTATTTCATGAGAATAAAACACACGCCATCCCAAGGGTCGGACAACTTGGCTCAATCAAATCCCCCTGGTAAGGTGCTAGTTCTTCGCCTTCTCCAAGAAAGAGCTTCTGACTGGAAAGGTCCACAATTTTAATTTTTTGTTGCAGTTTAATCCCCTAAGTAGACATGCCAGTAGCCATAACAATCACATTCTCTGAAATCTTAAAGCTAATTCCCCCAACAAAGACTCACTGATTTAGCCATGACCTAGCGAATTGTTCAGAAAGGTTTTCATCAAACCCGTTGAGCTTCTCCACATAGGGGCTAATCCCTCCCTCTTTGCAATAGTGCCAGACCACCGGGTTGTCTTTGAACTCGCAACAAGAAACGGGTTCCATTCGTATTTTATCACCCCCTATGTTGGACTTACAGAACAACCCAGAAAAATCTTAAATTTTCACCGTCGTATTTGTAGTAACTTCAATCCCTTGATTACAGATATTGATAATGGTGATGAAACAACACATAATTAGGAACATCATACAAATATGACATTTACTCGTCCCATGCTTAAACATAATTTCACGGCGATCTTCATAATGATGAAGCAATCTGCTTGCCTTATCAAAGAGGCATAATAAATCAAAAATAATGATAAAAAAAGTACAAAAGGACCCATACTCCAAGATACACGTCGGCACCCTTTGAAAGGACTGATGAGGTGAGCTGTCTTTCGAATATATCTGACTCATCCTTAACACGTCACTTCCTTTTGAATGAGGTCCCTAATATTTAAAGGGATGTGATCTATTTAGCGTCAACATCACCAATTTGAATATTGTTGACCAAGATCGGCACAGGCATCGGCAACACCATTGCCCTCATGATAAATATGTGAGATGTCTACCCTAGTAAACTTTTGCAGGAGAATTTGTATATCCCTAATAATATCTTTTAGCTTAATACCAACAATCGATACATTGTTAACCGCATCAATAACTATTTTAGAGTCCCACTGGATACTCAAATTCTTAATACCAAGGGATATAGCCAATTTAATCTCCCATAGAAGAGTAGTTGCTTCAACATAATTATTGCTCTGACAACGCATTCCACCAGCATAGACATCAATCATCCACCCTTTGTCATCTCTTATAATCCCTCGCCCACTAGCTTTACCATCAGCCTTAGAGGCCCCATCAAAGTTAAGTTTCAACCAGTTAGGCTTCGGGGGATTCCATCTAGTATTGAGTCTCTATAATATTTTGGAATTATTATGAGCAGGTATATGATTTAGGATCTTTCAATTAGCCGCAATTTGTTTCGCAATTTAGTATTGGTCAAAAATGTTGAATGGATACATGGAAATAGATTTGTCACATATGTGGTTGCCTTAGAAAGGAGTAACTAATTAGATTTGAGTGGATAACGAATAAAAGATGAAGTATCTGATTATAAAATATTACACTAAGGAGAAGGTTGAATTTTCATTCTCACATGTAGGTGTTTACACATTCACCATGAAGCATAAATAACATAAACAAGAATTTTAAGGTCCATAGTTATGGACTCTCCATTTTGACAGTGATAGATCTAAGCAAGCTTCAGGTGTTGGCATAACTTTGACCAATAAAAATAAGAATCAATATCTGGCTGCATATATATTGAAATTACCTTGCACCAAAAATTGGGTTGAGTATTTTTGTAAAATTTTACATCTCATGACAACACCCCCAATTGCACTCATATAGGTAATTTTTTTGTAGAATGAGACATTGACTCCGTAGCCCAATGGACAAGGCTTGGGTAGAATGATGAAATCTAACTATCTTTCAAGCTTCAAAATAGTGTGTTGAAGATAGCTCGATAATTTCTATTTTAGTGCAACAAAATTGTTGTCATCATGGAAAACATACTATGATCGATAAAAGAGAGAAGTCATGAATTAATTTGATCTTATCAACACCAGAGTGAAAATTTAAGGTGTAAACTAAAATTTATTTACCATTGCAAGCTCCCTCTTAGCGCTTGAATCATGTCAGTGACTTGATAAGGTTAAATATTGCTATGGTGGGCTTCACAAAAATATTAACATGGATATTATGCTCTTATGAAGAAAACGTTTCTATCATGAACAAAAAGGATGACTAGAAAACATTAGTGTTCATTGAAAATTCTTGGTTAAGTAAATTTGAGATTATTTAGATAGATGCCGATATAAAAGACAAGCATACGTAGGATAAAATTCTTTGACAAGTGCAAAGCAATGACCAAGATTATCTTCAACGAAGGATAAAGTGAATGAATTCTTCATCAAGCTTATGGTCTTTTCATGTTAATGTTGGATCTCATTTTGTAATTTTTAGTTGCAAATTTTGTATAATTGCAACCTTGTAAATGCAATTAGTGGAAATGCACTAAGTCACTTTGTAAGTCTTAAATTATGTAATTTTGATTTATACATTTCAAGTGATGTAAAAGTACTAAAGCATTTTTGCACCATTCAAGTGGTGCAATTTTGTAATTTCATTTTTGCATTAAGTATAATTGTACCAACACATCTTTATATCACTTAACGCGGTGTAATTACACCCACTCACTTTTACACCACTTAAGTGGTGGTTTTTTATAAAATCATTTTTTCACCGTAACCACCTTCCCATGTTATAAATATGAATGTTAATCTCATTGTAAGAGAGACTTTTTTGTAGTGAGACTATGTAGAGATTTTGTTTGAGTAATTGAGCTTTGTTATCAACTCAATAAAAATTGAAACTGAGAAATTTCGCATGCTTTTTATTAGAAATTTCTTCATGATTTATATCTTTGTATGTGATTCACCCGTTTCTATATTTTTACTTTCAATTTGTCTTCATAGTCATTACCAAATTATTTGATAATGGAAATTTCACATTAAGTATTTATTTTAGAATTTTCTTGTGTTATTTTTATAAATGTGAAATCTCGGTAGGGTTTAAACAATATTTTAATTGTATTTTATGAGTAAATATGGGTTGGTTGTCTTCAATTTGCTATAAGTACTAGAAAATTGTCTCAATGTATGTTTTTCACTCCTAAGGGTGTAATTATGTCTTTATAACCCAATGAATCAAAGAGGTTTTCATGAATATAGTGTTTTCTCTTTCTTGGGCTATTTTGGTAAGTTTCCATATTTAGCTACCCAGATTTGTCTTTCATTTTTTTATAAGATTATCATGGTAGCTTTTGTATTTAACTGGTTATAATAACCCCATTCCTCTTTTCATTTCTAATTTGCTCCCTCTTTTCTATCATTTGTCTCATTTTCCTTTCTAACTCTTTTTCGTGTTTTCTGATTAAAATTACGAAACCCCCAATAGAAAATATTATTGTTGTAAATAGATGTGAATAACTTTTCCTCTGTTTTTTCCTTTTTGAATTTCAATAAAGATAGCTCCGCTTGATAATATGAAAGAGACTTTGTCCCTATGTAGTTGACTAAAATAAGGACTCAATTCCCGCATTGCTGACTCAAAGTCACCAATTTGTCCCTCTGACAAATTTTTGAGCCAACAAGTATGAAGCTTTGATTCTAAGCTTACAATTTATACTAAAGCATGATGTCAAACAACTACAAATATTTGACAATTCAAAGCTGGTTGTTAACCAGATCAAAAGTAAATATCAATACGAACTTACTTAATTGAAGAAATATAATCATAGAGCCTGAGATCTGATTGAATATTTTGAAGCATTCAACATTGGAACTATTCTAAGAGAACAAAATCAGACAACTGATTCACTAGTAGCTTCAATTGCCAACTTAACACCACTTCAGCTTCCAAGCGTCTAAAATACAATTTTTTTTCATGGAGTTAGTTCCTTGCCCCTCTATCTCAGACAATGTGGAGAACTTATAGGTATTTAATGATGATCAACATACCATAAATTTATGAACAATTTTGGAGCCTTTGAATTTCAAATAATAGATGAAAAATATTTTGAACATATGAATATAAATTACTTAGAAGAAATGGCATCTTACAGCGAAGAGAAAATAATATACTTATGGGAATGACATCATTAGAACAATATTTTGACATGGATCCACAATTTAAAGCAATTGGATCTAATTTTGTTAAAAAGAACCTGGGGACTGAGCAACATTTTTAGTATGTCAACATTGGCCCGAGTTGCACGAAAAGTGAGAAACAAAAGTTGAAAGGTCTGCTAACATAATATAAAGATGTGATAGCTTTGACATATGAATCCTTAAAAATATTTGATTCCAAGGTCATCACACACATTATCACTTTGAATCCAGAACAAAATCCCTTCAAGCAATGACAAAGGCCAATATATTCAATTTTATAGCCTCTCATAGAGATAGAAGTACATAAGATATTGGACACTAAGATTGTCTTTCTAATCATACATTCCAATTGAGTCATTAACTTTGTGATGGTTAGGAAGAAGAATGAAGAAATTAGGTTGTGTGTCAATTTTAGTAACTTGAATAGATCATCAAAAAAGGATACCTACTTTTTGCTTTCTCTAGATGAAGTAATCTAGATTGTTAGTGGATTTGAGATGATGTCCTTGAATGGATTCTCAAGCTATAAACAAGTGCTAGTAGAAGCAAAATATAGAATGAAGACTTCTTTTACCACTAAGTGGGGCACTTTTACATATAAATAGATTTCTTTTAGCTTAATTAATGTAGGAACACCTTCTAGTAGGCTATGAACTTCACTTTTGAAGGACTTGTTGGAAAATATATCATCTACATGGATGACCTCATAGTATTTTTAAAGAATAGAGCTGGTCATACAAATTATCTACAAAAGGTATTTGACAGATGTAGAATATATGGAGTATCACTTAATCCAAAGAACATCTTTAGAGTTGTGAAAGGGAAACAATTAAGCCATGCCATTACCAAAGATATGATTTCCATTTACCTAGAATGAATCTAGGCCATTTCTAATTTAACACGTCCTAACAACAAGAAATAATTTAAGTCTTTATTTGGCAAGATAAACTTTGTAAGGATTTTTTTTGTATTTAAAAAGATTTTCAAGCCACTAAATGCCATGTCTAAGCAATACACTGAAATAGAATGGACAACTAAAGCTAGAAAGGTGTTTCAGGATATTAAGACTGCTATTGCTCAAGTTTTTGTTCTAATTATCTTAGATTTTACTAAAGTTTTTCTTCTGTATTCATTTACTTCAGAACACACTATAGCAATACTCACATAAAATATGGAAAACAACAAACATCCAATTGCCTTCATGAGTACTAATATGAAAGATGTAAAGTTAAAGTATTTAATGATAGATAAGTAGATATACGCACTGATTAAAATTATAAAGAAGTTTAGACATTAAATTCTTAGGAATAAGACACATGCTATTGTTTTAGACCCGACTGTCAAGCTCACGCTTGGATAAGATGAATTAAGAGAGTGAAGAGGTAAATGGATGGCAAAAATACAAAAGTTCAATCTTTCAATCAAACCATCCAAGATGATTCATGACCACGAATAATCCAACTCATGACTAAGATAGATCCATCCATTCATATTGAGCAGATTTATGAGGCACAAGTCGCTGGTGGTGATTGTTATGCCTACATCACCCATTAATTACTCATAGATAAGTGTCCCCTTGAGCTGAATAAAGAACAAAGACAAGCCCTTAGGCTCAAATCAACCCATTACATGATAAAAAAGAGAGTTTTATACTGAAAAAATTATGAAAGCATCTATTTGAGGTGTGTTTCAAAATAAGAAGTTGTAGATATATTAAATAATTTATATCAGATAATAGGTAGTGAACATCCCTTTGGCAATGCGATAACTGAAAATCTTGAGAATGAAATAATACTATCCTAAAGTTTTTAAAGATGTTCGTAATCATGTCAATACATGCTATGAATGTTAGGTATTCTAGAAAAGGGAAGTGCATGCTATTATGCCTTGACAACCAGTCATTGAGGGACACCCTTTTGTTCAATGGGGTCTTGATTTTGTTGGGGTGATCAACCTAAATTCTTTATCAGGGCACGAATTTATTTTAACAACCACTAATTATTTCACTAAATGGATAAAATATTTAGCTACAAAAAATTATAGAGACCAAGATGTGATAAATTTTTATAAAAAAACCATACTCATCAGATTTAAAACCTCAATTTCATTGGTTTCTGATAATGGTCTAGCTTTCTAATCAGTTAAATTTATAGAATGGACCCATGATAATCAGATTACAATCATGTTTTCATCGATCTATTATCCACAAGGTAATGAAGTATTTGAATCCACTAAGAATAATCTAATCGATGCCATCAAGAAATCGACCTACTTAAAGTATCATTATGGAAAAATATAACAAGATATAAGCAAGCCCTCAAGGCTTCGCTTTTCCTACTAGTGCATGAGCAGCATCTAATTTTTCATATTACTCTCAAACTAAAAACGTATTAGTTCATGCAAGATTATATGGGATAATATGAAATAATATATTCCAAATTATTTAATGTAGTCCAAATGGAAGATGCACTAATTAAAGCACTACATAGCTTCAACAAGCACCAAGACATTGTCAAAAAGTAATTCGATAAAAGATTTACAATCAAGGTTTTTAGAATGTGAGACCTAGTGTTTTTATGTGATAAGTCACATGAAAATAATAAAAAAACATGACAAGTTCACTCTTTTATATATTGGGTTATACCAAATATCTAAAATTCTAGGTAACAATGTATTTTGTTTGAAGGACCTCCAAGGTAATTACCTCATTTTTTTAGTCAATGAACAATTTTTGAAACACTATTTCATGGCTGATCTAACTAGAGGTCCTTTTGAATGACTGTGAGTTCACAATTAGAATTATGAGTAGATTAAGTTTGCTTCTTTTTAGAGTATATTTCATGTTTTCTATCATTTGCTTCCTTAAATAGCTATCATGTTTTTGACATTTTGCTTTTGTAGTTGGTTTTTATGCTTTATAGATTAGTTTTCTTGAAACTATGGAACAATCCAATCAATTTCTTATGCTAAAACCATGAAAAGACCTTTCAAAAAGGGGTAACTAAAGAAGCCACAACAAGCATTAACCAAGATTTATTCTGGTAGTACTTTAGGTTTTAGAATTAAGGTATGTGTTATGACTAAAATTAAATGTGTCCTACATTGAATAAGTTCACTGGGACTTTGGAATTCATTTTGATATACTCATGCAAATATTAGAAAGTTTTTTCATTTCAAAAAGTTCAACTGCATTATTACATGCTAAAACTTGGATGAGAGAGAATACAAATTGATATGGATACATGTTGACAGAGACATATTGATAAAAAATAAGTTTTCATATACATACACCCATCCAGTGGTGGTTCCAAACCCTTCTTCCATATGTGCTCTGTAAAAAAATACCTATGGAAGAAGGGTAATTCAATTAATCTCTATCGGGGCTATGGATATAGAGTAATGTTTAAAGTGAAATTAGAGGTATCTCTGTTGAGGTTATGGATGTTTGACTAGTATCAGAGCGATACCTAGGCTTCTGTTATTATTTTTATAAAATTAATAAATTAAAATAAAACTTACATGGTCTATATAGATCTCTACTAAAACTATTATATCAAGGGGTAAATGAATTATACACAATCACGCACAGAGTCTATAAATGAAAAGGGTTAATATATGTAGAGAGGATTACATAACATGATTAGTCAAACATTAATCCAATAAATCAAAATAAAAATGCATGAGTAAACCAAATTAAACTTATCTATTCATGCAAGAATTGTTAATGACAATGAAAGACAAATGAAAGAAAGTAATAAACTTATACATTCTCAAGTGAATCCATCCTCCAAGAGCGGCTCAAAAACATGTTCTCCCTTGATCAAGCATCTTTGTCTTCATCAACAATGGTGGAAAACTCTTCCAATGTCTCAAGAACACTCCACAAAACCTAGGCTCATGATATTTAACTATCTAATTTGTCTATCATATGAAGCTAATCCAAATATGAATAATACAATAAAAAAAACGCAAATGAGTTGTGGACATATTTTATCATTATAACATTGCAATACTTGAGCTTAAAAATGATGTTCATAGCCTCTCTATTTATAGATTTTTGATATTGGTCAAGATCAACCATGATCGTCTATCTCAAGATTGAGATGTGTGGTCATGGATTAATACAATTGTATAATTAAAATCTATAAATATCTTTCATAATGATTTTGGAAGAAGGGGCATTTAAGAGGCATGGAGAGTCTTAATGAGGCATGGGAGGCCATGATTCAGATATTTTATGCATTTATGGCTTATGTATGCCACTCCATATGATGGTGTCATTAAGTGATGTAGTTAATAGAAATCAATTTCCAAAAAGAAATAGTCAACAACCCTCATGGAAAATCTACTTAAGATCTTTATTTGGATTAATTAGCCTTAAACAAGGTTAACATTTGTGTAATTATTTAGAAATTGGCCCTAAATTAATCAAAATAGTCAGAGTCATATTATTGAGTCATAATTTAACTCGATAAGAATTAGAAGGTGACGTTAGATGCGTTGGAACTATATTCCCATTTAAGATGTTGCCAACACAAAATAACAATTGTACGTTATGTGTACCAATGAATTAGAAAAAAAAATCTAGAACACAAAAAGGTAAAATCATCATTTTGACTCAAAATGAGTTGATCAAAGTTAACTGCTTCATAAATTATATTTTTCTATTTAGGGATACATTAGCCTAAATCGACACTTATAAATGACAAGTTAAAACCATTTATCACGTTTTATGGATTTTGACTTAAAATGTGCATTTGAGTGCAATTTAAGTAAGATTGACAATTTCAACATAAATGGTGTTAAAAATTGGATGTCTATATTTTTTCCTTATTTGAAAAGGCATAGCAAGACATTCAGCGGAATCAACGTCTTTTCAAAGAAAAGAGTTGTCAAGAAAAAATTAGAACAAATCCATGATGCCCTCTCGAGAGGACATACTAAGATGAAAGAGAAGAATGGACACTCGAAAAGAGAGGGACAATGAGAGAATAACCTATGGAGTAGATCATATCCAAATAAGCTAATGCTTGCACATGTGATTACCATCAATCATCAAAATATAATTAGAGGTACAATAGGCCCTATTAGATGGAGGGAATGGGAAAAATACAATACATAAATGTAAGGGACACACTTTAAATGTACCCAATTTGAGAGTACAAGTTGTGCGCTTATGACATTGATCGATCTCGAGATAAGTTGTACATTAAAATATTGCCATCGTGAGCATTAGTGTGGAGAGCTTGGAATTAGAAGAAAATAGAGAAAATTTTGCTTCAAGAAGGGAAGCACCACTAGAATAGGGTCTCCAAAGATAAGATAATAAGAAGTTTCCCGGTAGAGTAAATATGATCGTGATAAAATACTTTTGTGCCAGTAGGGCTAATTTTGATCATAGATAAAGAATAAATAATGGTTTGCCCCAGTAGAGCTAATTTGATTCTGAAGTTCTTCAGATGTTGTGCCCTAATATGGGTAATTAACAAGTAAAAAACACAAGGATAGAATCCAAAAGATAGGTTAAAGTGAGTGGATGCAAACGTACATGCAAAGGTGTAATGGCTTATAAAGACACATAAAACCAAGCATACACAAATGCACAAAGCGATGAGAGAGATGAAAAGAAGAATAAAGATGGTCGAGATGACTCCAAATGTATAAGATAAGTGGACGCAACCTACATAGTTCCATGGACTCATGTTGCAACATGAACTTTAGGCTAATGTAGTTTACCCAAGTTTGGGAGAGCATGGAATGAGGAATGATGAAAATTGACCAAGAATTGATTAGACTCATAATATATGCAAAGAGATGCGTCTAAGCATAGATTTGAGTGCTAAAATGCATCTTATCTAGATGCCTAAGTCCACATCATGAGCCTAGATTATGCAAAGTGTTCTTGAGAACTGTTCATCAGAGGGATGTTGACGTTAAGACTTTGAAATTTGAGCACAAATTGCTTACGATAGCAAAAAAATTAGGCATCATAAGTATGAATAACTTAGAATGACATAATATTCTAATTGCATTGAGTTGGTTCAAATGTGAATACCTATAACTAAGGATAATGGTAAAACAATGACCAAAACCAGAGTTATAACTATTTACATTTAAACAAAAAGGCAAAGACAGAAAAAGAAAACAAGACATCTTAACAACATGAGATGAAGATAAAAATAATCAAAATATATGTGGACCATCAAGATGTACTTGAAAAATAAAACAAAGAAGCAAGATGAAACATGAAAATAAAAGACCAAACAATAAACAATAATTAAATAAACACATACAAAATGTTTTTGAGTTTTTTGAAAATTTCTAAGTATCTCAACTCAATTGAGGATTAAGAGATACAAAATGGTGAGAGTGTGCTAACTTAAAATACTCATAATACGGTGAGAGTGTATGATAAGAGGGATTGAGTTGACCTTGACGTGAATCAAGCACGACCTATATAACCTTAAAATAATCCCAAGTCATAGTAATTTTGTCCACACAAGAGGCGATGAAAACTTAACTAGGTCACAACAAGATCACAAACAAAGGTGAACGACAAGAAAAATGATAATAGTAATGACCAAATGATGCGATAATGCATGATAAAAAGGTGTTATACATAATTTTATCATAGGTAGTTATAATTAGGAAACAACATCATAATAATTATTTGCCCAAAGATAGTTATAATTAGGGGTACCAAAACAATACTGATTTGCCCATAGGTGGTTATAATCAACGATACCAAATAAGATGATTAATGAAAGATAACTTGTCAGATCAAATGTCATACTATTTTCATAGACTATCATTGAACACAAAATTATAAAATTGTTGAAACTGGATCAGAATCCCCCCATAAAAAGCGCAGGATGAACCAAAAGAACCAAGATCAAAATAAGATTGGTAAGATGACTAAAATTAAGCCTCGATCAATAGTAAAGAAATGTTATAATGAAATAATTAGAAGAAAATTGGCTATAGTTGCAATGAAGTTGCCCCCAAGTGATGATTGGCTTAGACTGCTTGTAAAATGGTGAGAGCATTGCTTAGATTGCTTGCAAAATGGTGAGAGCATTGAAAAGGGGTGACCAAGCTAACCTTAATAGAAATTGAGCACTGCCTACATAGTCCCAAAGGACCTCAAGTTAATGTAGTTCAAACTACCTATTAAATAGAAGACAATGGTATAATAATGCCTAAAAAAAGGTCTATAGGATTGCCCCCAAGAGACGAGGCATGGTTATGGAAAATAGTAATTAAAAATAGTTATGTTGCTCTTGTTGACAGGGAGATGCACATTCCAATCAATATGTGAGACAACAAAAATGATCAGTTATAAAGTTGCTACCCAATTTCCTTTCAGAAAAAGTTGTTCTATCAAGAACTTGTTACCGATCTAGTCCTGGATAATGCTATTGTGATCCCCATTGGAAATCGATTCTGCTTCCTTCAAACGTCAAGATAAGATAACTTCATAGCTTTTATAAAGGAAAGTGCTGCTAGTGATAAATAATATAAGTCGGTAATAAATAGGTGGGTGATAATGGAATGTATAATGAATGGAAAACAAATGAAGATCAAGAATTTTAGTCACACATAATGTTACTGATACCAGATTTGACATAATTTTGGTTGTGATAGGACCAAATACCTCTGAAGATGCTCTTGATATGACCATCAAATTATTTTATTATTTAGTCGTGAGTGTAGATATCATTTGATTATGTTATAGATTAGAAGCTATTTTGATTTGATCTTGGATATTATCTTCAATATGCAGTGAATAACTAATGTACTCAGCTGTTGGTGTCTCAATGAGGTTTTCACCAATGAACTTGTTTTGATCATCCCATAGCACCTTTGAAAAGGTTTCATGAAGAGATGCTAATATTTGACTTTGATTGTCTTCTAGCACATGCGAAAAAGTTTCACTAATAGATGCTAAGTTTGATCTTTGCTTATCCCCTAGCGCCTTCGAAAAGGTTTTACTAAGAGATTGTTCTTCTTCTGAATGAGTATGGTCTTGACCTCCATGATATTATACAAATGGTATGTTTCCATGGATGCAGTTCAACAAAGTGTGATTTTATCCCATTCAACTTTTGTGGGAGGTGGAATGTCAATATAATGGCTATATTAGGTGATAATAATGGGATGGTGAAAGGCAACACAATCCTTGTAGAAAATACTAGGAGAACTTATGTCGATGCTGAAGTAATCATCCACAAAAGCTGTAGAAGGATCACAAATATATTCAAATTAATCTACAAGGCAATTATAACTGATGTTGTAACAACCATGACTATAATCTATTTTTGAATTTGATTCCAGAGCAAGGGACTCTGAATCTGATGTCGCAACTGATGGTGATTCTATTTTTGATGTTAAATCTAACGTCAATTCAAAAATAGAATTGGAATCTAATTTTGATTCTTCATCTGATGTGGTTGTTTCTTCATTGTTCTATTGAATGATAAAAGTTTGACAAGTAATGGCCTATGATGGCATAATGGGCTCAATAAAAAGTGATTCATCTTAGAAGGGTTCAACATATACTGGCTCATCTAAGTGAATCCCCTCAAAAAGAGGGTACCACTCAAGGGACATCTCAACAAAATCATGTCTGTCAAAGTGATACTCCTTAATGAGTGAAAAAAGATCAATAGACAACTCTACAGGGACTAGATTATCAAGGAGATGAGGTTCTTTAAAGATAGGTAACATATGAATAGGTAAATTATCACAAGTTGACTTGTCACAAATTAATGTTTTAATAATATCATTAGGGTTTTGGTTCCTAATTGGCTAAAAAATATCAACTTTGAACACATTTTGATCCTCATAAGATGGCTCTTAAAGAGGTAATGGTTCTTGTTTTAGCTTGAAGATCAACACAAAATTTCTAAAGTGGGGAACATTTGGTTTAGCGATAACAATGGTTTGTGGTTCAATAATGGACTCTCAAAAAATTAGACTATTGAAGAGGGGATGAAACACAACTGATTCATCAAATGGAGGTTCTTCAAAAATAGGTTCATAAAAACTGGTGATGGTCCAAGAATGGTAATAACTAGACACTTCTTACTTTGGTTTCTTGTGCAAACCAAAGGATGAGGTCTTAAAATGGTAATGACCAGACACTTCTTAGTTTGGTTGCATGTGCGAACCAAAAGAGGAGGTCCTAAAATGGTAATGACTAGATGCTTCTTAGTTTGGTTGCTTGTGCAAACCAAAGGAGTAGGTCCTAAAATGGTAACGATTAGACACTTCTTAGTTTGGTTGCTTGTGAAAACTAAAAGAGGAGGTCCTAAAATGGTAATGACTGGACACTTCTTAGTTTGGTTGCATGTTTAAACCAAAGGAAGAGGTCCTAAAATGGTAATGTCTGGATGCTTCTTAGTTTGGTTTCTTGTGCAAACCAAAGGAGGAGGCCCTAAAATGGTAACGATTGGACGTTTCTTAGTTTAGTTGCTTGTGCAAACTAAAGGAGGAGGTCCTAAAATGGTGACCCTAGCATGTTGTGGAGCCTGATTACTTGCACAAGCCAAAGCATCTAAGTCTTCCTGATAAACCCAATCATTTTAGTCTCGAGTTGGATCATAAGTTGGATCTTGATTGTGTTTTCATGACTAATTTTTGTGAGGTGGATAGAAATTTATCTCACAAACCATATTATCACCATTGAGGTCTTGATTAAAGTCATAAAAGTCATTTTATGTGGCCATTCTATCATAAGTTGGATTATTCATGACTCCACCATAAGTGTAACTAGACATATCCACATTTAATGAAGAAAGCTCTAAAAATAAGAAGGCTTAGAGTTCTGCAAACTCTGAAAAGCGATGTTCAAAAGATAAAAGATTCAACTTTGGTCGAAAGGGTGGAGTTGTATCTCCAAAATGGTTTATGCCAAGATTTGGCATAAAACAACCTAACGCCAAAGGTTTTTGGAGAAAGGTTGTGGTCTCCCAAATAAAGGCACAAAAAATGATGAGGATAGACACTCAAACAAATAAATAATCAATAGTCTTCAAATTTGGGTAATCATTTAATGAAAGTTACGTAACCCAAAAGAGAAAGATTTGTGTATTAGCCTAACGAATTGAGGCCTTAACAGAAATCAATCAATGTTTGGATCCAAACTTGACAAGGTTAATTGAAAATATAATGTTGAATACTAGGATTGGACCAAACAAGCTAGACAAGAGTGGACAACATAATGACACATAAATGAGGTCCAAATGGAACACACACAAATATGTTTAGAAAAAATATTTAAGGTACAAGTGTGGTGTAAAATAGATAACATAACGCCTCTTTAAACAAAAGAATGTCGTATAAACAAATTGATTTTGACATGGTTTATAAACAAACAAACAAGTTTTAGTTTTAAAACATACCAAGCAAAAACGATTAAAATACACTAAGTATAATCATCCAAATCCTAGCAAGGGTATGGAAATGTGGGGTTGACTAAAACTAATTAGTTTTTGATCGTTTCTAAGGGGATCAATTACATAACGACTTTTACGTCACGATGTAAAATAAAAACATGTAATTAGGTGTCCACGACACTTGGTTTATTGTAAAAAGATCTTGCCTTTTTTGTAACCACTACATTTATCGCTTGCTTAGTATAGTGCGATGTCTAAAGTGTAGGTATGTCCCATGTGTCAACACTAAAAGGTGGTTTAATTGCTCAAACCTCTGATCCTAGTGGGAGTGATTGAAGTCAATGCCAAAAGATGAAACCCTGGGTCAAAGCTTCCCTAAAGAACTTGCAGAAGGGAATGAAGTCCTCCGTACAAGCCAAGATGCAATGAAATAAAAGACATAAGAGAAAGACTTTAGGGTCATTTTCAAGATCACCCAAACTATTGTGAGTTTTTGAGGAGTGTTTTAGACGACATTCTTCTATGCCTTAGACTAGGCATGTTTGCAATAAGGACAACACTTTTGATTCCAAAAGTTTCCTAGAGGGGATGGATTGAAGAGCATAAACACAACATCCTTCTCTTTGCCAATCAATTTTAAACAAACAACTTTTAAATATAAAACTTGGACAAATGAGTTCAATTTTAAACACCAAATTGAAAAATTGGGTGGTGTTTTTTTGACTCCTTAGTCTTAAGTTGTAACTTTTGAAAACCTAATTATCAAAAATATTCACTTAAGCATCTAATTTTTTTTATTAAGCACCAAAATAAGGTTCCTAATTCATTTTAAAGCATGCAAAAGATGTCTAAATAGTATGTTATAACCAATTCATAGTCCGTCGGTTACTTTTTAACCCTTAAGGTATCACTCCAAAAGCAAATGTGTTAGACTAGAAATTTTTAAAGAGATTTTCAAAAGTTTGTAAAAATTATATGCAAATTGAAGCTAAACTAATACCAAATTTTAAAAATTTAAAAGAAAATACATGGTCTTAAAAAAATCATTAAAAATGAAGTCTGTATGACCCCAAACCAAGCATTTTGGAATGACCTATTAGCTCTCAAGTTTTGTGTTTTTAAGAAAAACACAATGAACCATTGATGTGACAGTTTACTTAATTGATGATGGTTATATGACCATTGATAGTTTACTCAACCATCGATGGTTTACTTAACCATTGGCAGTTTTCTGTGTAAACCTGTGAAGGTGAAAATCCGGCCAAACAAAGTTGGAAAATCACTTAATTTTTTTTTTTAAGCATCCAAATTGAAATTTTAAAGTTTCTTCATACTCTCCTTCATATGTGGGATGTGTCTTGTCCAATCGGGTGTGACAAAATGTAGAGAGGATTACATAACATGGTTAGTCAAACATTAGTCCAATAAATCAATGAAAAAATGCATAAGAGTAAACCAAACTAAGCCTATCTATTTATGCGAGAATTGCTAATGACAATGAAAGACAAATGAAAGAAAGAAAGAAACCTATACCTTCCCAAGTGAATCCATCCCCAAGAGCGGCTAAAAAACATGTTCTCCCTTGATCAAGCATCCTTGTCTTCATCAACAATGGTGGAAAACTCCTCCAATGTCTCAAGAACACTCCACAAAACCTAGGATCATGATATGTAACTATCTAATTTTTATATCAAATGAAGCTAATCCAAATATAAATAATACAATAATAAAAACACAAATGAGTTGTGGAGATATTTTAGCATTATAGCATTGCAATACTTGAGCTTAAAAATGATGTTCATGGCCTCTCTATTTATAATTTTTTGAGATTGGTCAAGATCAACCATGACCGTCCATCTCAAGATTGAGATGTGTGGTCATGGGTTAATCTAATTATATAATTAAAATCCATAAATATCCCTCATAATGATTTGAGAATAAGGGGCATTTAAGAGGCATGGAGGGTCTTAATGAGGCATAAGAGACCATAATTCATATATTTTATGCATTTATGGCTTATGGATGCCATCCCATATGATGTCATTAGGTGATGTAGTTAATAAAAATCAATTTTCAAAAAGAAATACTTAACAACTCTCATGAAAATCCACTTAATCTCTTGATTTGGATTAATTATCCTTAAACAAGGTTAATCAACATTTGTGCAATTATTTAGAAATTGGCCCTCAATTAATCAAAATGGTCAAAAAGTTATATTACTGAGTCGTAATTTGACTCAGAAAGAATTAGAAGGTTAAGTTAGATGCGTTGGAATCGTATTCCCATTTAGGATATTGGAAACATAAAATAACAAAGGTACATAATGTGTACCAATGAATTAGAAGAATAGAGTGATCTAGAGCACAAAAAAGCAAAATCACCATTTTGACTCGAAATGAATTGATCAAAGTTATGTGCTTCATAAATTGCATTACCCCATTTAGGGATAATTTAGCCTAAATTGACACTTATAAACGATAAGTTTTAACTATTTAACATGTTTTATGGAATTTGACCTAAAATGTGCATTTGAGTGCAATTCGAGTAAGATTGACAATTTAAACACAAATGGTGTTAGGAATTGGATGTCTAAAATATGTTGCATGAGAAAGTTGGAGTCTCTTTTGGTTAACTGGTCTATTTATTATGTTCTTATTAAAATTAAATTTCTATTATAATCTGAAATTGAAGTTCTTGGTTCTCAAATACTCTAGAGTATTGCCCCATTGAGTCACTATTTATAGTTTTCCAACACACCCATTTGAGATTTTTCAAATAGGGACCCATTTTTTTTACTTAGAAGTTTTCTTTAAAAGGCAAAGTCTAAAACCATGGTCCATAAATGAAAGAACCTTAGAGCCTAAGCATTGCACTTCTTAAACTCTAAATTTAAATGGTTATATTGAGTACTATATTGTTTTATTAGAAGTCATGGTTAAAGTATTCATATATTCCTTATGAGAATATTTGACTTCCAAAATGAACCCTTTCTATTTGGATAACTAATGAGATTAATAGTGTGTGCTCTAGTTTTTTCTTGCTTGTTTTTCTCCTAAGCAAGTTATTATGTGTTTTAATTTATTCCATTTTATCTCTAGAACATATGCAAGCTCACCTGATCAAGCCAAATGGAATTATCCCACTCATCCAAGGCCCTTAGAAATTGACCAAGCCTATATTTTATTCATATCATTGAGATTTTGACAAGTGCTGCCATTTTAACCTTCTATAACTATCTAGTACTTAAGAAAATTCTAAAATATTTCAATTATCTATGTTGTTAGAATCATATCAATTTGTCACCATCCCACTAACTTGAAGTTTAAGTGCAAAAGTACAAGTCACAAAGTCATCCAGGCAAGCAGAGTAGTAATAGTCATCCATGCGTCATTATACTAAGCATTCACAGTATGACATACATAAGGTACAAAGGCAAAGTTTAAATGATTTATCTAGAGCAATGAGATTTATCCATGTGTCATAATTTCATTGACACGTGGTTTTCAAAACGTATAATAAAGAATATTATACTTTAGATAAGTGGATCCTTGAGATCTTTCTAAGTGTCATCAACTCAGAAACCCATGGCCAAAATAAACAAAGTACAAAGGGCTAGAGTTTAGTCATTGGCAGACAAGCGATACATAACCATGTGTCTCCAAGCTAAACAAGTAAATATAAATACATGAAAGCCAGCTCTGAGAGTGCAAAAAAGGGACATCTATCATACTAAGATGACAAATCACATGAGAGTATAAAAAAGAAGACACATGAAAATAAAACTTGATAAAGTTGGAAATACAAAATCAAAATTCAAATAAGAAAAAGTAGATGGGAATGGATCAAAATATGTTATTACCATTAATTTGCATGGATTTAAAATTTAATACATTCAATTCGTAGAGCAAATGAATCTAAAACAATATACTCAATTGTAAAGTGAGATTTGATTACATTGACTTGTAGTTACCTTGTGCACATTGCAAATTCAAGCTTCACAATGACTAAGAGACTTCGAGCTTTCAATGAACACATAATTATTTCATAATTTCAATGGATTCCTCATCTCTCACTCCTCCCTTAACATATTTAATTGCCAACACAACCAAATTTATAGACACAATATTTGATTCAACAATACTGCGACACAATTTCAAACACTATTCAACCATATTGGATGATGTGGAATATATAGAACCATACATAACAAAAGATAAATTGTCCCTTTTTATATAGAGATATGAATATGATGTTTTGGCTATCAAGGCAATATGCATATTGTTGGCAATTTGATTGGCATTGATGTCAAAAGGGACATTATGAGCATGTCATTGATGTCAAAAGGGAGATTATGGATGTCATTGATGCTTAGGGATGAGTATGGTGATTTGAGGATGTGCAAGGCACCCTATCAGAGGTCAAGGATGATTGGAATGATTATGTGCATGAGTCAAATTCATCCGGTTCTTCACATTGATCATCTAAACATTTTGGGTCTATGACAAAAAATATGAGAAGACATTTTGTTGACATTACCATTGCCACATGTGAAAGAGTAAGGGGGAGTTGGTCATATGGTTGTGATCACATTAGTCCCTAGTTTTAATGTGCTATATTTGAAGCCATGAGATGAAGCGTAGTTAAATATATGGGGATGCAAAGTTAGCTACTTGGACAAAATCCACTAAGTTTCTATACTTAGCCAAATTTGCAAAAAGGGCTAAATAGAGCCAAGTAAGCGTATTGATGAGGTCAGTGTTTGCACACATGGAGGTGTTAGGATAAAATGATCATATGGGTCTATTCATTTTTGTGCCTAGCTTATATGCGCTAAATCTCACGTCATGCGATGTTTTGCAACAAAAGATAGGCTTGAGTAAACTAGGGCTCCAAGGCATTTTGACAGTGTTTTCCAACACTTAGTCAACTTTGTAGGTTACAATATAAAGATAAGTAGGCACTTTTATAATGCCATATCTTTCTCATATAAAGGCTTCAAGAGCAAATGGATATATGGATGGAACCCCTTATGTAAGAAGATCATATGCACTAATTTGCAGGTCATCTGACTTAGTGTGATAAGAATTATGCAGGTGTAATGTTAGCCTTCCAGACATAAATGTTTTGGTCTCCATACTTAGACAAAATCTACACAATGTCATGCTTTTACAAATCATCTATGGACATTTTCAAAAGAAATAAATGGTAGATCTGTTATGGGTTTTTCATGAGCATCTTGAATATATGGACTGCAAGTTCAAAAGAGAAGAAATGAACTTAGAATTGAATTATATTTGCTTTTAGATTAGATAGGGTTTCTCAGTAAAACATTAAGGGTTTAAATCATGACATCAATAGGTACTTTCTATTTTGATGGTGACTAGCTATAGCCTAGACCCGATAGCTTAAGTTATAACTTCAACCTTTATCATCATTGCGAAACTAGCCCCTTAACCTGACAATTACCAGCTCAAGTAGTGATCAAAGGACTTAATAATTTTTAAGTATTAGACTTTATATTATGTCTGAGATTGAAAAAAAACCCATAATTTATCATATGCAGATGATCCAATGGAGCAAAGCAAAGTCAAATTGTCAAATGATCCTCTGAGCAAATGTGCTAGTGATAAGTGTCACAAGCACATGAGTCTATTAGATAGAGGACTAATGAGAGTGAACCTATAAAAGATAAATATAAAGATTTTTAGAATATCTGATGGTGCACGGGTGGTCATGTAAAAGAGATACAATGGAGTGAATGGACTTAGATGGAATAAAGTGATCGATATTTATCGACACAGTCACAAGTTAAATATTGAACAAGTTTGAGAAGATAGACAGAGTAAAAATGATCCAAAGGTATAGGAGGCAACGAGATGAGGTCAAAGTGTCTAAGTTTAAAGACTAATTCAAGGTAAAGGTCGTGCATCTTTAGAGATCGAATGGTGCATGGGAGCTAGAATCTAGAGATCGATAGATACATTTTAAAGAGTGGAACATTAAAGTTAAGTAGCATAAAAAGATACGATGGAGCGAGAGAGCTTAGAGATGGTGAAAAGAAAGAGATAAAAGATCAGTATTTAAAGTGTTTAAATACAAATGGTAAAGTGAATAAATATGTAGGAACATGCAGGAACTTGCATATAAGCCATGAATATCGACACATATAATGAGATTGATCAATCCAATTGATCAAATATACATTAAAGAAAATGTGCATCAAAAATTGAGTCTAATATATGATATAGATAGTAAAGAGACCTACAATTATGATGTGATGCATGGAATTGAGATGCAAAAACTTACAGTTCATGTCATAACGAACTAGAGTCCAGAATTGGCATGATGTGTTACAATCTGAGTGTGAACACATAGAATATGTGGAAACCTAAATCATTTGCTTATATATATGATATCTAAGACAAAGGAAAATTCTAGTGGAACAATTGATTTTACTATTGAGCCAAATTGAATATAGAGGTAGAAAGAAAAAGCCAAAGAGGTGTGTCAAATAGAAAATCATAAAGATAAAACTAGAGGGGGCAAAGAAGAGCATAGTGGTTTGTGAAGCTAATGAAGTGTGTCAAATAGAGATATATCCAAATGCAAGAGCAGTGGAATAGAGAGGAGCAGAGAGGAAAAAGCCACAAAGAGAATGTGCATAGGATGAGCAGTTATAAATTAGACTTGTAATAGAGAGAACATAGTTGGATTCATTTATGAATTTATTTTTTATACTAAAGTTGTAGCTCCATAGATATGATTGGTTGGTGCCATTAGAGAATTTGATTTGGTGCTCAGTTATGGGATTGGTGTCTCCTTAGGGTTGGTGTCCTTAATTATAACCAGTGAGGTTTTGCCAGTGAGGCTTTGATTGTGAGGTTGGATTAGAACAGTAGATTCTAACAACTATTCTCACTGTGATTTTTTCCTTTAGGTTTTTCACGTATAAATATGGTGTCATGCATATTTGTGTATGTATGTGATCTCTATATTTATCTTTTAATTTGCATATGCTTTTGAATTTGATTTAAAATGATTAAAGAACTAGGTTTAATTGATCTAATAATTCACCCCCTCTCAATAGATAGTTGTGTTCCAATAATTAGTATCAGATTGATGTTTCTTTAAGAAGCTTAATCAGCTTAGGTATATCTTAGAATAGTGAATGTAATGGCTAGTCAAGAAGGATCTTCATTAAACAAGTCACCTCTCTTTTATGGATCTGACTATGCATTCCGGAGCATAAGAATGGAAGCTTATTTATTTTCATTAGGTTTTGATGTATGGATATATGTAATAAATGGATATACATCCCGTGCTACAACTCCTACTAATCAAGCTACAAAGAAGACATATGAGAGCAATGCCAAAGCAAAGAATACTATTCTCTGTGGATTGTTCAAATCAAAGTTTCTCAAAGGGATTCATTGTCAAAATGCATAAGATATTTGGAACAAATTGAAGAGCATTTATGAAGGTGATGACAAGGTAAAGCAAGCCAAGCTAAAAACATATAAATCCCAGTTTAAAGGTCTAAAAATAGATGAAGAGAAAATTGCAGACTACCTTCTCAGAGTAGATGAAATAGTCAATGTAATTAGAGGCCTAAGAGAAGAAATAAAAGAATCAATCATTGTCAAAAATGTTCTAAGATCTTTGCCATCAAGGTATGAATCTAAAATCTCTACAATAGAGGAAGTAAGAGATCCAGATAAGCTCACTGTAGATGAGTTGCATGGAACCTTCACTACCTATGAGATGAGAATGGGAGAAGCAAATACTTCCAAGAGAGAAGCTACATTAAAAGCATCCAAGCATACAAAAGCATAAGAATCTACATCCATATCTGAGGAGATTGATGAAGAAGAAGCCAACTTTGTCAGAAGATTGAAAAGAGGATTTGGAAAGTACAAAGGTAAGTTACCCTTTAAATGTTTTGATTGTGGTAAAGTAAGACAGTTTGCTGTTAAATGTCTTTATGAGAAAAAATGATAACTCTAAACAAGAAGAGGATGGCAAAGGGAAGAATCCACACTATTCCAAAAGGATGAACTTCTTTAAAAACGATAAAAGCTTGTATATAAGAGAAGATAACAACTCATTAGATTATAGTGATAGCTCAGATGATGACCATGACTATGCCTTTTTGGCTGGGGGAAATGAGTCCTTGTTCATGGCATTAGCATCAAATTTTGTAGATTTGGATCAAGAGAAAGTTGAAGACTTTGATGAAGAAGAGGAAGGAGAGGTGGACCTTGAGTGTGAACTCATCTGTGCTCTAGATAAGATTGACATGTTGAGAAAAGAGAACTCAAGACAAGAGAAGCTTGGACAAAAGGAAATTTAAAAAATATCTAAAAGTCTTGAAAGATCTAATCAGATGATAGTATGCCTTAAAACTTAGGTTGATGAGGCTGCAAGAATAGAAGATGTAGTCAAAATTGAACTACAACTTAAGTCTATTGAATATATGAGGCTAGAAACAAAGATAGTGGCTTTGAGAAAAGAGCTTGAAAAGGCTAAAGAATAAATAAACAAAGGTTTGAAGCTAAAGGGAAGATCATATATTATTAATGAATTGTTCATCTCTCAAAAGCCATTAAATGGGAAATCTAATCTTGGTTATGAAAATGGGAAAGGTCCCATAACCAGTACATCTACTAAGTTATATGACAACTTCAAAGTAGGAGGATCAGGAGCAAAGAAAGAGAAAGCTTTCTAGGATACAAAGATAGATACAAACACTATTGATGTGAAGAAGGCTAAAGGAGAAAAAAATCTAGAGGAAAGAAAAAAAAATAATGATTCCATCCTGTAAACTCATGGAAGATGCATAAGACAAAGGTAGTTGATGCATATGGTTACACAAGGGTAAACAACTTGAAGAAGCAAGAGTTGAGAATAACTCCCCATCCTGCACAAAGAAAAACTATGACCAGGTATTCCTCATCTTTCTATGGTTATTATTATAGCTATAATTAGTTTGGTCATAAGGCTAGTAATTGTAGAGTTATATCTTCAAGGAGAACCAATTTTGTAAGCAAAAATTCATTTGCACCCTTAGTAGATACAAATGTAATGTGCTATAATTACAATAATTTTGGTCACATAGTTAAACATTGTAAAATAAGCTTTGTAAGATCAAAGGTATAGAGTAAGAAGAAAGTTATGCCTCCTAGTGTGAACAAAGGTTCACAAGTCTTTGAAAAAAAGAACAGTAAGCCAAACATGACATATAAGCAACCCAAGCATATATGTAAAGTGAAAGATCAAGCCATGATGAAGAATGCTACAGAGGTTGGAAAATGTCAAGAGCTTTCAATGTCTGCACATGTTGAGAATGTGAAGACAAAGCTTAAGGAGAAGTCCAAGGTGCTAGCCGAGGATAGTTCTAAGGTATGTATAGATTCAAGTGAACATCCTGTTGCTATAGAGAAAGTATCAAGTATAAAACATCAGCCTTTTTTGCTTAGTGATGAGATTTTGAGATGCAAGAAAGATTCATTAGATGAAAAGGTATGTCATGAATCTATGTTGTCTCCATGTATTGTTAATCCAAAGTAGAATATCATAGTGGATAACATGTTACTTATATTAGCCTAAGAAGAAGAAGAAGAACCAAAATCATAAGATGACCAAGGAAGAGAAGGAATATGAAGAGTTATGGGCAACTCCTAGTTTCACATTGTTCTAGGACATTATGAAGTAAGGTGTCTCTATCTATGCTTCTTGATGCAGGAGCATCAAGGAAATAGACATGTGTCACTTCCATTTGGTTATATTAGAAGCGTTTGAATGGTTTTCCCTCCAAAAAGTTGTAATTTAAATTTATAAATTGTAATTTATTTAGAGGGAGTAATAATGTTATAGTAAAAAGTCAAAAAAATAGTATTTTGGGCAAAATGAGTTATTTCACCTTATCTTTAGGTGGAATAAGGTCAATAAAGTTTTATTTGGTGTTTATTAGTTTTTGATTGAATAATTATCTAGTTGTATGAGGTTGTTGAGCCACCTTAGGATGTGGTTGAAGTTGTTGAGAAGTTTAAGGAGCAAAATGAGGCTTTGCTAAGCCTAGCTAGACCAAGTATAGCTTGGGTTTCTAGGTAAAAAGATAGAAGGTCATGCAAGGATACCCTTAGTGGGGAATAAATAGCACTAAGTATGGTAGATGTTATCAAAGTATTTTCAATCTTCCAAATAAGCAGTCTTGAGATTTAATTTTTGGTTCTCAGGTTGTGTGAATAGAATCCATGTTCACAGTAAGACTCTGTGTGTGCATGGAATATTGTTTGAAAGAAATGACATTATAGAATCAGAGTAATAAACCATAATACTAATGTGCTCTTGAGGTTTATGGTGTAGTTGGTAAACTTATTACATCATCCTTGAATGTTTATAAGATTGTAGTTAATTTGTCTTTGATATGTACTCATAAAATTAACAATAAAATTTTATGTAAGAGTGGGTGTCAATAAAAAGTTGATCTAAAGGTTTGTTAAAGGAGTGTAACAAGTGTCAAAGGTGGTAGATAAAGGAACAAGTAGAGATAAAGGATTTAAAATCAAAGATTGAGGATGTAGCATCAAGCAAGTCAAAGGTACAAGAAAATATCAGAGCAAGTTGCAAATTTGTAGAGATAAGAGTGATTGATCGAACTAATTTCTTGTTTTTTTTTTGTAATTAGGACAAGATAAATCGAATAAAGTTTTGACAAAGGAGAATTAAAGATTGAAAGGGGTATCATAAATTGATAGGTAGAGAAATTCAATGATGTTGTGCATCACTTCTTAAGAGACTCCTTTTAGTAAAGAAGTAAGTGGTGTTCTTCAGAAGATTCTAAAGGCAAGAAATGAGTGCTCCCAGTTGAAGTTGGTGTGCCAAGATGAGAAAAGTGTTATGTATGCAGTGTCTATAAGGACATAATGAGTGTTTCAATATGACATAATGAGATTATTGGAGTTCATCTCATATATATATGGTCTATAGATTCAATTGGCACAAGGGTTATAATTCAAGAAACCCTTGACATGGTGTATCTTGTGTTGTACAATGAGTTGGGTCACCAAACTTAGTGAACATGTGTAAAATGATGATATACATGTGTTAAATGAAGTTATGGTGTGTTATAGGTAGGCCCTTGATGTAAATATGGAGCATTGATCAAGAGGGATCTAGATTATTCATTCCGTTATAATAAAGAAGGCTTAGAATAGAGGAGCTTGCTGTATGTTTTGTGGTGACAGATTTGAAAATGCTCAAGTGGAAGCTAGTTGAGACTTGTCTATGTTACATAACAAATGAAATCATGTAGAAGGTCTCTGAGTTCTGAAGATGACAAGTTGTATATACCATGGAGTTAGGGGGAACTAACTCAGATAGATTGAATAGATTTGTTGTCCCCAAAAATAGCTTCCTCATTTTTGGGACAACGTATGAACTATTTTGGTCTTGCGTGATCAAAATTGTTTCTCCCCTTTTCAAAATTTGTTCTGAGCTTTCTAAATCCTCATTTTTCAAGCTTTTTCAGTAAAGGGATTAGCAGGTTCGACAGGGTCAAAGGCTTCTGCAGGTGAGTCCAATCAAAAGAACTAGTTTCCAACACTTAGTTGTTTTCAGGATTGGTTCAGCGCACTTGGTTCAAAGATATCAAAGAGACTCAGCCAAATCAAAAGAATGAACCGACTGAACCATTGAACCTTGAACCACTTCATAGGTTCAATGAGTTCGCGGGTTCAAAGGTTCAAGGGGATGCCCCAGGGCCGAAGGAACAAATTGCCCTTGCGAAGGGTGCCAACATTGGATCAAGGGTCAACGAAAAGACAAAATTCCTTCGGATTTGTTCAAAGGCCCAAAAGGAACAATTCCTTTGGACTTGTTGTCCGATATAAGTGACTAAGTGAAGAAGGCCGAATTAATTCTTTCAGAAAGGTTTTTCCATGAGAAAATGACCAAAGCAAAATTCCTTTAGACATTTTGTCCAAAGGAATTCACTCAGAAATAAAGCCCGAAGAAATTGAAACAATTGAAACGGTTAAGCAAAGAAGTGAAGCTTTCCTTCAGAATTTTTGTCCGAAGGATAAGCCCGCGGAAAAATGCCCGATGGAAAAAGACAAGGTGAAGTGGAAGCTACCACGTGTCCCTCATAGAGTCGAAGCGAAAACTGCCAAGTGTCATCTATCGGGACACAATTTCTAATAAGTTTCAAAGCCATGAAACATGCAATGTTTTATATTATAACTCCATGGAAGCTGACACATGTCAACATCTGCGGTCTCTCCCTTTTGTGTTGTAAGGACTCTGGTGGGCCCCGAGTGAGTTGCTAAGGACAAGCAGAGTGCAACAAGTGGCATCGTCCATGTGAATCTGAATGAGTCTCGAATGTTTCTATACTATTTCTAAAGCAGAGCAAAAGCTGCCACATGTCATCTTCCACAGGTCTCTCAAAAGGTTTCTAAAGATTCTATAAGTTGAGTGGAACCTGCCATGTGCCCTGTTGTGACTCAGTGGACCGTGACAAGTGTCTGCATCTGCGTTCCCCTTTTGAAACTGCCTAGGAAAGACGTGTTGAGGATCCCATTTTTTGTAAGTTTCTAATGAGTTTCATAACAATGAAACTTGCCACTTGTGAAAGAAGCAACGTGGACGATCCCAAAGGTAAGTTCAATAAAAGTGATGGTTCAACTTGAGAGCAAAGAAGGGCTTAAGCAGGGAAGTGATGGACCAAAAGAGACAGAATGAACCGACAAACCGATGAACTAGTGCACTTTCAAATGGTTCACAGGGCCAAATATCAACATGATTCAAGCGGATAACGACCATTGACGGTCCTGCAGATGTCAAAGTTAAAGTGGGGGAATCTTTGTGAAAATTCAAATAGAGCACAAAAATTAAAGGAAGAACCAAGCGACTGGCTGAAAAGAGAGCCTGAAGACTCAAATTGCTATAGAGGAGAGAGGAGCGAGACCAAAGGACCAAAAATATCTTCAAAAGAGTTATTTCCAAGTAGGTGAAATAGTGGATCAAGTAGACTTCTGAGTGCACCAAATCAAGGATGCAAGCCTGTTTTTCTTCCATGAAGTAATGGTAAATTGGACAGCTGTGTAGACATCAAGAAAAAGACCAGACAGTCCATACTAAGAAGAGACATGTTAGAGGAATGGACATGCCATAGTTATGGCAATGCACTATTCCTAGCATGGTCCCTCTAGACAGAACTGAAGGTGCATTGAAGGCATTCAATTTGGCATGGACCTTTTTCATGAAAACAAGTGCCCAAGTCTTTTTTGGAGTGCTATATATTTTAAACTCTTTTATTGTTAGATGGGGATCCTTTTGATCACCTAAGCAAAACTCTGCCCAAATTGAAAGGTGAATATTGAGACTTTGAGCTCAGATTGTTGTTCATATCATTTTATCTGAATGAGAAAGCAAGTTGTTTGCATACTTTGTGCTGTTATAGCTTGCATCATTTTAAGATATTGTTCTTAAGTCTGTCTTCCAAATGTGTTCTTGTTTTTTTTATTTGGCAAGCAGAACTAGTGGAGGTGATAAGAGAGATGTCCTGAAACCAGTTACTTTCAGACTTTGTGCTGACATAATTCTTTTCAGTGTGTGTTTTTAGTTTCTATTTCTGTGTAAAGGACCTTGGGACGACTTTGTGCCCCCATTGTTCTTCATATCTCACTCTTGGGCAATCGAGGTGAAGACTTTGTGCTACATTTCAGGCTATTGGTTACTCTACACTTTTGGTTACTAGTTACTTACCAAAAAGATTCTTATTGTTTTCAAGAACAAGCACTTCTGAAAGAAGAGAAGTGCATTCTATCATTTCACCAGGACTTCTACTATTCAGGAAGGGATATGGCTCTTGGCTGAATGTTACTTCTGAAAGAAGAGAAGTACCTTCACCAATCACCCAAGATTTCTCTTTTGATATATCCTACCCTTGTGTGTTATTATATATATATATATATATATATATATATATATATATATATATATATATATATATATATATATATAGCTCCTGCGTATTCATAGGAAACCTCCCCTTGATGAGAGGAGAGATTTGTCTCCTGTTGATGTAGTAAACCTGCACACCTGGCTGACCAATATCCCTATGCTGTGGTTGAAGAGACCTATTTTGCTCACCAATTAGTTGGTTGATAAAATATTCACCCAATAGTTTTTGGCGACTTTGCTGGGGATGAACGTGTAATCTGAAGCCTCAGGTTTCAGATTAAAGCAGTCCCTACCCTTATCCATTACATATTCTGGCAACTCCATTTTGTGTCTTACCCATTATCATTATAGCCTTACCATCTTCTTCCATCTCCATTATATTATCTAGTCTGCAAAACCAGAGCCACTGGGATAGAACGCACAGTTTGAAGCCTCAAGCTTCAAGCTGAAGCAGGGCCAATTCTTTCCCATTTTTGTTCTATAATTTGGTAACTGCACACTATACAAGAAGCCAGAGAGCCCAAGGTAGAGCTACTTTTTCTACTATTAGTAGAGCTTTGCCTATCCATACGCTGCCTAGATTTGTTATCCTCTTTTTCATAATCTCAACATGGCAGTTCAAGGCCCCTGGGGTAACTCTTTTGATCCACTGAATTAAACTCCACCTCTGCATGAGCTTCCATGCAGTTCAAGGAAGAATTTCTCCAAATTCTTTGGTGATGAAAAAGTTCATCCTGATGAATACATTGCAACCTTCAGCATAGCCTGTGGCATAATAGGAGTGGAATTTGAAGATGTGGCAGTTAGGATTTTCATGGAAACACTATGAGGTGTTGCTACAGATTGGTTCTACCATCTGTAGGCTTAGTTAGTGACTGACTGGGACACACTCAAAGCCAAATTCAAAGCAAGGTTCGAGCTTACAGAAGATGCACATGCCTTGCTGGCCCAACTCACACAGATGAAGAAGGAACCTCATGAGCTTATGAGGGATTTCATAGCAAGGTTTGACAAGCTGAGGCATAGGATTCCATGATCGCCCAGTCGACACCTCAGAATCTCAAGTGTTTCTTCATCAACTCAAAGCTTCATGAAGTGAGTTTTCTACTAAGATGTGCTGGCCATATACACCTTGAGGCTGCTCAAGACTTGGCTACTGAGCTAGAAGATGACCTTATCTTGGCAGAAAAGATAAGGATAGACCCTAATAAAAGTAAACCCTCTTCATCTTTTGAATACTCACCCACAGCCACCACTGATCAAATGGTGTAAAAGCTAGAAAATGAATTGCTAGCCTTGAAAAGGCAAATGGCACAATGTATGTCTTCTGCTCCTTCATACAGGGATGTACCAAGGAAGACATTCTCCAATCAGGCATACCAAGGCAATGCTGCCAGGAATCAAGGGCAGCCAAATCATCTTCCTCCCCCATAGAGGAACCTTGCGCTTGAAGCGCCTCCAACCAACTCAGCAGTTGGATATTTGGAAACAAAACATGATTTCTCTTTCTAACCTAAGTTTGAGCAAGAAAATGATGCTGATCTCTTCATGGAAGATCAAGAAGAATCAGCTGGTGACTCCCACATTAGTTTCTTGAATTACCAGGATGAAATCAAAAGTAAAGGTGAAGCAGTCGAGGGATCATATGCTGTGTTCACTCAGTCCAATTATCAATCAACTCAACCAGCTGATAAAGAGAAAGTAGAGGAATTACTTAAACCAACAGTTTTAATTTTTAAGCATGGAACCACTTTGCCTTTCCAGCTAAAAGATCTGGTGATTGCTAAGAAAGTAAGTACCCCAAACATTTTTGCACCTTCAACTTCAAATTCGTAGGCCAGTCCTCCCCCTCTCGAAAACCAAAAGGATGAACTCCCATCCTCTCTTCCTAATCCATTTCAGTCATTTGACATAATTGATCATGTCAAGAAATCCAAAATTCAAATGACTGAATTTGAATTCCTGCAAGCCAATTCTGAGCAGTTGGACGTTGGTGGAGAACTAAGTATGGACTTGTCTGAGGCAAAGATCCCTGCCAAGGGCATAATGAAGAGATTGCTCCCTAAAAAAGAGAAAAAATATGTGGTCACCCAAACATCGGCCCCTACAACTCAAATTCTATTTGAGTCTTCAGGCAGGGGTAATTATTTCTTGACCATAGAGGATGTTCATGTTTCTGTAGATGAAAGTCCTGTAGCCAATAATCCAAGAATTGATCCAAACAAGACATCAGAAGAATTGGTAGGGCGTAGTACAAATGAAGAAGGATCTTCTATCTCTAATGAAGAGAAATATGATAGAAGATCAGCTTCTGATGATCCTTAGATCCTGGAATCTGATGGTAACAATTCTTCTACCAATGCTGGAGCTAGGACTGTGTTGATATCTCCTCAAAGAGATATTTTTCTTTCATGCAAGTTGCAGTTTAGCAACACCAAAAACATAGCTAAATATGAATCTCTGTTGCTCAAATTGAAGGTTGCTCAAGACCAAAATATCAAACTCCTTCACACCAAAGGAGATGATGAACCAATGGTTTGTCAGGTGTCTGAGGGGGACAATCAAAGCATGTGTCGGACTGAACCAACAAAACAACAAGCTATGGTGGTGGACCATACTACTATACTCCAAAGTCAGCAAAATGAACTCTTCACCAAGAGAGCAAGGAGTTACAATTTTTAGATTGAAAACCACGCCTTGCCATGGGGCAAGAAGAAGAAAGAACCAAGAGGAATGCACATAAAATGTGATTCCTAGTGGAGAGTTCCATTCACCTGTCACCGATTCTGGGGACAAAATGGTTTCCTGCTAGTTTATCAGGACAAAATGCCATCTTCATTGTCTTACAATGGGTGGCATTTGAAGCACTTCAAATTTTGAGGCATCAGATAAGATCATCTGTACATATGTATATTTGTATAGTCTTTAGTTATATTTTGTGCTTTTCATTTCTATTTTTGGTGCCTTTCTTTTTGGGTAGCATGACTCCATAGCCCAATGACATACTTCAAGGCACTGGAGATTTTGGTTTTTACTCCCCTCAGCTATTCTGAATTTTCATCTGACAGAAGTTCCCCAACTGAAGCCAGCTGTTGTCCCCAAAAATAGCTTCCTCATTTTTGGGACAACATATGAACTATTTTGGTCCTGCATGATCAAAATTGTCTCTCCCCTTTTCAAAATTTGTTCTGAGATTTCTAATTTCTCATTTTTCAAGCTTTTTAAGTAAAGGGATTAGTAGGTTCAACATGGTCAAAGGCTTCTGCAGGTGAGTCCAATCAAAAGAATCAGTTTCCAACACTTAGTTGTTTTCAATATTGGTTTAGCGCACTTGGTTCAAAGATATCAAAGAGACTCAGCCAAATCAAAATAATGAACCGACCGAACCGTTGAACCTTGAACCACTTCATAGGTTCAACGAGTTCACGAGTTCAAAGGTTCAAGGGGCTGACCCAGGGCCGAAGGAACAAATTTCCCTTGCGGAGGGCACCAACATTGGATCAAGGGTCAAAGAAAAGACATAATTCCTTCGTATTTGTTCAAAGGTCCAAAAGGAACAATTCCTTCGGACTTGTTGTCCGATAGAAGTGACTAAGTGAAGGAGGCTGAATTAATTCTTTTGAAAAGGTTTTTCCATGAGAAAATGACCAAAGCAAAATTCTTTTAGACATTTTGTTCGAAGGAATTCACTTGGGAAGAAAGCCCGAAGAAATTGAAACAATTGAAACGGTTAAGCAAAGAAGCAAAGCTTTCCTTCAGACTTTTTGTCTAAAAGAATTTATTCAAAATTTTTGTCTAAAAGATAAGCCTGCAAAAAAATGCCCGATGGAAAAAGACAAGGTGCAGGGGAAGCCACCACGTGTCCCTCATAGAGTCGAAGCAGAAGCTGCCAAGTGTCGTCTGTCGAGACACAGTTTCTAATAAGTTTTGAAGCCACAGAACATGCCACATTTTTTGTTATAACTCTGTGGACGCTGACATGTGTCAACATCTGTGGTCTCTTCCTTTTATGTCGTAAGGACTCTAGTGGGCCCCAAGTGAGTTGCTAAGGACAAGTGGAGTGCAACAAGTGGCATCGTCTATGTGAATCTGAATGAGTCCTGAATGTTTCTATACTATTTTTAAAGTAGAGTGGAAGCCACCACATGCCATCTTCTGTAGGTCTCTCGAAAGGTTTATAAAGCTTCTATAAGTTGAGCAAAACATGCCACATGCCCCGTTGTGACTTAGTGAAATGTGACAAGTGTCTGCATCTGCGTTCCCCTTTTGAAACTGCACAGGCAAGACATGTCGAGGATCCCATTTTTTGTAAGTTTTTAATGAGTTTCATAACAACGAAACTTGCCACTTGTGAAAGAAGCAATGTGGATGATCCCAAAGGCAAGTTCAATAAAAGTGATGGTTCAATTTGAGAGCAAATAAGTGCTTAAGAAAGGAAGCGATGGGCCAAAAGAGACAAAATGAACCGATGAACTGATGAACTAGTGCACTTTCAAATGGTTCACAGGTCCAAAGTTCAACACGATTCAAGCAGATAGCGACCATTGACGGTCTCGCAGACGTCAAAGTTAAAGTGGGGGAATCTCTATGGAAATTCAAATAGAGCACAAAAATTAAAGGAAGAACCAAGTGACTGGCTGAAAAGAGAGCCTGAAGACTCAAATTGCTACATGGGAGAGAGGAGCAAGACCAAAGGACCAGAAACATCTTCAAAAGAGTTATTTTCAAGTAGGTGAAATAGTGGATCAAGTAGACTTCTGAGCACACCAAATCAAGGACACAAGCTTGTTTTTCTTCCATGAAGTAATGGTGAATTGGACAGCTATGCAGACATCAGGAAAAAGACCAGACAGTCCATACTAAGAAGAGACATATTGGAGGAATGGACACGCCATAGTTATGGCAATGCACTATTCCCAACATGGTCCCTCCAGCTAGAACTGAAGGCACATTGAAGGCATTCAATTCGGCATGGACCTTTTTCATGAAAACAAGCACCCAAGTCTTTCTTGGAGCGCTATATATTGTAAACTCTTTTATTGTTAGATGGGGATCCTTTTGATCACCTAAGCAAAACTCTGCCCAAATTGAAAGGTGAATACTGAGACTTTGAGCTTAGATTGTTGTTCATATCATTTTATCTGAATGAGAAAGCAAGTTGTTTGCAGACTTTGTGCTGTTATAGCTTGCATCATTTTAGGAGATTGTTCTTATGTCTATCTTTTGAATGTGTTCTTGTTTTTTTTATTTGGCAAGTAGAACTATTGGAAGTGATAAGAGAGATGTCTTGAAACCAGTTACTTTCAGACTTTGTGTTGACATAATTCTTTTCAGTGTGTGTTTTTAGTTTCTATTTATGTGTAAAGGACCTTGGGATGACTTTGTGCCCCCATTGTTCTTCGTATCTCACTCATGGGTAGTCAAGGTGGAGACTTTGTGCTATACTGCTGGTTACTCTTCACTTTTGGTTACCAGTTACTTACCAGAAAGATTCCTGTTGTTTTCAAGAATAAGCACTTCTAAAAGAAAAGAAGTGCCTTCTATCATTTCACGAGGACTTATACTATCCAGGAAGGGATCTGGCTCCTGGCTGAATGTTACTTCTGAAAGAAGAGATGTACCTTTACCAATCACCCAAGATTTCTCCTTTGATCTGTGAGCATCATCTCTAAAAAAAGAGAGATGGATGGTGATATCCTACCCCTGTGTGTTATTTTTTGCATATATATATAGTATATAGCTCCTACATATTCATAGGGAACCTCCCCTTTATGAGAGGAGAGATTTGTCTCCTGTTGATGTAGTAAACCTGCACACCTGGCTGACTAATATCCTTATGCTGTGGTTTAAGATACCTATTTTGCTCACCAGTTAGCTGGTTGACAAAATATTCACCCAACAGGATTGAGGAGCTATGCATGATGTGAAAAAGAGCATATGTGAGATGCTTCATCATGATTGAAAGATAAGGTGATATTTGCTATAGATGTTAACTCAAATAGGTTGAGATGATGACTTGAATAAACCAAGTCAAGTGCTTAGACAATGTATTGAATCCTCATGTATAAACAAAGTGGGAGCTTTGTAATTGGTTAGGTCCTAGGATCAGAGGACTATGTATGGAGACCTAAATATGCTCAAGTGATGCAACACGATTTTTTTGGGGAGTGATAGCTCCTACATCACATCACTAAATACTAGTGATGGAGCATAAGTCCAGAGGAAGGATCATAAAAGCCTTGTTGATCCCTGGAAGAAGAGAAAGGTAACTCAAGTATGTATATTTTGTAAATTTCTAATGAGTTGATGGTTGCAGATTCATGGAAAAAATAATTTATATGATAAAGGGGGAGAACATTTGGACAAATAGTAAGAAATGGTCCCTTTGCCATTGATGTGAAAGGGGGAGAAAAAGTGCAAATGCTCTCTGTTAGAGAAGAAGAGAAAAATGATCTCTACAAAAGTTTGGAGCAAAAGGTGCAAATGTCAAAGAAGAAGTAGAGGAAGTGTCCAAGTTGAGTTTAGGCAAATGTACCATTGCCTAAGGGGGGACAAGTATGGTATGAAAAGATTTAGTTCATACTCATCAGAAGCCAATACAAGTAATGCTAGAGAAGGATCAAAATATTATAAGATTAGAGCATTTAGTTTTCCATCAGTGACAAAGGGGGAGATTGTTGGCAATTTGATTGGCATTGATGTCAAAAGGGACATTATGAGCATATCATTGATGTAAAAAGGGATATTATGGATGCCATTTATGTTTAGGGTTGAGTATGGTGATTTTAGGATGTGCAAGGCATCTTATTAGAGGTGAAAGATTATTGGAGTGCTTATGTGCATGAGTGGAATTCATCCAATTCTTCACATTGATCATCTAGACATTTTGGGTCTATGAAAAAAAGATGAGAAGACATTTTTATTACATCACCATTGCCATGTGTGAATGAGTATGGGGGAGATAGTCACATGATAATGATCACATTAGTCCCTAGTTGTTATGCACCAAAATTTAAGCCATGAGATGAAGTGCAATCGAAAATAGGGGGATGCAAAGTTAGCTACTTGGACAAAATCCACTATGTTTCTATACTTAGCCAAATTTGCAAAAAGGGCTAAATAGATCCAAGTAAGCATATTGATAAGGTTAGAATTTACACACATAGGGGTGTTAGGACAAAATGATCACATGGGTCTGTTCATTTTTGTGCTTAGTTTATATGCGCTAAATCTTAGGTCACGTGACGTTACACGATAAAATATATACTTGAGCAAAGTAGGGCTCCAAGACATTTTGACAGTGTTTTCTAACACTTAGTCAAATTTTTAGGTTGCAAGATAAAGATAAGTAGGCACTTTTATAATGTCATATCTTACATGTATGAAGGCTTCAGGAGCAAATGGATATATGGATGGAATCCCCTATGTAAGAGGATCATCTGCACTAATTTGTAGGTCATTGGACTTAGTGTGACAAGAGTTAGGTAGGTGAAAAGTTAACCTTTCAAGCATAAATGAAATGGTCTCGATAATTAGACAAAATTTACACAAGGTCATGAAAGTTGTCATGATTTTACAAAGCTCATCTATGGACATTTGCAAAAGGAACAGATGGTAGATCTGTTATGGGTTTTTCTTAAGCATCTTAAATATATGGTTTGCAAGTTCAAAGGAGAAGGAATGAGCTCATAATTGAATTATCTTTGCTCTCAGACTGGATAGGTCTTCTGAGTAAAACCCCAAGGGTTTAAGTAATGGATTCAATAAGCACTTTCTATTTTGATGGTGACTAGTTATAGCCTGGACCCGATAACTTAAGTTATAACTTAAGCCATTATCATCATTGCAAAACTAGCCCCTTAACTAGCAATTATCGGCTCAAGCAGTGATCAAAGGATTAAATATTTCCTTAGTCTTAGAGTTTATATTATGTTTGAGCTTGATCAACAGATCATGTTTCATCATACACAAATGATCTAATAGAGCGAAGCAAATTCAAATTGTCAAAGGCTCCTCTGAGTAAACATGCTAGTGACAAGTGTCACAAGCACATGAATCTGTTAGATAGAGGACCAATGAGAGTGATCCTATCAAAGATAAATATCGAGCTTATCAAAAGATATGATGGTGTATGGGTGATCATGCAAAAGAGATCCAACAAAGTGAATGAACTTAGATGGAACAAAGTGATCAATGTTTATCGACACAATGACAATTTAAAGATTGAGTAGGTTCGAGAAGATTGACAGAGTGAAAGTGATCCAAACGTATAGGAAGTAATGAGATGAGGTCAAAGTGTCATAGTTTAATGACCGAGTCAAGGTAAAGGTCATACATCTTTGGAGATCAAATGATGTGTGGGAGCTAGGATCTGAAGATCAATGGATGCATTTTAAAGAGTGGAACATTAAAGTTTTGCAGCATACAAAGATCCAACTGAGTGAGAGAGATTGGAGATGGCACAAAGAAAGAGATCAAAAACTAATATTTAAAAGGTTTAAATAAAAATAGTCAAGTGAAGAAGTATGCAAGAACATGTAGGAACTTGCATATAAGCCATGAATATTGCTACAGACAACGAGATTGATCGATCCAATTGATCAAATCTACATTAAAGTCTTGCACATCAAAACTTGAGTATAAAAGATGTTATAGATAGTAAAGAGACATGCAATAACGGTGTGATGCATGGAATCGAGACTCAAAAACTTACAGTTCATGTCATAATGAACTAGAGTCAATAATTGACATGATGTGTTATAGTCCAAGTGTGAACACATAGAAAATGTGGAACCCTAGGTCATTTGCTTATATATATGATATCTAGGACAAAGGAAAATGTTGGTAGAATAATTAATTTTTCTATTGAGCCAAATTGAGTATAGAGGCAAAAAGAAAAGGCTAATGAGGTGTGTCAAATAGAAAATCATAAAGACACAAAACCAGAGGGGGCAAAGAAGTGCAGAGTGGTTGGTCAAGCCAATGAAGTGTGTTGAATAGAGACATATCCAAACATAGGAGCATTGGAATTGAGAGGGCTAGAGAGGAAGAAGCACAAAGAGAATGTGCATTGTATGAGCAGTTACAGATTAAACTTATAATAAATATAACAAAGTTAGATTCATTTATGAATTTATTTTGTATACCAGAGTTGTATCTTCATAGATCTGATTGGTTGGTGCCATCAGACAAGTTCAGTTGGTACTCAGTTAGGGGATTGGTGTCTCCTTATGATTGGTGTCCTTAAATGTAAGTAGTGAGGTTTTTCCAATGAGACTTTGACTGTGAGACTAGATTGGAATAATAGATTCTAGCAATTATTCTCGTTATGGTTTTTTCCTTTGAGTTTTCCATGTTTAAATTTGGTGTCATGTGTATTTGTGTATGTATGTGATCTCTGCATTTATCTTTTAATCTACATATACTTTTGAATTTGCTTTCAAAGGATTAAAAAATTGGTTTTAGTTGATCTATTGATTCACCCCCCTCTTAGTAGATAGTTGTGTTCCAACACATTTATAATGCTATGGTGAAACCAAAGGTAATGCTATGCATTAACTTGATTTTTAATTTATTTATAAATGGTCAAATTGCTGGGAAAAACTTACACTTTAGGCTTAATACTACCCCTGTGGCTTACAATGGAGGCAATGTCTTTGTGAAGTATTATAGGTTTCCTATTCTTGAAATCACCTATGGCTAGTTTATGGTCAATTCATGGCTACTTGAAAATCTTATCCATAGTAAATTACAATAATGGGATGAGAATTCAAACAAATTTGCAATTAGAGACCCAATTTATTCTGTCCCCATAGAATATTTCATAACAGTATAAGAATTTGCATGGATCTGTTGAATGGACTGCATATGCAATTATAAATTCATCGTGTCTATAAATCAATCCCAACTCAGAGAAGATAGATCATACTTGCACTTCCAATTGGGGATACAATAGATAATCAAGAACATGACCAATGTGGAGATCCATTAGATGTAATTAGGGGATCCCTTATCACAATAAGCAATACTAAGAAGGGTTCCAAAGCCTCTAGTCAAGCACAATCACATAATAACCCTAACTAAGACCTATGTTTTCATATTCACTAAACTAATAACAAGTAAATAAAATAAGTCTAATCTAATGCTCACCAAATCTTGTGGCACAATATGAGGCTTAGTAAATAAACAAACATGCATAAGAAAATCTCAATTAAATAATGTATGAGTAAGACCCTAATGCATGGAGAATAAGAGTAATATTATTCGAAGCCAATACTTATGTTACTTATATCTACTAAAAAGAAGAGTAAAGTTAGAGAATACTTACTTGAAAGATGAACTCATTGAGACTTAATCTCACCCTTCGCTAAAAGGGTTTCTCAATAGGTTGTGGTTTGTAAGGATCACTAAGAAAGGCCAAAGCATCCAAGACTTCTCCACAAGACTTGATTCTCTAAGTAGAAAACCCTAAGCTAAGACTCCTCAAGTAGAATAGTGGATGAATAGATTGTAAAGAAACACATGTGAATAATAACTCTTGTTAATTTGTAAATAATGATGAAATAAATTTGTATATATAGGCAAATTTAACCCTAAGCCCTTGCAAAAGTTTTGGCTAACAGGGTTGACCCAGTTGACCTAGTACTGTTATGAAAAAAAATTCACTAGATCATAGGCTAGATTGGCCAATAGCCAACCTAGACCCTAAATAAATTTTACCCACAAGAGTATAGGGTTGACCCAGTCGACCTAGTATTGTAGACTATCAAAAGGGGCTTTAGGTGAGGAAAAATGACAAAAAGTGGAAAATGATTGGAAGAATGTGCAAAAGAAGAGTAATAGCTTAGGAGAATGGTTTTAGGAGCTCATTAGATTAGTAATAAGTGGAAATAAGGGATAACAATCCTATGAAACACCAATGGTCTGCCTACCCATTTTATGATGCACCTTTTAATGCATGCACTTAGAGAGATTGAGTCTTGATGGGTTCCTGCAAGATAAAAAATATCAATATTTGATAAAAGGTAAAAATATTATGTGTATACATATGCCCTACTCAAATCTCATCACAGATCACTAAGGTGCAATAGGGGATGGTGCTTCGATAAAGAACATAGTAACACATAATGCTGAGACTAAAAATAATGTAGTATTTTAAAATAAAAATAACTGAAAGTAAATGACTAAAAGGAAAATAACTAAAAAAGTAAATATGATGTGTACCTTGACTTACCCTTATCGTTGAATGGTTGTCTATTACATTTGTAGTTTTGATTGTGGAGGTCATAGAAACTATTTTTGACAAACTGAAGAATACAAAATTAAAGAGAAAAAATAAACACAGAAAAGCCAAGATAACTGGTGCTATGTGGATGGGATGTACTTAAAATTTTGGCACGCTGGGATGACAAGTGCTATGTTAGACTAAATTATCAAGTCAAAATTTAGAGTAAATGGGGTAACCAAAAATCCAAGGCTACTAAAGACCAAAAAACTCAAACAAGTAAACCTTAAGTAAGAAAGACAAACTCAACAAGTCAAACCAAGGATACATATCAAAAAAATGGTAATCAAACATCAATATAAAATCAATATTAATCTTTACTTAAATAAAGATGGGCAAGTGAAAATGGTAAAACAACATTGATAAGTGAGAAGTAACAATCCTTACTCAATCATCAATAGAAAAAAATGCATAAAAGGAAAAACAACATTTATGAGTGAGAAGTAACAAGTCAACGTCACTTAACAATAAAAAAGTACATGAAAGTAGAAACTTAATCAAGTGTCTGTAAAAAAGTAGTACAACAATGAAAAATGGTAAAATAAAACAAAACAAGTTTAAAAATGTAAATCCATGGTGTAAAGAAAGTAATCCATAATTTATCAAACATGTTTTTCTTGAAGGATAGATTAAACTAAAACAAAGTAGTGCTATCATGTTTTTAATATGTGAAAAAGAAAGAAGTAAATAAGAGAGAAAACAAATTTAGAATCATAATTTTCTTGTCAAGGGGGGAAATGAAATGGGTGGGGGGGGAATGCAAGAAAAACCAAGGTAAAATAACTCTTTATTGAAGTCAAGATACTCAAATTAGGTTTGTCAAAATAATAGGGCTTTCGACCTTAAGGACTTTAAATAACTTCTCTTAGCCACACAAGTCTTAGGTCAACCAATGAATTATGTAGATCATTCCATGAAGGCTATATGCATGAACATTAAAATAAAACTTACCTTTCACAATTTGTTCCTCATTCTTTAAGACCCCTTACAGAGCTGTCGGTCTACTACGAAGATTGGGTACTTGCGTGAGAAAGTAGGTAACACCATAGAGTTTGTTGAATTATCATATTTCAATCTACTATCATATCATACCCCAATGAATCTCGTCTCTATTGTGAGACCATATATGGAGTTTGAGCTTAGATTAGGGATAAGAGATGTGCTTGTAATCACATCTTTTGGTGTGATTTTGACTTTTGAGATCTGTATGTTGGCTTTTGTTTCAAATGATTTGAATTTTAACTTTCTTGATGGATTTTTCTATTCCTCCTTCATATGGATTTGGAAAACCAAACATGAGTGCTGAAGATGAATTTTATTTGAATACTTGGAACTTAGTTGCTAAGAAAGAGAACTTCAAAGAGCATGGTGTCTAAGAGTCTCATAAATTTAGGTGAAATAAAAGTGCTATCTTAACTTCGACCTTGTTTTATCCAATGTGGAGTGAGAGGAAAGGAAATCAAGAGGAATGAAACATGAAACAATTTGAATTACTTTAAATCATAAAAAACATGATAAAAGGTGAAAAAAGGAAGGATACAATGATATAAAAATGTGATAACTTATTATAAGAATGAGGAAAATGAAGAAAAACATGCTAACATAGATTGTTTTCAAATTTCATCTATCAAAAGAGATAGAATCTAAAACTTGAGAACAAAGATTAAGAACTCATAATGATTGTAAAATATATTCTAGAAATGGAATGACAAGATGGTGATTTTATGAGGAAGGCCAGATCCTATCCATGGTCTTACACTACAACTTATAAAAGTGAAACCCAAGAGAGTACCAATAAACATGTGAAAAATAAATGAGATAAGAAACAAATGGTATTTATGAGGAATGCCAAGTCTTATCCATGGTCTTACATTACAATTCATAAAAGAGAAACCCAAAGGGTGTCAAAAAGTGTTGGACAAAAGATGAAAACAAGGAAGACTATAATACATCATGAGAAAGATCGAGTCCTATCCATAGTTTTATAATGCAACTCATGAGAAAAAAAGGAACCAAAAGATCAAAAATGAAGGACTAAAGTTTGTGAAATTAGAGAATTATTGTAAAGGGTGAGACCTGTGTAAGTAACCTATGAAAATTGTTAGATAGATAGTATATAGAAAGAATTAAAATAAGAGAAGGACTCTACACTAACATCTATATCAACGATGAGCATATGAGAGACAAGCGTGTGTCTTAGAAGGTTTCTTAAAGTTGAATTAGTTTGGTAGCATGTAATAGAGACTATGAGTGGGCATTGTTAGATTCCCCAAAGGGTTAATGGATGTAGGGATGGGCATCACAAGATGCCCCAATTTTGAAATGAAATGTGGATGGGCATCACAAGATGCCTTAAAGGCTAGAATAATATGTCGATGGGCTTTGCAAGATGCCCTACAAGTTGAAAAGAAGAAGAAAAGATAAAAAGTGAAGAGCACCCCATATATTGTCTAAATGGATTCAGGTTATCCAAAAATATTTTGATAGGGGATATGATGCTTGAGAAAATAAAGTGGATGCTAAAGAAGGAAAAAAAGAGAACTAAGTTAGATAGACATGATAACAATAAGAGTATAGAGTCGACTATGTCGACCTAGTACTGCAATCTATGTCAGAAGAAAAGTAGAGAAGGATACAAAGTCGATAGGGTCAACTTAGTACCATTCCCGAGGGGCAAAAAAAAAACTATGTCAACGGGATCGACTTAGTATTGCATGTAGGGGAAACAGACAGTCTGTAAGAGACTGTGTTGAATAGAATGATAGTGTATTGAAACATGAATTTTTTTAAGTACTTTTAAAAATAAGAAATTAAAGAGAACACACAATCAATTGGGTCAATTAGGATGATCAAATTGAAGCAAAAAACACAAAACCTTGCACCAACATTGGTTAATGTAAGTTTTTACAATATAACATACAATGAACAAAGAGAAATCAGTCAACTTGGAAAGTAAATGATAACTAAATGATCATCCTGAATGTTGTTAGATTATAAGAGTATCATTTTAAGTGTGATAAGAAATTGGCTAAAAGTAAGAAACTAGAAAACAATCTATGGATGATTTCAAGACATTTAGGTTGAAAGAGATCTGTGTTGGCAATGGTACTTGCTTGGTATTAGGGCCTACTCCCTTACTTCACACATCGCAATAATAAGTGTGTTGGGTACTTTGCCAATATATACCATTAACCATGTGTTTATACTTGGTTAGAAAACCAAGTCAGCTTCCCCCTTGGTGATAAAATCTAAGTAGGTAGGACTTGAGTAAAAAATTATTTAAATACATCTTAAAATTATGTGATTTGGTAGTGTGTGCAAGAAAGAGAAAAATAATGTAATTAAAGGATATATTGAAAAACCACCTAATTAGACTATGTGATCTATTCTAAGCATGTAAGCAATTGAAAGTGAAAGTGTGAGCTAATTACTAGCATATAAATGTTAATTCCAACTTTGAAACACAATACAATGTCAATTCAGATGATATTGTATGTAGAGATTATAGTATAGAATTTATAGTGTTGCTATTTTACTACTGAAGCAAGGGTATGTTAAGAATTATGTCGATAATGTCAACCTAGTCTTTCAGACAAAAGATAGAATATAGAACTATGTCGAGTAGGTCGACCTCGTTTTTTGTATAAGGGTAGTTTAAAAGACTATAAAACGTGAAAAATAAAATTATAATGAATAACAGAAATGACAGAGAAAAAGTGAAAGGAACCTTGGTGGGTTGGAAGATGAAGAGGAATATGAGATTGCTATTAAAATGCCTTATTTTTACTTACAAATTCTACCAACTGTGTCAACTTAGTTCTACAGTTCTTTACTTTCTAAAGTTTGTGAAGAATATTATACTGATAGTGTCAATCTAGTATGTTTTTTGGAAACCTGTAAGTGTATTGTGTCAACCCTATCGACCTAATAGCCTATGTGGAAGTGAAAACCTATACTATATTGACCTATTTGACCTAGCAACCTATATCTGATGAACACCTATGCAAATATGATAGATTTTTTTTGATACGACTTTGTGTTAAACCTATGCACAAAAGTTAGAAACTATACCGGCCCTATTGACTTAGTGTAGACACTAGAAAATTGCACATTTATAGTTTTCATTGCCTAAATGCCTCAAGATCGCATAAAACTTCTTAAACTTTCTAAAACCCCTCTTAACCAACCAATCACTATTTTATTAGGCACAAATATCATTCAAAATTACTATTTGAAAGTACTATTCAAAATTACTATTCAACCTCACTATTCACTATGGGACCCACAGCCACTATTTATGATGACATGGTAAATGACATGGAAAGTGACATGGCATGTGACATGGGAGATGATTTGGGAGGTGATATGGCAAGTGACATGGCTTAAAAGTGATGTAACTTGATGTGGGACATCATACCCCACCTGGGACCCTTTCCAAAGTGCTTGATGACCTCATTCAAGAATCACAAAGGCTCCCCTTGAAATGTGGCAAATTTCCCCTTAACAAGTCATTATTCAACATGTATTTTTGTCTTTCCACATGAAATTAGACTTTAAAAGAGATACCTACCTCTTTAAGACTCTGGAAAAGACAAAGGACACCCGTCTTTGACTTTTTAACCCAAATGGAGGCTCACCAACCCAAATGGGAGACTTTTCAACCCACATGAGAATCTCCACCAACCTCACCTTGGAATTTTCATACCCCCACATAAAAAATGGTGTCACATTTAGATGAAGACAAATAAGGGTGGTAAAAAGTCTTCGGTCTAATTCAAATCCATGTGCATAATTTTCATTTAAACTTGGATTCATGTGTAAAGTGGAAGATTTTCAACCCACATGAGAATACCCACAAACCCCACCTTGACTAAAACATACAACACTCAGACAAATTTGAATTGCTTCAATATTCCTCTATTTTGACATGCTTCTTCACACAAAAATGCTATAAATACCCCCTCTCGTTCATCTAAGGAGGTTGAAAGTTAGCTTTTTGTTGTTAACATTTTTGTTACAGATTTTTGAAAGAGGTCATCATTTTGAGGGATATCATCATCATCTTAGAGAGAAGCCAAAGCATCGAAGTTCTACCGAAGTTCTACCAAAAATGTTTCAACAACATCAACACCAACATCTTCATCAACATTATTCTTCAAGCTTGGAAGTTAACCTTGGTTTTATTTGTTGCAATTTAATTTCTTATCCCTCTTGGCATATTATTTTTTGATTTCCAAACCCACCCTTTGGCCTTCTTATTCTATTATCCTCCATATTCATTGCCCTTAACCTCTTCATTTTGCTTTCCCCTTTATCCATTTAACTCTTCTCCTATTTCCCTCTTTACTATCTTCACTCTCTTTATCCCATTACCCTTTCGCCACCCTAATCATTTGTTGCCTTACCCTTCCTAACATTCACCCTTTAAACCTTTGCCATATCAGCCATTTTACAACCCCAACCATATCACTCTTTTGACCCTTTCTATTTCACCAAACCAAGAACCAAAACTTTGCTTTTAATTAATTTTTAGTAATTTTAATTATTTAGACTATTTGTTTTAGCTTAATTATCTTAGTAAAGCATTTAGTTTTAATTAATTAAATTTAAGTTATTTGTTGTATTTAATTTCAGTTTGCTATTTTAAATACATGTTTCCTTTATTTTTATCTATCAAACTTAAGTGTTAAAAGCAAGTGGATTGACAACCTCCTAGAAAGCTTTCGCTTTTAGGATCTAGCTTACGCTAGACAATCCACCCATCTCCTTGTCTAAAAAATAAGTGTGTGGTAGTGTTTTCTTATTTGTAGGTATTCTTTCCTATCCAAATAAGAGTTTTTCATAATCGTTTAGATTCAACGTGCACATTTTAACAGGGTTTTCTACACACCTTTCATAACTAGTTTCTACTCTACACATTTAGAAAAAAAACAAAATATTATATAAAAATATTTGACACATTCGGTTGGACCCTTGAGTTTTCCTGGGTCCATTAGTTGTCTTAAGATATTTATAAATACATCAGTGAATGGTTCATTTAGTTGTATTAGTGAATTTTTTTTATTTAGTTGCATTAATAAATTAAAAAAATCATTTAGTTGCATTTATAATTGCATGTTTAGTTGCATATTTACTTACATTCTTAGTTGCATACTTTCTTGCAATTTTAGTTGCATTTTTAGTTTCATTTTTTATAAAATTAAGTTTTATTTTCTTTCTTAAAAAAACAAACAAACATAAGTTGTAGTTGCATTTTTAGAAAAGTTAAAGTTCATTTTCGTTGCATCTTTAAAAGAAATAAAAAGAACAATCATAGGATTAGGACTTGCATTTTCATCTTTCATTTAGGTTATATTTAAAGATTTTGTATGCATTTAAATAAATCTAAAATTCTATTTTGGGTTTAAAACAAACACTTTGCATCCATTGAATTGCTTGCTGATCTTAGTTCATCTAATAACTAAGAGAAACAATAATGTTATCATAGCTTTCACTTGTATTCACACACCAAATCAAACCACTGAATAATCAACACATCAAAATAATACTTGAAACAAGGACTGACTGGGATTTCATCACCTGGTGGAAAACTTACCTCCTCCTAGCTATCCCACTTGGATTTCACCACCAAGGGGAAAACCAACTCAACTCTCTGATTGAGTATAAACTCTGGACTCAGTATACCTTGGCTAAGCACCCGACACCCTTATCACTATAAGATTGTGAAGTGAGGTGCTAGGCCCCAATACCAAGTCATGTACTGAATTTTAACATAGATATTTCTTTTGAGTGACTAAATAACTTGAAACCAACTATAGCTTGCCTTTTTAGTATCCATACCAAACCAACTTCCCCTCCACACTCTAAGACATAAGCCAAAAATGATTTAAAAATAATCTTAGGCTAAACACATTTATAGTGTTTGTGTTGATTGCTTTGAAATATTTTTGGTTTCTTCTTGTTTGAGTTGAGAGCTTTGCCTTTTCATTCCTTATTTTCTCATATGGTCACTACCAGACAACAACTCAAAAATCAAGTTAATCAGCCCCCATCTTCTTTCATACCTATGGAGTATACCTCACACATTAAGAGTTCTCCTCATATTGAGAGTTCCCCTCCTCCCTCTCCTTCTAAGTTAATGATCATATATGAAGGATATATTAAATTTTCTACCTTCCTCGATAATAATTAGGTGGCTTTACAACACTACCTCAATACCATGCCACACTGCACCCCTTTTATTTCAGTTTCCTCTACCGAACCCCCCTTGGATGCCACTCCACCTTATGGTGGGTAGAACTTCAAACCAAGAATTGTTGACCCACACCTCTTCCAACATCCCATCCACCAAAACTCAAACCAACCTTCCACCCCCCAACCAAACACCTCCTGTCGCACCCCAAGTGGGTTCAACCCTACCCTTAATCACCTAAAGCCCACCTACTATGGCATTATCCTCCACTCCTGCTTCCATCCTCCCTTCGGTAGTAACCAATACCTCAACCACAACTCAATCTCAAAATCTAGTGCTTTCCATACCACAAACACTTCTCCCTATAAATACTTTGGTCATTACCTACCTTCAACCAACTAAACCACTAACCACTTCGATGCCACACATAAACCCCCCAATCTTGACCTTCCAACACGTACATATGACATCTTATCAATATATTCCTAACACACAAGTATACATACCTTCACTTTCCACCCAACCTTACGTGACTTCACACACACATAAAACATCATGCCAACTATCCACTAGTTATTCCCATGTTACCCAATCCCAACAAAATGTGTCATATACCTATCGAAACCAACAACCCCAAACAGACTTGGTCAAGATGCTAAGGGATAAGATGACTACCCTTGAGTCATCCATCTCGAGGCCACATAACCTTATCTCTTATGATCAAATTTACAATGAACCCATCCATCCATCTGTCCCTCTCTGACAATATCCTCTACAATGGGAATTGCTAAAGTTCTATAAATTTTAAAACAATGACCCCTAACAATATTTAAGAGCATTTAGGCACGCATGTTACTTGATTGCCCATGATGACACTCTCCTTCTTCGTACCTTTCCTATGTCCTTATCTAGACCAATATTGGATTGGTATAGTGCCATCCCAAAACACTCCATCTTCTCCTTCGCCCAACTAGCCTAAATTTTTTTAGATCACTTTTTGATCAATCTATCCAAGAAAGTTTCTATTACCGACCTCTACTCCATTCGATAATTCGAAGATGAATCTATTTCTGATTTTATGGCTCATTGGAGGAACCTAATCAACCAACTTTCCTTTTCATTGCCTCAACTTGAGCTTATAGAACTCTTTGCCTGAGCATGTGCAAAACACATCTCATCCACATTGCATGTAGAAAGCTTCCAAACATTCGATGAGGCTTTTACCATGGCTCACAAACTAGAGAATAGAGCCATTGATGAGGGAAGATTAAAGTTGAAAAACAAAAACCCAACTTACAAAACCAATGAGCCCTCTCCTTACAAACTAAACAACATAACCAATATTAATTCTACGAGCAAATCCACCGCCAACTCTATTGTCCTCAAAGCCACACCTCCGCCATCTACCAACCAACAGAACCCAAGGAACCAAACCTTTGACCCCTTTAACTATTCAAACCAAAACCAAAGGAACCAAACTTGGAATAACCATAAACCATTAAATCCACTTGGGGAGCCTTATCCTTCCATTTTAGAAAAGTTACTAAAATATAAAATCATCCAACTTCCACCAATTAAACCATCCCAATAGTTTGATACTTCTCACCTCGTGCCCAATTGGTATAATGAGAATGACCATTGTGCTTTTCACCGAGTCATAAGACATGACATCAACAAATGCAATACCTTTTAATACCTTGTCCAATCCCTCATTGACAAGGGAGAGCTCACATTGGACAATCCTAATGTGCCACCAAATCAAGCCCTTGACATATTCCACAAACCTTTCCCTAATCATGCTCCTTCTACCCTTCATCATGAAAATAATGATAGGACCTAGGTTCCCCAAAGCTCTGACACAACTTGTCAGAATTAAGAGCACACATGATTACCTTTGTATAAGTAACTTAAACATGCAAAAATAACCATAAGAACAAATAACTATCAATGAGAAATAACACAGAATATAAGAGGCAACACACAATTGTATTCAACTCATTACAAAGGAAATTACAATAAAGAGATCACACTCTTCTTCCACCTCTGTGAGGCTTCCTCCTCAAGGGCTCCCAGTAATCTTCCCTCAAGAGTAATATTCACTCAATAGGTCACAACACACAGCTAACACAGGCTATTGTTCACCTCATTATACTTCCAGTACAACTGAGTACGAACCGGTACTCCAAGTAGATCTCACCATGATCTTGCTCCTTGATGTATTGCTATCACCTTAGATCTTGCTCCCCCACCAATCTCCTTTTGACCCTCGCATACACACACCCCTGCAGACTAACCTGATCTTAATTATCACATGTAGATCTCCACCATGATCCTGCAACACCCTGCATATCAAACCTGATCTTACATACATGAAGAATCCTACTTGATTCTACCACGAGAAGAACTCTCCAAGTTCTACACTTAACAATACAGCCCATGAGTCTATTATATAGATCTCATGCATACAATGATTGGACTTGTGCCTCAAGACTCGAATTAGTCTTTAACATGCAAACAACTTGTTCACTTAACTGACTGTTCGTCAACAATAGTTCTGGAACCGCACAGGCGACCGACGTCGGTCCCTGTCTGACTAGAGGTGATCGACGTTAGTCGATTACTGCCAAGGTCAGTTTCCTTCTACACTGTCCACTGACCGACTTTGGTGATCCTACCGACGCTGGTGACTGCATACTCAGCATCCTCCATGTTTGCAACAAGGTGAAGCTTTTAGCTCCACACCCTAACAATCTCCCACTTAGAGATAAATAACTGCACCTGTACCTATACCAATACTTTGTCTAATCTGCATCCTGGCTTGTATTCTTCTTCAAGCTCAATCTTGAAGACTACTTACCACACTCCTTGTGGTGTTAATTCTATGTTTGAATTTTTTCATTCTCAGCTTACCTTCTTCTGCCATTGCTATACTCCCACTCAAATAGAAACCCCTGTGAGTAACCTGTAATCAACACACACTAACCAGATCTGGGCCATCTGTTAGTCAAATCGCTTTGAGAACGTCCAACCTCACTCTGATACCATTTGATAGGACTTAGGTTTCCCAAAGCTCTGACACAACTTGTCAGAATTAAGAGCACACATGATTACCTTTGTACAAGCAACTTAAACATGCAGAAATAACTAGAAGAACAAATAACTATCAATGAGAAATAACACATAATATGAGAGACAACACACAATTATATTCAACCCATTACAAAGAAAATTAGAATAAAGAGATCACACTCTTCTTCCACCTTTGTGAGGCTTCCTCCTCAAAGGCTGCCAGTACTCTTCCCTCAAGAGTAATCTTCTCTCAATAGGTCACAACACACAGCTAACACAAGCTGTTGTTCACCTCATTGTATTGCCAGTACAATCGAGTATGAACCGATACTCCAAGTAGATCTCACCATGATCTTGCTCCTTGATGTATTGCTGTCACCTTGGATCTTGCTCCCCCACCGATCTCCTTTTGACCCTCGCATACACACACCCCTGCAGACCAACCTGATCTTACTTATCACATGTAGATCTCCACCATGATCCTTCAACACCCTGCATATCAAACCTGATCTTACATACATGAAGAATCCTACTTGATTCTACCATGAGAAGAACTCTCCAAGTTCTACACTTAACAATACAACCCATGAGTCTATTATATAGATCTCATGCATACAATGATTAGACTTGTGGCTCAAGACTCGAATTAGTTTTTAACATGCAAACAACCCATTCACTTAATTGACTGTTCATCAACAGTAGTTCTGGAACCGCACAAGCGACCGACGTCGATCCCTGTCTGACTGGAGGTGACTGACATCAACCGACTGCTGCTGAGGTCGGTTTCCTTCTGCACTATCCACTGACTGACGTCGGTGATCCTGCCGATGCCGGCAACTGCATACTCAGCATCCTCCATGTTTGCAACAAGGTGAAGCTTTTAGCTCCACACCCTAACAAATAAACCTGAACCATCTCATGAGCCACATACTATTAATGTGGTTACTAGTGAACCCATTGACAAAGAAAATGTTACCTCAACCGCTTCTTTCCCCATTCCCCTATTGGAAGAAAAAATACCACCTTTTATTCCTTTGGACACCCAAACAAAAGAAGCAACCTTATCCACACCTCCATTGGAGTATACCACACCTGCCTCCCCTATCTCAAAACCATCAACCCCCTCTTTGGAAGCTATCTCACAAGAGAAGATGACTCCATATACCCAACCTCTAATTGCAAAACCTTTTATCAAAGGTCAAGATAAAGGTAAGGGAACCAAATTGGAACTTCTAACCCCTTCTTTGACAGAGCAACCTATCCCCTTTAAAACAACTAAAACCTCCACCCAACTAACCAAAGTCCCTTCCAAATTGATTCACCCTCAAACACCTAAACCCACTAAGATAACTAAAGTGACCAAATCTCCTCCAAAACCAACAACTAAAACAACCAAAAAGGTAAAATCACCAAAGGGCCCAAAACCCTAGATTTTACCTCCCTCAACCTTGCCCTCCATTATGGGTCCCCATCCCTCTACCTTAAACACAAAATCCACCATTTTTACCAAAACCCGACCACCTTTATTGGTCACACCTTCATACTTGCTCTCTAAATCACCTTTCCCCACTACACCAACAATCCTTAAGTTACCTACCTTACCATCATTTGCCTCTAGCTCATCAACCACCTTACCCAAACCAAAATCATCAACCAAGTATACCACTTTACCCAAGACACCTATCACCAAACCCATGTCCTCACAACTTTCTACTTCAAGACCCAAAACAAAAACCACTAAATTTTTACCACCTTTAGCCGAATCTTACTTGACCACCCTATAGCACTTATTGTAAACTTCTTGCTTGAGCTTGCCACCCATCAAACCCTTTGAACCTTCACGTACCAAACCCTCTTAGTTTAATGATACCTTGATATGCGCATATCATAGGGAGCCATGACATGACTTGAAGAACTATAAAGCTCTCCAAATGCTGGTCCATAACTTATACAAAGATGATGATCTATTATCAAAGAAACCTCCTTCATCCCCATTTCCAATCCAACCACCTACTCAACCCATCTGACCTTCAGTCTTACCCAAAAATAGAGAGGAGGAACCGAAGCAAACATCCAACATAGATAACCCCCTTATCTACACTATTCACATGGTTACTCGATCTTGAGCCCAACAAAAGGATAAAAGGAAGACTAAGGCATCCATTCCTTGGACTTACCCCTCCCCAAACTCCCAAGCTAATAATACCCAACCTTCTTCATCTCCAAACAAACCCAAGGTGTCTATCTTAGGTGCCTCTTAATCTAACACTTCATACACTCACCCATACGCAATATCCATCCGAAAAGCTATCCTCAGGAAACTTCACCAAACTCCAACAAAGATGAGCTTGGATGAGTTAATCTCTACCTCCCTCCATCACCGTTAAGTACTCATAGAGGCTCTACAATCCATCGAGGTCTAACCCGATGATCCTTAGCCTCTAGCCACTTTTGTTGGTACCATTTGGACTTCCAACCTTGTCACCTTTAAAAATTCAAAAAAACCTTCTATTCACTCATAGGATCTCGATCCCCCTCTCTTCATTACAAAATATATCAATCAAACCCACATCAAAAGGGTGATGATCAATGGGGGAACTAACATCAATATTATCTTCTCCCATGATTATGACCAACTGTAATTACCTAAAAGCATCATGTCTGAAAGCTTAGTGATTCTTCATTTTTTCAATGATACTATGGATACCACCTTGGACACAATTGTCCTCCACATTTATGTAGGACCTCTTACTATTTCCAAACTCTTTTATGTTGTAGAAGGAGACTTTCAATAAAATATTTTACTCAGATGCCCTTGGATTCATGCCATGAATTGTGTCCCTTCCACCCTACATCGATATGTCAATTTTAAACACAAAGGGCAAGTTGTGACTATCCAAGCTGACCCTAGTCCTTTTATATCTTGCAATATGACATATCAGCCTAATGATGTCCTTCTTCCTCCCTTATCCACCGCACAACCGTCTACCAACAACACAACCTCACCAGCCAATACCCCTAACATTTCCACACCAATTGTTGATGAAGCTTCCATTAGCTCATCTATCCCCTCTTCTCGAATTCCTATAGAAGACCCTATGACAACCACATTCCAATGTCTTTATTTTGGAGAATATAGACTCTTAGCCATAGATGCCTTCCTTACCCCCCAAGAATATGAGAATCTCAGACATGACATTACTTATGACCCTAACATTGGAACCATCATCCCCATTGGTCTCCCTAACCATCAAACAAATTTCATTTATGGGGGACTTGATCAACCATTTCCAACCCCTACCACTAAATCATCCATCCAACCATTTACCTCTAACTTTTTCTATTTTAACAAACCAAATTTTGCTAAGTTGTATCTTCATAGATGTGCTTGGAAAGGATTTGGCCTTGGTCATTATGAACAAGGGCCTCATGAGTTACCCCATTTCAAAACATTGCAACCTCATGAGTCATTTGGCCTAGGGTACGAACCACCTCAAGAATCCATCATTTAACCCAAACCCATTGCCACCATAGAGGAAGATATCCCATCCTTGCCAACCCAATCAATTTATCCACCTAAATACCCTGATATCATCCCTCTTAACTTTTTTTTGATCAATACTATACTTTTGGGTCCTCTCATCTACCAAAAGAGTGGCCAAACCAAGGTCCTTCCACTCGTGCATCCTGAAATGATAGAGAATGATTCTCCCACCATCAACACCATCCAACATTAAGATGATGATTTCATTCTTACCCACCTAGGTACGGGAAAGTCTTATATCCACAAATCCCTTCCTCTTGAGGCCCCAACTATGTTGAATGAATCTACCATCGATATCAACTTGGGCACTTTGGATGACCCCCATATTGTCAAATTGGGCCAACCATTGAATACTAAGGAACTTCACGATTTTTTCTCTTTCCTCCAAGACCATAGCATAGCCTTCACTTGGTCTTACAATGATATGCCTGGGATTGATGCCACCATTTCTACCCATAACATAGTCACTCACCGTGATGCTAATCCTGTTAAATAGAAGCTTTGATGCATGCATCCTCACATAGCCCTTTTCATCAAAAAAGAGCTTCAACGTCTCCTATCTATAAACTTCATTCAACCCATTGACTACCCTCAATGGGTCTCAAACATCATACCTATCACCAAAGTCAATGGAGGTTTACGCATTTGTGTGTACTTTCATGACCTTAACTTGCCTGCCCCAAAGATGTCTTCCCTCTCCTTAGCATTGACCAGCTTTTGATCTTACAACCAGCCATGAGATGTTATCTCTTATGGATGGGTTTTTGGGTTATAATAAGATCTTGGTTACTCTTGAAGATCAACATAAAAATGCCTTTATGATCTCATGGGGAACTTTCTACTATAGAGTCATGCCTTTCAGGTTAAAGAACACTTGTGTAGCCTACCAATGTGCCATGACTTATATTTTCCATGATATCATCCATAAGATCATAAAAGACTATGTGGATGACCTTCTCAAGAAATCCAAACTCTGAAAAGACCACTTGGATATTCTTATGATCGTATTTGAACACCTCATCTATTATAATGTTTGCCTAAATCTCAAGAAATACATTTTTGGGGCCCTTTCAGGAAAGCTTCTTGGATTCATTATCTCTCTTCGTAGAATTGAAGTAGATCCTTCTAAAGTCAGAATTTTTTTGGACATTCCTCCTCCAACCAACCTTAAACAACTTTGCATCCTTCAGGAAAGACTTCAATCCATTCGTCGTTTCATTTCCCAACTTTCAGACCGGTGCCAACCTTTTCAACACCTTCTAAAGAAGGATGTCTCTTTCAAGTGGAGGAGTGATTGTCAAAAGATCTTTGATTGACTCAAATAGTAGATTTTGTCACCACCTATCCTCACCCATCTAAAGGATGACCACCCCTTTTGCCTATATATTTCTGCCATTGACCATTCCCTAGGGGCAATGTTGGCTCACCGAGATGAATAACATAAAGATCAAGCCGTATACTACATTAGATGTATGATTGTAGAATACAAAACTCAGTATACACACACTGAGAAACTTTGCTTAACATTTAACTTCGTGGCCACCAAACTCTGCCACTACCTTCTTAACCATAAAACCTATGTCATCACTAATACTGACCTGCTTAAAAACATGCACTCTAAACTATACCAAAATTAGCATATGGCTAAGTGGCTCATGCTCCCAACTGAATTTGACCTTGAATTCCTCCAACAAAAGTTAATTAAAAGTTAGGTCATTACTGAGCAATTGGCTGAAGCTTCTCTAGAAAATAACCAACCACCCCCTCTTGCCTCTTTCGATGAGTCTATCATGACTCTTTTTCAAGAAGATGACATAACCTACCAAATGCCCATGTTTTTCAATGGATCTAAATGCCAACAAGGAGGGAGTGTTGGATTTATTCTCATTCTTCTCGATGGTGAACCCCTTCCTCTCTTCTTCAAACTTGAATTTGAATGCACCAATAATATGGCTGAGTATGAATCCCTAGTGATAGGTCTCCGAACTGCACAAAGCTTGGGAATTAAGACAATCCATGTCTTTGGTGATTCCCAGCTTGTGGTCAACTAGGTCAATAGGTCCTTTTAATGTAAGAATGATGTCTTTATAAAATATAAATTTTTAGTTGACAATATCTTAAAATCATTTTAGCATTACCTAATCCAATCCATTCCCTGATCTACCAATAAATTTGCAGATACAATGACTTGCCTTGCTTCTCAAATCCCTTCTCAACCTTTCAATTCCAAGATATTTGTCACGGTTCATCATTTTACCACACCCTCTTATGGCCAATCCAACCTCCTTATCATTTGTAATGGAGAGGAATCCCCATCTGACATTTGGTATGACCAAACTTTCAACTACCACAACCTAGGCATTATTCCTCCCAACCTCTCTAGGAATGCCTGAAGAGATTTTATTTAGAGTACCTCTCATTACTCCATACTAGGGGGAATCCTTTACAAATGTATTTATGATGGTCTCCTTCTTTGTTGTCTACCTAGCCATGAATCTTCCCATCCCATCAAAGAAACACATGATGGGATCTATGGGGGACACTTTAGCAGCCTAGCGGTTGCTAAATGTATCCTTCACCTTGGTTACTATTGGCCCACCATTATATGAAAAAGTGTGTTAAATGTTAGCAACATGCTAATTTACATCATGTGCTAGCCAATAGCCTTCAAGTATCTACGGATTTTTTGCCTTTCTCTCAATAAGGGCTCAATCTCATTGGAGAAATTAACCTCCATTCTTTGTAGTGGCATACCTCCATCATCATAGCCACCAAATACTTCACCAAGTGGGTGGAAGCTATTCCTCTAATCTCTACCAAAGTAGAAAAGATTTTCAACTTTATCAACCATAATATCATCTGCCACTTTGGTGTTCTTCATAATATCATCATGGATAATGGAAAATCTTTTAGGAACAAGCAAGTCCAAGGTTTATGTGATGCATTTGGCATTGATTTAAACTTTTCCTTGCCTTATCGACCACAAGCAAATGGACAAGCGGAAGCCTCTAATAAAACCTTCACCAAAATATTAAGCAAAGCTTTTAGTGCTTTAGGTCGGGATTGACACTTACACATCCCATTCACCTTATGGGCCTATCACACTAGCATTCGAACCTCCACTAGTGCTACCCCTTTTTCTCTAGTCTTCAAAACAGAGGTAGTCTTGCCTCTTGAAGTCCAAATCCCCTCTCTTCTCATATCTTTGAAGGAGCTCATTTTTGAAGAAGATTTTTGTCAGCATCATTTAGCTCAACTTGAGCTCCTTAAGGAGCATATTTTAGAAGTTCTCAGCCACCTCCGTATCTATTAAGAGTGTATCACACGTGCTTATAACAAGCACCTCAAACGACAAGAATTCAATATCAGAGATCTCATCCTAAAAAAAAACCAACATATGACCAACATGGAAAAGAGTAAACGAGGCAAGTTTGCTTTCAATTGGCTTGGAACCTACATCATCACTCATAATTATGGATTAGGAGGTTATCATTTGTCCTCTCTTGAAGGCAAACTAAAACCTGAGCCTCTCAATGCTTCGCATCTATGTCTATTTTTCTGTTAAAGAAGGATCAAGCTCACCTATTTGTCTAACTTAAACTTGTCCCTTGATTATGAGATTTTCACCTTCACCAACCTTCCTCCTCCCCTTTTGAGGATAATTGCTTACAACATAGAACCATGTGATTAACCATGATAGTCATGGCCTAATCCTAAATATGGATACCATGGTTCTACCCATAACATGATTCTCATGGATACTTTTTATCTCTAATAAGATGGAATCTCATGGTCATTGTCTCTCAAAACCACACCCTTTCCAATATCATGAACCTTCTTGTGTAAAGTTTTTCCCTCATAAAGGTAAACCTTTGAATCCAATTAGACTGATCCATGTCTAAACACATTTCATCTTGCAATAATTAATTAGGTCAATATCTTAAGCATTAAAAAAAATTTCCTCGAAGGGTAGCTACCTGAAAACAAAAATAAAAATTGCAACATGTAAGGTAGACTGATCCTTTGACGAACAACTATCAAGAACATTAAAACAAAGCCAATAAGCTTAGACCAATCCCTTGAAGGATGGTTGAGTTAACTTTTTCAAAAGTATAACAATTTCATGGAAGCTACCTACATCGATCAGCTTCTCATATACAATAATAAAGCAAAAGGCCCATTATCAAAACCAAATCCAAAGTCACAATCAACTCTCAAGCAACAAAATAAGTTGGAAGCCACAATCAACTTTCCCATGTAGACTTCTCGTATTGATCAGTCTACATTTAGCATATGACATGGATTTGTTTAATACTATTCGTAGGTCACATATAGAAGGGAAAACTAATTCACATGAGGTTATCATACATATCACCCATTACCCTTCACACAACCTATCACCCATTTTCCCTTTTGACTATCTATAAATCAAGAGATTTAGAGCTTACTTGACACCCTGTGATCATGACTTTATTTTTATCAACTAACGACCATTCATGTATAGCATTTGAAGGGCTTATGTTCATTAAGTTGATCTAAGTTCAAGCTTATTTTTTGTCCTTATCAAAAACAAAGCATCAGGCTCTATTCTTATCTTAGTGTGCATGGTCAATGTTTTCACCATGACTTGTACCATCCAACATTGCAACAAAAATGGTCATTTCTTTTACATTAAGCGAGATTACAATAATAACCATACCAATCGTAACCATAACCATAACATTCATAAGTATACACATAACCTCATGCATAATAACATTTGACCAACAATATCCAACATGTTACCCTCCTATTCCTACCAGCGCATTGCCAAAATATCTAAGCTCAGACCCTAACCATTGGTAGTGTTTGATTGAACATGACAATCTTTTATTTTATACCAGTTGAGAGTCCACCCATAAGATGGGGAATGACTATCTGATCTAATTGTATCACCAATATCCTAGACCACATAGCTCCTTGACACCAGGGCCTCTTCTAAATGAGACTCCATGTCTATGATTCTAAGCAATCGGGGCACATGATAAAGATATGGCCACTATTTATCTATCTTACCCATGTAGCTCTTAGGTTAGGCAAGGTTGATTCTTTGTTGCTCACCACACTACTAACTTCCTTACTTGTAGAATCTCCTTGACCGTCAAACAAATTCTTTGCAGGTCATCACTTCACTACTACCCTTAAAAATTAGCTCATAGCGGTGGTGAACCTTGGCCACAGTGACTCTATAGATCTGAATACACCCCCACCTCAAAAAAATTAGCTCATAATGGTAAACACTATCTCCAAACTCCTACCTTCACACAATTTTAGAAGGTGTAACCTTCTCACAAAAATACCTCTTCTTTAAATTAGCTCCGTTGAAGATTTTTTGTGGTACTTTGCATTATGTTCCCTTCTAATTTATCCTACCTTTCCCATCCATATCTCTCATCCTACTAAATGTGGGATCATTATGGTAACTATTTACCAACCTACCCCATTCACTTTCACTAACACCTTCACCAAAACCAAAAACTATTGTTTCACCAAACCTTCTCCCTCAACCCAAACCAGCCCATGTGGTCCATCAAATTGGGGTAGTCAATTTGAACACCACTCATCCAAACCTTGTTGAACTACATTGGCCTGATGTTCATAGACTATATAGGCACTACTCTTGGGGCAGCTTGGCCACTAACAACTAATTCCCATCCCCTTTTTTCCTTCTCACTCATTTTCACCGCTAACAACACCCTCTTACTTAGGGTGTCCTACATCAAGAAAGCTTTGAATTCTTTCTTCAACATCCTTATATTTTAACACCATCTAATATGTTCTCTTAAGTCTTTCCCCCATTATTGGGAGAACTACATTGACCTGAGGCCTTTTTGGACTATGTAGGTAGTGCTTAGTTACTGAGACCAGCTCAACCACTTCCTTTACTTTATTTTCCCTTCTCACCTAAAATCTCTTCCTCCACTTCTCTACCTATCTCCTAACCATCTCCTTACCTTTAGCATGCCAATCTCTTTTAATTACTTTTTCAAATTGTCAATCTCTTTTAACATAATGTTTGACAACATTCCCCATTGGCCCCCCTTAGCTCCAATAAAGCCACCTCCTTGTGCATGCTTCATGACCCACTTCCCCACCCACCTTTTGCATTTTATACCTCTCTTTCACCTTATTACCAACCTTTCCCTTTATCCCCTTCAACTTCTTTCTCCATCCTCATCATCTTCCCTCCCCTTTGGCTATTTGTCATACCCCTTTTATTACTCTTTTTTCCTCACCCATTCCACATCATACTATGCATCTTATAAGCTTTCTATTTCTTTTGTTGCTACACTTTTTATTTATGTGTACCACCACTCTCTGCCATTTTGCCATTCTTTCCATCGTACCCATTTTCCATTCTTCTTGTTTGCTTTTTTTCATCCTTTCATCCTTTTTATCTTCCTCTTTTTCCTCCACAACTAGTTTCTCCTTGGGTATTTATCCTTTGAGAAGCCTTCCATAATTTCCTTTTTCTTCTTATTTCTTTTTGCCTATGACCCTTTTTACATTCCCATTTTCCTCTTTCCATCTTGGTACTCACTTATCTTTTGTATCTATGTGAGTATCCATGCTTTGTATCCCTACTTCAATTCTTATTTTTTGTTCTTATCATCTCTAATCTTCATCCCTTAGTTTCATCTCACTCCCTTTCATTGCGTCTCCCTATTTCTTCACCATCTAACCATTTTTTTAGCTTGTCAATCTCTTCTAATCACCCCTTTAACTTGTCAATATCTTATTACAATTTGAATAACACCTACCTTCTCTTTTCACCTTCTTGTCTACCCATCCTTTACTTCCCCTCATTCTTCACCCCTTTCCCATTTTTCATCTCCAAAACCACCATCTACTTTGCTTCGTTATTCCTCTCCTTGCATATCATCACCCATGATTACTTGGTCAAGATACCCAGTGCTTCTTCCATCTCCCCTCATCCTCTTTGTGTCCTCATTTAACTCTTTTTTTATGTTTCATTTTCTTCCATTTATTTTTTGTTTTTCATTTTCATCACCAAACTATTTTCTCTTTTGTCATTTTTAGACTTGTTTTCAAACCTTTCATGGCTGCCCATATTCCTCATTCTCCCATTACCCTTCATGATTGTTACACTTCTCTGCCCATCCTTTTCAATTCTCCAATTTGTCAATCTTTAGTGCATCTCTCACCCCCATTATTTTACCTTTTATTTTTTTTTCTCTTTTCTCTATTTCATTTCATTTTTTTCATCTCCCTTGATGCCCTTCCTTGCTTTTCTCGACCTATATGACCATGCTTGGCTTCTTCCATCCTTATCTACCTTTGTCTTTATCTATGACCTTATTTTTTCTCTTAATCCATCTCTTGGTCCACCTTTACCTCATCCCTTATTGGATCTCTCATATGTTCTCTAATTTCACCTCTACCTCTTTAGAGTGCAGTCTCCGGTTGTACTACTTCTGCATACATCTCCTTGTTTACTTCCTTGTATCCTCCACACCCTTGCCTTAATGCATGAAATCTAATCAATTTACTTACTTTAGGAGCATTTTTTTGTTCCTTTAATGTATTTGTATGTTGCGCTTGGACTCTTTTTTTTGTCCCTCTCCAACTACTCCCTTCACCCTCCCTATCACCTTTTTCCTTTTCAACCCTCTACCCAATTTGAGCATGTTATGGCCTCCAAGGTCTTCCACTCAATTTTGGTTTACTGTGAGATATATACCAATCCTACATCTCTATAACATAATTAGCCAAGATTGCCAGCTCATATGACCAACTAGAAAACATGAGTGTCGTTCAACCATTAGAATGAAAATCCCCACCTCTTCTCATCTTGCCTATTTTAAACCCCTTTTACTCTGACCTTTGAAGATGTTAGAATCAAAACTAAAACCACCTTCAAATGGAAGATTTGGGATACCCACTTGGGGATGATAGCTATACCCTCTCACATGCCCTAACCTTCTAACCAATAATTTCCTTTGATTCTCCCTTTCGAACTACATCTTCTTATGCCTTGAAATAACCCTTGCTTTAATGCATGAAATCCACAACCTGCTCCCTTAATTAATGTTATTATTATTCACCTCACTCCATATTCCAAAACTCTTTAATGTCTTTCTCTGTATTCCCTCAAAAACTCAATGCTTACTTATTTTGGGGGCCCATTGACTCAAGGGTCAAGGGTTTGAATCTTCACCACTTCTCATTTACCCATTCTACTAATTTGCTTTTCCAAACCATTAAATAATAACCTTCTATAGCCTATTAATGACGTTGTTATGGAATTTACATAATGTCAACTTATTTGGATGGTGATGAAAGAACCCATCTGTCACCATGACAATTCAAGTAGTTTCAAATTTTCTAAATCTTGGTACCACATATTTCTACCTTTCTTTTTCTTTACAATGGTGGTAGAAACTTCACACTTTAACTTGCTTATCCATGGCTATAGATTCCTTTTACATAGTTAACGTAATCATCTAATTTCATCTTAGCTCACCTCATCCACCATTTCTATCACACCCATCAGAAACTATTTGATAGCCATCTTTTCCACCCTTTGGTGCTTCTCTTTTTCCAATGTCTTTCACCTGGACCTACCTATATGATATCTAATTGGGACAATAAAGTTAACCAACACCCTTTGCCTCAAAAGAACTAAATTTGGCTTGGCATTCTTTTTAGATACCTATCCATGGAACTATGTAGGTAGCGTCCATTTACTGTGTGCATATGGAGTCAACTCGGCCATTCTCTTTCAACCCATACCCAATCCACCCATGCTTTCAGCACGTCCACCTTGATGTCAGTTATTTTTGACCTAGAACATTGGTGATTTTTTCAATAAATTTTACCCGTAATGATTAACCTTTCCATGTTGAATTTTTAAATGTTTGCACCACCTCATTCAAAACTAGACCATTTTTATTTTTCTCAGAAGCACTTCCTACCCTAGATTCTTGAGTCAACACCGACCCTATCTAAGAACCTTGATAAGACTAACCTAATCAGTTATTACCAATGTTGTAAGTTGGTTACCTTGTCTTTATCTTAAAACTTGACCTTTGTTATCAACATTGGCACCTTTAGTCTTTGCATAATCTTAACTATTGCGCTTAGTCATATTTTGTGAACCCATTGACATTTCACATATCTAGCTACCTTGTGGTCCCACCTAGTGCGTCCCCATCAACTTCTTATCAAACCTACAACCAATTCAACCTTTTCTCATTGACTCTTGATTTGAGGGGGAACACCTCCTCCCATACTTAAGGTACCTTGACCTTTGACCAAGCAATTAGTTTTTGTTTTGCAACTTGTCAATTCAAGGTTGCATAACAAAAAGGGGCAAAATGTAGACACTAAAAAATTACACACTTACAATTTTCAATGCCTAAATACCTCAAGATCCACTAAAACTTATTAAATCTTCCCAAAACACCTCCTAACCAATCAAATCACTATTTTTCTAGCCACAAATATCATTCAAAATCACTATTTAAAAGTACTATTCACCCTCACTATTCATTATGGGACCTACAGTCACTAGTCATGATGACATGGTAAGTGACATGGCATGTGACATGTCAAGTGACATGGGAGGTGATTTGAGAGGTGATATGGCAAGTGACGTGGCTTAAAAGTGATGTGGCTTGATGTGGGACATCATACCCCACCTGGGACCCTTCCCAAAGTGCTTGATGACCTCATTCAGGCATCACAAGGCCTCTCCTAAAATGTATCAAATTTCCCCTTAAGAGGTCATTATTCAACATGTATTTTTGTCTTCCCACATGAAATTAGACTTTAAAAGAGATACCTACCTCTTTAAGACTTTGGAAAAGACAAAGGGCACCCATCTTTGACTTTTTAACCCAAATGGAGGCTCACCAACCCAAATGGGAGACTTTTAAACCCACATGGGAATCCTCACCAACTTTACCTTGGGATTTTCATCCTCCCACATGGAAAATGATGCTACATTTAGATGAAGATAAATAAGGTTGGTAAAAAGTCTTCAATCTTATTCAAATCCATGTGCATGATTTCCATTCAAACTTGGATTCATTTGCAAAGTGAAAGATTTTCCAACCCACATGGGAATCTCCACCAACATCACCTTGAATAAAACATGCACCACTTTGAGAAATTCAAATTGATTCAATATTTTTCTATTTTGGCATATTTTTTCACATAAAAATGCTATAAATAACCCCCTCTCCTTCACCCAAGGAGGTTGGAAGTTAGCCTTTTGTTGTTAACATTTTTGTTGTAGGTTTTTGAAGGAGGTCATCATTTTTATGAATATCATCATCATCTTGGAGAGAATAGCCAAAGCATTAAAGTTATACTGAGGTTCTGCTAAAATTGCTTCAACAACATCAACACCAACATCTCTATCAACATTCTTTTTCAAGCTTGGAAGGTAACTTTCATTTTATTTATTGTAATTTAATTTTTTATCCCTCTTAGACTATTATTTCTTGACTTCCAAACCCATCATTTGGTCAATTTGTTCTATTGGCCTCCATATCCATTCCCCTTAACCTCTTCATTTTTCTTTCCCCTTTATCTATTTACCTCTTCTCCCTTTTCCCTCTTTACCATCTTCACTCTCTTTATCCCCTTACCCTTTTGCCATCCTAATCATTTTTTGACTTATCCTTTCCAGCCTTCACCCCTTATACCTTTCCATATCAACTATTTTCCAACCCAAACCACATTACTCTTTTGACCCTTGCTATTTCACCAAACCAAGAACCTAAACTTTGCTTTTAGCTATTTTTTAGCAATTTTAATTATTCAGATTATTTACTTTAGTTTAATCATCTTAACAAAGAATTTAATTAAATTTAAGTTATTTTTTGTATTTAATTTTAGTTTTCTATTTTAAATACATGTTTCCTTCATTTTTATCTATCAAACTTAAGTGTTAAAAGCAAGTGGATTGGCAACCTCGTAGAAAGCTTTCACTTCTAGGATCTAGCTTATACTAGGAAATCCACCCATCTCCTTGTCTAAAAAACAAGTGTGTGGTAGTGTTTTATTATTTGTAGGTATTCTTCCCTAGACAAATAATATTTCTTCACAATTGTCTGAATTTAACGTGTGCATTTTAACAATTTTTTCTACACACCCTTCATAACTAATTTCTACTCTACACACTTTAAAAAATAATAATTGAGAGAAACACTTCGAATCAAAAATATAGAAGAATTATAAATAAAATGATAAAATAATAAAAAATATGAAATTAAACTTGTAAGGGTTAGATTCACATCAGGTTTAACAAAATGTATGCAATCATAAATGCATCATGTCTATAAATCAATCCTGACTCAAAGAAGATAGATCATAATTACACTTACAATTGGGGATATATTAGATAATCTAGAACATGACCAATATGGAGATCTACTAGACCTAATAAGGGGATCTCTTAGCATAATACACAATACTAAGAAGATTCCAAAGCCTCTAGTCAAGCACAATCATGAAATAACTCTAACTAAGCCCTATATTTTGATATTCACTAAACTAATAACATGTAAATCAAATAAGTCTAATCTATTGCTCGCCAAAGTTTGTGGCATAATATGAGGGCAAATAAACAAACAAACATGCATAGAAGAATCTCAATTAAACTATGTATGAGTAAGACCCTAATACATGGAGAAGAAGTGTACTATTATTTCAAACCAATACTTATGCTACTTTTATTTACTAAAGAGAGGACCAAAGTTAGAGAATACTTATCTGAAAGATGAACGCATCGAGACTCAATCTCGTTTGACCAAAGGATATTTTCAAGAGGTTATTGTGGTTTGTAAGGATCACTAAAAAAGACCAAAGCATCTAAGACTTCTCCACAAGACTAGATTCTCCAAGTAGAAACCCTAAGCTAAGACTTATCAAATAGAATGGTTGAAGAGCAAATTGTAAAGATATGCAAGAAAATAATAACTCTTGTTAATTTGTAAATAAAGATGAAATGAACTTGTATATATAGATAGATTTAACCCTAAACCCTTCCAAAAGTTTTGGCCAACAAGGTTGACCCAGTCGACCTAGTATTGTTATGGACAAAAATTTACTAGGTCACGAGTTAGCTCAGCCAAGAGTTGACCTAAACCCTAAATGAACTTTACCCATAAGAGTACAGGTTGACCTAGTTGACCTAGTTATAAACTGTCAAAAGGGGTTTTAGGTGAGAAAAAGAGGGATGAAAAGTGGGAAATTATTGGAAGAATGTGAAAAAAAAGAGTAATAGCTTAGGGGAATGGTTTTAGTAGTTGGTTGGATTGGTAATAAGTGGCAATAAGGGACAATAATACTGCGAAGCACCAATGGTCTACCCACCCCTTTTTTGGTTCACCCTTTAAGGTGTGCATTCAAAGAGATTGAGTTTCTATGGGTTCCTATAAGATAGAAAGCATCTGTATTTTATAAAAGTTGAAATATTATGTGTATATAGACTGCATGTTTTCCCTAACATCTCTTATGTCCATGAGATATGGGTCTTGTTGTTAGACATCATTTTGAGTTCAAACAAAATTATTGTCCTAGGTGAAATTATCAATTTCAATTTCATGTATCATATTAATAATATATAAAAGCTACTTGATGATAATTTACACATGATGTCACACGTGGTAGACACTATAATTGTCACAATGCATTCATCCTTTAAAAAACCCTGTGAACCTTTCATAAAATATCTAAAAAACATGATTTGTGTTAAATTTAACATTCTTTATCTACACAAGTTTAGAAATCAGATTAAGAGGCTGACAAAGACATTATACCCTATGGTATATGGGGCCATCTATGGTTAAAACATGTCCATTTTACCTAACCATATGAAAATAACTATAAAAAAAGTGTGACTTCTGGTACTACCTAGATTGCATTGTAATCAAGATATAGGGCACCACAACACGTCTATATTTTCCATGTATCATTCCAAACAAAGTGGTAGAACAAGAAATTGATGCACAATTAGCTGATAGTGTAGAATTTCAATTGAAGGGTGCTAAACAAGGAGCTTTGTACCCAACCCATCTCGACATCAGCCACATACAATACATAAGATGGCTACACCTTAACTTTGTGGGCAAAATCAAAATTCACTATGGGTTGAAGATATCACCTTTCGGATATTGGGATCCTAGGAATAACATTAGAGAACACTTGTAGAAGTATGAGGAAAAGGTTAAATTTTCTTACGGACATGAATCATATATTCACGATTTTATATTCATCAATGTTCAAGATGATAGTGATATTGTTATTAAAATGCATAATGTTGACATGTCCACGATAATAGCTCAAAGGATCCAATATGATCCTAAAATCACACATAAGGATGCTAAGAGGATATATAGAGAGAAATGGACCTCTACACCAATTCATGTATCTCCATCAAAAACATGCGAATAAAAAGAAACTGATCAAGATGAAGAAATAAGTCTATTTGGGGAGACAAATGTTCAAAATATATATGATATTGTCCAATCTTTCCCCAATCCTTCAGCTATTGCTACTCCTAGTCTACCTATAACCAACATATAAAAATATTCAGGTCCCAATAGAGCTATAATTCCACTCTCTTATACACCCCTAACTTCATTATCCATAGTGAAACAGACCATCACCAGTCCATACCATGGCTCCCATATGGATTCAACCATTCCCACTTCGCATCCACCTTCCACCCTTGTATCCCTTGCATCCTCCATTCTACCCACTTTAAGATCATCCCTTACTCCTCATAGGAAAACTTTAAATACCTACTGAAGGAAGCCTATGACTCCTCTGTCTCTTAAGGTCATGTAAGAATAAAAATGCCTTCTAAAGGATTATTTGTTAGAGGTGGTCCTATTACCACTCAAATTTTCACCCTTTGGAAGAGGGTTTTTTAGTCTCTTTCCAACTTGAGTAGAACTATGTGAACAACCCCAGGATATGGGTCACCTATGGTGGAGATGAACCTTCAAAGTAGGCTAGATTCCTCTTTGATGCTCACCTAAAACTAATGCTTCAAAGGGAAAAGGGTTAAAAAAGGAAAAGGACTCCTAATAAAGTTAACCAAGTGATGCACAGGGAAATCCCATAAGGTTGAACCCACACTAGATTTGCAAAGGACAATACTAGCTCACATAATCTCAAGATCAAGTTGATTGCATAAGTGTTTCATGGAAGAGGCTCAGGAAGCAATGAATGCAAATAAATAGGAATTTTAAGACTCACTAAAAACTCACATTAATGGTTGAAAGAACACTAATATAGACCTATAAATAACATTGAAAACTCTCTAAATAAGGTTAGAAAGAAGGACCATGGATGAAAAAGACTTTCTTTCACATAATGCCATAGTGCACAGCTTACCAAACACAGATTCAAGGCAAAAGATAGGTAAATAAAGTCCTATATTGCATCAAGAGGTAGTTCTTAAAAATTCTTGATAGGATTGAGCCTAATCAAGATGAGCATATTTTTCAATATCTCATAAAGCGTCCCTGCTCCTCAAAATCAAGAGTCCTTGTGAGAATTCAAGAGAGAGAGAGAGAGAGATTTACAATGGAAAGAATGGGCAATATAGAGAAGGGGAAGAGAGAAAGAAGGGGGGATCACATTGTCCATGATCATTAAATGAGCTATCACCTTTCATTCCAATCAAGACTAATCCATCATCAATCAATTATCCTACATTTGATCTAATAGTCTTCAAGTTATTCTCATTGAATGAGAGATCTCCTAGAAGACAAATGCTTATTTTTCATGTTGAGTCATGATTCTTTCAAGGAAAAAATATCTCCAAGGGCTCTAATCAGCATTGAATATTCTAATGGCCTCTCCAACCACTAGATCCTCTTTTGCTTTGATTTTTCATGCTACCCTCCACTTTTCATCTTCCACTTGGTCTCATTATGAGGACAAAACTCCTCATGTTCATGGTCTGATAGAGCCATGCCTAATTTTGATATAGTGGTGGCTCATACCTACTTGTCAAGGATGTGGCCTTTTTGGAAAATAAGCCACTCTTCCATATCTTATTTATATCTGTACCTAATCCAACCCAGACATATATTAACTATAGATTAAAAACCAATATAAGTTATTGGTTTTCATATAGTTATTATATCGATGAAAACTTATAGGTTGTGTAGCCTGGCTCCTGGATTGTATTTAGGTTTAAATAAACTTATTCTGCCTTTGAACCTTGGGAAAATTGAGAGCTCTATGTATACACAAGTCTCCTTTTGACAAATAGTCATCAACCTTTGATCTATATATTAGGTCCAAAAGACCTATTCTGTCTCTGTGACTCTCTAATGGTAGAGCCCAATCCTTTAAATGTCCATCTGGTTCAACCTAGATCATGTGTAGACTCAGTTCCTTTATTTTTTACCTTGCTTAGGTCAAAGACTACCCTATCGACCTTCATCAAAATGTCTTGGGCTTGATCCTTTACTTATTTGTCATCTATCATGACTCATATTGTTTGACATTTTAACCCATCTCACTCCATTGATCTTGATCAATACGATTGAGTGAGATCCATCGGTCTTGCCCTTGACTTGTCAACCTTATTCAAGATGGTGACACTTGGCAGTCTTATATTTACCTTCAAGATATACTATCAATATATCTATTTTATGCATTTACATCACATGGTGGCTTCTCGAGCTCCTTGACCTTTTAACTCATCTCTCGTCATCGATCTCCTTTGGTATGAATGAGTGCCAATCATTGAATCTACTTTAGTTTAAAAATAAATAGTTATTTATCATGTCTTAAAATTGATGTTGGCATGATCATCATTTAACATCCGTGTAGACATATTTGACATCACACAGACCATCAAATTTAAGCTCTAATGGATTTTTGTGATTTTTGTTTGAGAAACTAACTTTAAACCTCAATCAGTTTTGCTATGCTTAGACACATGTCCTAAAATTTAGCATGTAATAACTTGGGACTAATGTGATCATAATCATATGACCAATTCTCCTTAAATCATCCACATGTGGCAATGATAAAATCAACAAACTACCTACTTAGAATTTATGCCACTAGACCCAAAATGTATAAATGAACACAATGAAGAAACATATGAATACCATGCACTGTCATACTCATTCCAAGCACTCTTAACACCCCATAGGGTCTCTACAACTCTAGACCTATCCTTTAAAAATTGATGAGTTACACTTTAAGTTAACTTAAAGTATTTCAAAAGCTTTGCAAGTTGCATGATCCTTTTGGTCCACTCATTCCATCCAAAACTTTTCTCAAGCTCTTTGATCATTTGACCAATTAGGAAATTTGAATCTTGCTCTGCATCGGGACCTCTTAGAGACTATGAAACTGCATCCAAGGAGTTTTGTATGTGGGCCAAAATTGGCTAACATTTCTAGTGCATGTTTATTATGCTTGAGAACCCTAACCAATTTTCCTTGTCTAGTATATTTGTCATGGATTCATTTACTCTGTTTCAATATGAAACTTGATATAGGGTTGACCCTTTCCAAAAATTGATCTTGAAGCAATGAGAATAAAACAAATAAAGATAAGTGCATGCTGACACTTGCAAAAAATAAAGAACAACTAATCTATTGAACAAATGTGCACAAAGGCACTTGGAGAAAAGCATGAAAACTATTCTAATATATATAGGGATGAAATTTACAAATACCCCCCTCCTAGGTCAAATGGAAAACTATGAATACCATTCACTTTTAACAAACCAAAATGAAAAATACCTTGCTTTGGAGGTACTAAAATTGAAAAAAAAGACAACTTAATGGTCAATGCTTTTGATGTGCTCTCCAATGGATGGAATAGAACAAACATGTCTCTAATGTAGACATACTAGTTTATGTCCTCCAAGCTTGGTTCATGTTGGATTGTAGGGGCTATTTCAACCTCCTCATTTGATGGCTCATTTTTGTGCTCTAAATTAATCACAACATGTAATGGCTCCTTAGAATTGGTGCTTGGTTGATTGTCTAGGCTTAGGCAGAAAATCTCTAAGTCATCCCAAAAGGCAACTTCCTCTTGGTCATCAGAGACAATGCCAAATTCAACACCATCTTTGCTTTTCTTGATTTGAAATGGGACATATGGTAGTTCATCAATCCACATAAGGCCCAATATGTCTTGTTCTTGTGGATTTGAATTTGACCATTCTTCTTCATTTTTAAAGACATTAGTACTACCTATAAAGGATAATTTATCTTGAGATTGGTCAGTTTATTCAGCCTAATTAGCAAGTTCATCTTCAAGATCTAGAGGAGGCATAGGATAGTTTAGAACCTCTACCTAATATATGAAGTCATGGTACAACTACTACCATAACTCATCCTAATCCTCCTTTTTCTCTATTTATTCCTCATCTTCATCTGTAGTCACACCAAATGGAAGCTCTTGGGACCAATCAATATATCCCTTACTCTCATTTGTACTATAGGTGCATACCCCTTCAAATATGAAGGCATCAATACTGCCTTTAGGACCTAGTTCATCAAATCCATGCCAAGAAGTTTAATCAAAACTTGACTCTTTCCCTTTTGAATGAAGTGAACTATCTATCAGGATCTCTTCATCATAGACACTTGCATTGTCCTCTTCAGGATCAAATCTGACTATAAGCTTCTCCTCTATTCTTTGTAAAAAAGGTTCTTTCTCCAAGAGGGAGATGGTGGGACGGTGAATAAATTCACCTTGCTTGTATCTTAGAAAAGTGTCCTTCCAGCTAGGGATTTTAAATGGATTCCTTAATGGCTCTTGAGGAAAGGAGATAGATTCTTGGAAGTATTGTACATCAAGCTCATTGAGCTGAGATATGGTTGCTTTATTTAATTTTGTCACAACTAACTCTTCCTCCAATAATGCTTCTTAGACTACCCCAACCAACACCTCTTCCTTCTTTGTGCCTTCCTAAACTGATTTCTATGAGGGAAATAAGTAGGGAGTAGGCATTTTTTCTTCCTATATAGGAGAGGGTGGTATTATAATTGAGGGCATGATATAGACAGGATCAAATGTATTAGATAAGATCCATGATGGAAGTTCTTCATGCTCTTGAGTGGAAATGGGCATTGGCATAGGAGAGGGAAAACTAATTGGCTCTTGGAAAGGAGAGGACACATAAGACTGATCTAAATGAGCCTATTGATCCTCATAAGACATCAACACACTATTTGCATTTTGGATGATATTTATCCTCATCGTTATGTCCTCATTCTCATAAGATGACCACCTTTCACCCTCAAAGCCTAACCATCTATCCTTGACCAGCTGAAGAGCACTCCTTGCCTCTTATAGAATATGGATAAGGATGACTGGAGAAAACTTAAAACCCTACCAATCTCCTTTATCAACTCAACATAAACAAATAGTGATTTATTCATTCTAGAGAAGGATGTAACAAGGTAAGCCTGGTATTGACAAGGGAAATTAGGGTACTAATTTAAATGGAAAGGGGGTCGACCTTTGTCATATGCAAGGTTATGAGGAGGATAGAGGCCATGGTAAGGTTGATAAGCTGCTTGAGGGCCATTTGGGGGGAATACATAAACATTATTTGCCTGATAAGTGTGATGCTGAGGTAGAGAATAACCATTTTGATCAAAAGAGTGATGATACATATGAAATGATGATGATTAAGCACCTAGGTTACTTACAACTATAAGCTTTGATTCAGAGTCTCCATTGATGTTAACTTGCTTGATTTCAAAAGCTGATTAGAGGAAAGACACACCAATAATATTTTCACTCTTTTAGACCTTTGTCCCACCAGACGTGTTAGAATTATTACCTCTTAAATTTGTACCCTTTGGAAGAGGGTTCTTCAAGCCCTTTCCAACTTGAGTATAACTATGGGAATAACCCTAGGCTATGGGTCACCTATGGTGGGGATAAACATCTAGGTTAGGCTGGCTTCATCTTTGATGCTCACCTAAAACTAATGATAAACTAATGTTTCATAGGGAAAAGGGTTAGAAATGGAAATTGACTCTTAAGAAAGTTAACTACGTGATGCATGAAATAAAAATAGGGAACTCCCATAAGCTTGAACCCACACTAGATTTGTAGAGGACAATACTATCTCACACAATCTCAAGATCAAGCTGATTACATAAGTGTTTCATGGGAGAGGTTCAAGAAGTAATGCATGCAAACAATGAGGAGTTATAAGACTCACAAAAAGTTCAGGTTTGTGGTAAAAAGAACACTATTCTAGAGCTGCAAACAACATTGAAAACTCCCTAAATAAGGTCAAAAAGAAAGACCATGGATGAGAAATATTATCCTTCTCATAATGCCATAGTGCACAGCTCACCAAACATAGATTCAAGGCAAAAGATAAGTAAAAAAAGTCCTATATTTCATCAAGTGGTAGTTCTTACAAATTCTTGACAGGGTCGAGCCTAATCAAGATGAGTGTATTTTATGATATATCATAGAGTGTCCTTGCTCCTCAAAATCAAGAGTCCTTGTGACAATTTGAGAGAGATAGAGATTTATAATGGAAAGAATGGTTAATATAGAGAAGGGGAAGAGAGAGATAAGGGGGGACATGTCCATGATCATCAAATAAGATGTTACCTTTCATTCTAATAAGGACTGATCCATCATCAATTAGTTAGTCTACATTTGCTCCAGTAGTCTTCAAGTTATTCTCATTCACTGAGAGATCCACTCGAAGACAAGCACTTGTTTTTCATGATGAGTCATGAATCTTTCAAGGAAAAAATATCTTCAAGGGCTTTGATCACCATTGAATATTCTAACTACCTCTCCAACTACCAAATCCTCCTTTACTCTAATTTTGCATGCCACCCTCCACTTGTCATCTTCCACTTGGTCTCATTATGAGGACACAATTCCTCATGTTCATGGGTCTGACAGATCCATGCCTAATTTTGCTGAAGTGATAGTTTGTACCCGCTTGTCAAGGATGTGGCCATTTTGGAAGATAATACACTCTTTCATATCTTGTTTATATCTACACATAATCCAACCCAAACATATAATAACTATAGATTGAAAACTAATCTAAGTTATTATTTTCATATAGCTATTATATCGATGAAAACTTATACGTTGCATAGCCTAGCTCCTAGACTATATTTAGGTTTAAATAAACCTATTCTGCTTTTGAATCTTGGGAAAACCAAGAGATTTATGTATGCATAGGTCTCCTTTTGACAACTAGTCATCAACCTTGGTTCTATATATTAGGTCTAAAAGACCTATTCTATCTTTGTGACTCTCTAATGGTATAACTTGATCCTTTAAATGTCCATCTAGTTCAATTCGAATCATGTCTAGACTCAGTTCCTTTGTTTTTTACCTTATTCAGGTTGAAGACTACCCTAACGACCTTTATCAAAATGTTTTAGGATCAATTATTTACTTGTTGGCCATCGATCATGACTCAACCTATTTGACATTTTGACCATCTCACTCTATTGATATTGATCTGTAAGATTGAGCAAGAGTCATCAATCTTTCCATTGACTTGTCAACCTTATCTGAGTTGGTGCCACTTGGCAGTTTGCATTTGCCTTCAGGATCTGTTATTAGTCTGTTTGCTTTATGCACTTATGCCACATGGTGGATTATCGATCTTCTTGATCTTTTGACTCATCTCACTCCATTGATCTTCCTTGGTATTAATGAGTGCTAATCATTGGATCTACTTTGGTTTGAAAATAAATGGGTATTTACCAAGTCTTAAAATTGTCGTCCACACGACCGTCATTTGATGTCTACATAGATGTATTTGACGTCCTATAGACTACCAAATTAAATTTTTAATAGATTTATGTAGTGGCTTAAATTTGACATCTACATGAATGTATCCCATTATTTGACCAACTTTGAAGATTTATATCTTGAAGCACAAAAATCATGGAGGGACCAAATTTACTAGAGATGTTCTTGATATTAAAAGGATTGTGCCCACTTGTTACGCTAGTTTTGAGATATTTCTAAGCACATTTACAAAATGTTCAAGTGAACTCCCCTGTACAATTCTACATGATGCCCTGATGATGGTCTGGCTCATTTGGCTAAGTTTGGTAAAACACTATCAAATTGCCTAGGATCCCAACTTTGCACATGTATATCTTTTGTTGCGCTTCATTGCATGACCTGAAACTTAATTCATATCAACTTGGTACAAAGATAAATATACCCATGTGATCATTTTCTCTTGAGGTTACCACACATGTGAGATATAAAATCATCAAACTTCCCACTCAACTCTATTTGAGCTCCTTTGCAAATTGGATAAGTATGGAAACTTAGCAAATTTTGTCTGAGAAGCCAACTTCGAACCTCAATAATATTTGCTTCACTTAAATTCATATCGTTAAATTTAGCACATAACAACTTGGGACTAATGTGATCACAACCATATGACCAATTCTCCTTGAATCATCCACATGTGGCAATGATAACGCCAACAAATTACCTACTTAGAATTTTTGCCACTAGACCCAAAATGTCTAGATGAACACAATGAAGAACCATATGAATACCATGCAATTCCATACTCATTCCAAGCACTCTTGACACCCCATAGGGTCTCTACAACTCTAAACTTGTCATTTAAAAATTGACAATTTATTCTTTAAGTTAATTTAAAGTGTTTTAAAAGCTTTGCAAGTTACATAATCCTTTTGGTCCATTCATTCCATCCAGAACTTTGCTCAAACTCTTTGATCATTTGACCAATTAGGAACTCTGATTCTTTCTCCGCATCAAGACCTATTAAAGACTATGAAATTGCATCTAGGTAGTTTTGTATGTGTGCCAAAATTGGCCAATAGGCCCTTTATAAGAGGAGTTTGTGGGGGAGCCCAAAGAAGAGAAAAAATAAATTGAATGAGAATGGAGGACAAGTTTCAAGGAGCATAACATATTAAAATATATGATGAATATGAAGAATGATGGTTATTTGAAAATGACATAGAACCTCATGGGACTAAATTTTTTAAGGAAATAGATGAAGATGAAGAGGAAGAGATTGAATACAGGAAAATAAAGATATGTGGATATTCTAAGGAGGTTGGGTATGTAAAAATTGACTTAGTTATAACTAAGCTATTATCAGATAAAAGAGGAGATATAAAAGATGAGGTAGAGTGCAAACAAAAAGTCACAGTTTAGGGATCATTATCAACTACACCTCCTAGCTCTCCATCTCAGGGTACAAAGACAAAAACTACAATAGAAATGTCCCCATGACTTTCTCCCAAATTGTGGGTACATAAGTCCTTGATTCTTTGGTGACTTTTCAATTTACACTACTAAAGTAAATACAATAGGGATAATCTATTATTTTCATTCTTTAAGCCCACTAAATAAGCCTGAGGAAGCCATAATGCCAATTTTTCCTACCATATCCCAAGGTCTTATTATTTGGACTTTTCCTTCTATTAATCAGCCTACTAAGGTTCCCCCTTCCACTTCTATTAATATTGGGGTTGCCTATACATCAGTCATGGATTATATGCAAAATTTGCTTAATAACCAGTTACTTATTCATTTTTTAGTCAAACCAATGTTCAGCCCACTGAGCCAAATAAATAGGTGCATTTTAAAAATATGATAGCTAATTATATTTTTGTTACATAGGATACACCTCCCATGCTATCCACATAGTTATGCCAATTGTCCAAGCTACCCAAACAAACTCATCCATGGTTTCAGCACATAGGAAACCAGGCAAGGCAAAGTATATTATAGACACACAAGCCTATAATAAGATTATTATCTTGAGAAAAAAACATTCCTTACTTTACAGAATTGATTACACCATATTTTCTATCTAGCTTGCTACAATATTAATGCATCCCCTGGGACAATCTCCTTATTCCACCTTCATATCCATAAAGCAAACATAACCACAAGCTATGGTGTAGATCCCCTCATGTATTTATAAGTCGCAAGAAGATGAGGCATGCAAACATGATTTAATAATCACTAGACAACTAATAATAGGATTTATTTTTGATAGACAAACACATATATTGAGAAAAGTTAAAATAAAAATTGTGGTGGTAGAAGGTGGGAATGTTGAATTGGAGCAGAGAGAGGACATTTTATCTCTAATAAAAAAGAGAAAGATCAATTCTTCAGACTTAGAATAAGATAGGGAGGATCCCTATAGTTTTTTGGATGTAACTTTAGGGGTGATAAAATAATTTTTTAGAATCTATGACTAGTCTAAGTAGAAATTACAACAAGCAAATATTATTCAAGCTCCTAAGGAAATAATAGGCGATGTGTAGATTGTAACTCAGAAGCTGTATGACATTCTTAATTTAATAAGGTATGAAAAGGTTGAATCTTAATCTAAATGGGGAGATGCATCCCAATTACATAATAAAATTAAAGATATGGAAGGTAGGCTCAATTTCCTAGGCCAAGCTACTATAACTAGGGCTTATGCCCATCTAAATTTAATGATGGTGCCATAAGTTACATAGGCACAAACTCACGTGTCCACCAAGAGAGACAAATTTATTGACTGACATCGATAGATGCAAAATTTAGTAAAATTATTTATCAATCAAGAAGGAAAATTTCCCTCTATTTTGAAATACATGAGAGTTGTAGGTGTGAATACTCCTCTTGGATAGTTGGTTATTAACCTTGTTTTTAAAGGTTTGCTTAGAGTTCTAGATGATAGCATTTACATTACAATTAAAGGAAAAATATACACAATTAATGAAGAGATCATATAATTTTTAGGTATTTCTAAGGGGAAGGTCATAAGAATAGTCACTCTATATGTAGAGGTCAAAGATGCAATGGTTCTGCACAAAAAATTAATGGATAAGATTCCATGACTATCAAGAGACATCTTCTTGATTATGAAACCATATTTCTATGCTAGTCACACCTTATAATTACAAGTAGAGGCATCAAAGCAATCGACTAATATTGAAACAACATTGTTAACACCTCCATAAGGTACTTAATCTTAAGATCCAAGAGTTAGACTATGATTGTGAAGTGAAAGATATAATAACATCAAAGCCACCTCAAGGTGTAAATTCCATTCAAGAAAGGTGACAAACACTATGATTTAAAGAGAGAGCAACTAGCTTGACAAGGAAAATCAAGATCAAACCATCAAGTGCAAGAGATTAGTTGAACTTGGAATCAAATAATGATCCAATAGAGGAGTTCTCCCCATAGCTCTATATTATTTGGTGTCAAAGCGAGGCAAGGTCTACTTGGGTAAAATTATGTTTTGAATTATTTACTTTTTGTTGATTTGAGAAGAATGTATAATGTCGTGAGATATGCATGATAAGTAACCTTGCAGGGTGTTGATGAAAAAGAGAAAGTTATAGGTCTGATCCATTGAGGTCAACATAGAGGAAAATCAGATTGAGGAGAGGGAAAATAATAGCCCCAAAGTCCTTTGAAAAGGACAATAAGATAGTCAAGACAAGGCTAGAAGAGATAGAGGAAAAGAAGGAAGATAGAAGAATCCAAAAGAGAGTCAAGAGGGTTAAGAAGAGATCCTAGAGAGAGGACTAAAGAAGAGGAAATGCCCAAAAGAGGTATAAAATTCAAGCTTCATAGACTTGCTAAGAGGAAAGTCTAAATAGACCAAAAAAATAAAGTGAGAGAAGATGGATATATAAAGGGAAGTGAAAGACATAAGAAGAGAATTGGGGTAGAGATTTGAGATGATTGAGCTCATGGAGAGTCAAGAAAGCCAATGGATAGGTTGAAATGTGAGAAAAAGGTGAAGTGGCCAATAGAGTCATTTGTGAGAAGAAGAAGGCACAAGAAAGGTGTCTTAAAAGATGAGAAGAAGAAAGAGAAGGCAACCCAAAGAGGCATGAGAAGAGAGATGTTGCCAAGTGAGAAACAAGATAGAGAAGTTGAGAAGAGGGTTCTCATTGAAGAGAACAAGAAGGAAAAAGAAGTGCCAAGAAAAACACATGAAGATGAAAACAAGAGAAGGTGGACAATGCCTATGCCAAAGGCATTCAAAAAGACTATGTGGTCTCTCATTTTATATGCTAACATTGCTTTCAAATTTGTGTTTGTAGGTATGAAGAATAAAATATAGAAGGCCAAGCATGAGGCCTCAAAGTTGATGAAGCATGGGCCAAGAATAGTACCCATCAAATGGTAAGAAGATGACAAAGGAAAAGAACTTCTTTAAGAATATAATGTGAAGGATATTGAAGGCATATCACATGTTGAAGATGAAGAGAAAGATGAGTTATATGATGTAGTGCCATGCATAACGGCTGAAACAAAGGAGATGGTGTACCAAGAGAGCATGAAGGTCACTTAAGAAGACTTGAAGGTCATTCATGAAGACATCAAGAAACAGATAAGCTTGCAACAGTTGCCTATAGAGGTAAATGAGTGTTTGAATATTGAATTTGATTGCATTTATGAAGAAGGCAAAGATAATATGTAGATTAAGGAAAAGAATGATAGATTTTAACCCTCATGGAGAACACAAGGGCATGGATATATATGGCCTAAATGGATTAAACAAGTAGGTGATGAAAATAAGGAGATGAACCTCAAATAAGAGGTCACACAAAACAAGAGTACAAGTGGAAGACATGCACAAACATGAAAACAAAGGGAAAATGATAATGTATACCAAGTTAGCATGATATATGACCAAGGCATGAAGCATGAGAGTGGTTCAAAGAGAATCAAGTGGTACCCCAAAAATATACAAGCTAAAAAATGGGTGGCAAAGAACATGGAAAGAGTAAAAGAGATCATAATACAAGCATACTCAAAGCAAGCATGAAGAATGAATAAGGTAGCAAGCCTACAAAGTAAGCAAAAAAGATAATGCATGAAAACCAAGAAATTAGATGAAGGTACAACCATTTCAATAATAAAATGAATACTTAAGAGAAGATAAGTGTTTGAAAGATATGTGTTCAAATGTGATATATGATGGTCAATTTAAATTTAACTCCAATGATGAAGATTTCTTGTATATGATGGCATTGATGAATGGATGTGTAGCAAAGCAAGTCGAACAAGAAGCATATCAAAGAGTGGTTGAGAAAGATGATATGAAGCCAAAGGAGGTTGATATGAATCTCATAAATGAGGGAGTACAAGGAGAAGATAAAGAACAAGCTGCCCAAATAAGTGAAGAACAATGTGAGCCAAGGTTTGATGAGGATTTGGAAGAAGTGGATGCACAAAATTTACAAGAAGAGTTGGAAATGTTGGAGGAGATGTTCAGTCCATCAAAAGGGATGAAATAAGATGACTTACAGTGGTACAAACCAAGCAAAAAATCCAAGAACACTCAAAAAAGGAGCATCAAGAAGAATCACAAAGAGTTGTGCACACAAAGAAGCAAGTAAGCAAGGAAATGGCATGTGAACAAGCAAACAAGGTGAGTTATTTCAAGGGTCAATCAAAACATGAGTTTACATTTTATAAGCATGTATATGGGAGGCCAAATATTGGTCCTATAACAATGTACTATGATGAGGAAGAAAGGAATGAGAAGTTGCTCTTGCATAGTGAGCAAGGTGATGGGAAAAAACATCGAAAAGTGAAGAAGTTTGAATAAGAGGTATAAAAATAAGGTATATACAATCAAAATATGGAGGTTGACAAGCAAGAGAGGCTAATGGAGCCTCATTCCAAAGGTGATAGCATGAACAAGAAGAAAGAATCTCTAGACAAGCAAGCCACAAGTCAGAAAAGAAGCTATGAAACAAGCATGAGGAAGAAAAATGCATACAAGTTGGTTGAAGTTGATTATGATAAGATTCAAAATTACTTGGAAAAGGTGGAATATGTATCAAGTACATAGCTACAACAATGCAAATACCTCATGTGGTTGGAAGATGCATGGAGACAAAGCTATAAAGAAGCAGTGCAAGAGTTTGGAAAATAAGAAGGAACAAGAACATAAGACTAGCCATCAAGCAAGTATGAAGAGCCTTCAAATAATCAATTGGAAGATAAGAAAGAAATCTAGAGGCTCAAGTTTTCTCCCTCCTGGGAAGTATGATGTAGGAGCATCAAGCCATAAAACACCATTTTTTGAGTTTTGTCAATCTGGAAGTCAAAATTGGTCAAAGCGAGTGTCAAAGAGTGTAAAGGATCTTATGAGGTCCATTTGTTCCTTGAGTGTTCATTTGGAGTCATAGAAATGTGTTATAATGTTTCTAGGAGTTTTCCCTCCAAAACTTGAAATTTGAAAATTCAAATGTTTCCAAGAGCCTAGGAGGGCTTAAACATGGTCTAGGGTGTTTAGATAAATGAATAATGGTTCATTAGGTCCAAAGTGTGTTGTAAAAGGTGTTTTGAAACTGTTAGAGGATACGTCATTAGAGAAAAAATTTATGTTTAGGAGTACACCCACTAGTCCTATGTTGGGTTAACAATTTGGTAGTTATGATTTGTAGCTAACAAGGTCCTATGTTGAAAATGAAAAGAGAAGTCATTGTTTTAGAGTTGGATGGCATATGAGATTAAGGAGAGGAGAAAATCTCCAACAAAAGAAAATAGGGAGCGAGTGGAGATTTGATGTAAACCTTGTTGAATCCATAGATAAATTATTCTGTAGTAGATGCTATTTTCAAAGAGTATAGATAAGTTGATCTTTGATTTTTTTCCTTTTATCATTGTATGGATTGTTCTTATGTACATCTAAATTATTTAGATGATCATTCATGACAAAACAATTGCTTGGATGTTGTGTGTATCTACAGGTCTGGGAAGGACTATTGAATACAATCAAGAAAGAGTAATCTGAGCCGTCATTTGAGATTAAAGAACCAAGTATTAATTAGGGAAGGTTGTGTAAAAATTGTCAAGGGACCCCTGAGTGTTATCAAAAAAAAAATCAAGATGTGTTGAAAATTTAAAGGAAGACATTTTTGTATATGGAGACCCCTGTTCACAGTGATCACAATCTAATGTGTGCAAGTAATTAGGCATTCTTGAGACATAAGTATAAATTTGTTTTAGGATGGAGGCAATGAGGTATAATATATTGTATTTATATTGGATTATCAATATGTAGTGCTTAGATTGTATAAGATTAAACACTACTTAGCAGGCATAAACCTTAGTGGTTACAGGTAGACCCCTATTCTAGAGGATCGGAGAATAGATTCACATGCTTGTATAATAAATGGACTTGAGATTGATGTATTATTGTCATAAACAAAGGAAATAACAAGGTTTTTTATATCATTAATCATAAAAACCTTGATATAAAGGTTGGTAACAATTCTAACCCCTTTGTATTGATTTAGACCCCTGTTCATTGTGTGTTTATTATTGTCTTACGACTGTAAGCATTAGCCTTGGAAAGATAGCTATGTAGCTTGTGAATACTTGTCCTTATAAGGTATTGGTAATTATTAAATTATGGGCACCAGACTCAAATATTTTAATCCTTGCATTGGAACATGGTGAAATGATTGTGACTTCATGACAGACCTATAAGTGGCATTGTCATGCATAGTTAAGAATGAGAAAATGGAGTTTTCTTGTAAGTATGCATATGTTTTGGACTCTAAGGACTTGTATTTATTGAGATGGATGTAAATAATATATAAAATTTGAATTAGACCTTTTGGAAAAATCTATGAAACTCATTAATGCTCAAACTCCTCTTGTCATAGTTTTGCAAAGGACAAAGAGACTTGTTTTTCCATGCTTAGGTGAATAATCAAGGTTAAAATAGGTGTATATATTATATGAAAAGTTGAATAAGCTCAAAAAAAAACTTTTGGTAATGTATCAACCTTTTGAATCATTATGAAACTCAAAAAATTGAATTTTGAATGGCCTCGGCCCTGTGCAAGCCTAAGAAACCCTAAGATTAGGGTTTAGCTTGTAGAATGAGTTTCCACCATTATAAATTATTGAAAATTTGTAATATAACATAAATTAATATTATATAACTAATTTAAGTTGTTTAAATTTTTTAAAGACTGTACAAATATGAATTTGGGCAGTGAGGTGGCTAATAAGGCCTAATTAGGCCTAAAAGTGGGGTATTTTACAAAGGAAGAGCTAGTTAGGGAAAGAGATAAGTCGTCAAACTTGGAAAAAAGATCAAAGAGGATAAGACAAGTCTATTAAAGTGATTATTTATATAAAATAGTGCTTATATTGATCAAACCAAGGACAAATGCTCAAAAAAGGGCTACTAGCCTTAAGAAGACAAGGTAAGGGTTGTGTATAGAATTGAAAGGTAAGGTTAGAACTAAGGGTTAGAGAAGGTTAAGATACATGGAATATGGTTATGTAAGACCATATAAATAACAAGTTTAATCCTTGTTATCTGTATCAAGAATTTACACTATAGACCTAAAGGTTGGTTATCTAGTGAAAGTTAATGAAGGTGCAAGGTGAGTTTGTAAGGGAAATGGCATGAGAAAGAGTTAGACTCTAATTTTTAAGTGAAAGATATAATAACAAAAAATACACCTCAAGGTGAAGATTCCATTCAATCAAGGTGACAAATACTATGATTTAGAAATAGAACAACTAGCTTAGTAGGGACAATCAAGATCAAACCATCAAGTGCAAGAGATCAATTGAATTGGGAATCAGATAATGATCCAATAGATGAATTTTCCCCATAAATCTGCATCAAAAGTACACATTAGTGAAAACTTAGACTGGTCCCACCTATGTTCCTCTCCATACTTTTATTGTAGTAATAACATTGACTACTTTAAACAACTACTATTATTATAACCACTATTCCAGTTGTAACTACAAAAATGATAACTCGGGCTTTGAATGTGCAAGCTACATCTCAGGTTATGCCATATTATCATCATATATGGATTTTAATATGAGTTGTATGACTAAGTTATGACTTGAGCTTATTTTTTGTAGGGATATTTTTGTATCTAAGAGTTCTTTGGATGAAAGACTATTATTTATGATTGTATTGATTACATGCATGCATGTGTTTTGACACATAATCTATTATTAGACAATGTAAATTTAGACTTTGCTTAAGAGATTAGGCATCCCCCATCCCAAGCTTCTATATACTTGTATCCTCTTGATTTCAAAGGAAGGAAATTTTTTGGCTATTGAAATAATTAAGAAATCTTACAGGGTATTCTAATTTTTTTGTCTTGATGTGCAATCTTATATTCTTTTCCAAATATGTGGTTCATTGAATAATTCCCATTATTTTGTTATTTTAGTCTTTATGTTGTGTAGAAATTTTATTTGATGTAGTTATTCATATTGTGCAATAGCTAAGATGAATGCTTTGTGTTTAATAATCATAATCTCCCTTTGTAGATGTACAAATGCAATCTTACAAACACGATAACCTTTAATTATGTGCACTGAAGTTTACTATATTTTATTTTTATAGACTCTTAATTATATTTATTTATCCCGTGTGCTAACAATAACTTGCAATAAACATTAGTTTTTTGATTACTTGTCCAACCCATAGTTCAAGGTCCAGTTTAGAAGGGTTTCCCTTGATTTTGACTCACAAACCTTCTTTTCTGCCCTACCCTTATTTTTTTTTTTTGAGTTTTCTTTTGATTTTCCACACCTTAGGTTAGATTCATCATCCATCCATCCATCCATCCATCCATCCATCCATCTTAAGTGTATTTTAGACTCACATCATATTCAAACTATTTGAGGTAAATAACTATTTCACTTATCACTATTCCATCACCAAGTTGTTTATAAAATCCAATACCCTACAACTCGTGCCTTGGAGTGAATCTTTTTCATCGATCCTAAAATGTTAGAGGCTATCTCATAAGGTTCCCTAGTGTGCATAAAACCCACATCAACACAACCAACTATTTTTTTGATAAGAATACCATCATAATCATGGAATAATAGCTATGCAAAACAAATTTAATAACTATGGGAAAAAAATACAAATGCTTGATTTGTTCTCATTACATATGAGGTTTCAAACTACTATAGCTTGTACGTGTCAAAAATTGATAGGTCAATCACAAAAACATTTGTAAAAAATGTGGAGTCCATCAAGCATCGCATCTTGATGTTATTTAAATGATACACAAATTAGGCAATAAGATGCTAAATTTTCAATAAATGTTTGCATAACAAGCTACACATATTGTTTTGGTTGTTTCATTGAAAAATACTTCAAGAAAACATATATTCATAAACATTTCCACTTACAAGAAGAATACACTCATTCTAAATCCTCCATTTTTTCTGTATTAAGACCCTAACACTTCTAAAAACATTGTGCTTCTCTATAATAGATTATTACATTGCGTGATCAACATCCATCTATAAAATGTGTCTTGTTGAATTTGCTTTTATATACAATAAAATAAGGAAAACAATAAGACCAAGATTAAAATTAAGGGCCATATGTTTTTCCAATTACAATAAGCATATTAGAATAATATAGTTGGTGATTAATTCACCATAGTGATTAAATACTTAGGTGAGTTAATTGCTCATGTAGAAATAAATTAGAATGTTGGGATATTATAAATGTCATATTCTTTTATTTTAGGCTAGGTTTTTATATTGTTCACCCATAGATTAGATTGACATGATTTGATTTACTTGCATCTGTATTTAATAAGGGATTTTGTTAGATGTTCAATATCTATAAATATTGAACCATTTGTAATGTTTTTTTAAATCAATGAATCTATAATATTGTGTTCAAATTTTATTGTTATTAATATTTGGTATCAGACCAAGACTTTAAGATAGTTCAGATGTGAGGAGAAATGAAGAGATTAGGAGAGGAGTATCCCCAAGAACTCGATTGTTTTCTCATGTAAGCTTAAGTAGCACTTGAAAAATCCTTTCCACTTATTTTAGTCTATGAGAGGTAGTGTGAGCTCAGAGAGATGTCATCTACAACCCAAACATATTTATCCCAAAGCACCAACAAAACACTATAATTTGGCATAGAGGTTTGATGCCTATGAGGCATTTAAGCCATTTAGCATAATTGCAACAATCAAAATTTCATTTAATTGGTTGTGTTTTGTGAAAAAGGAAGCGCCATTTCTATGTTTTTTAGTGAATTGAAAGCTTTCTCTTTTCTATTGAGGGTGAGAGATTTCCAAGGGCCTAACCATCCAAAGGGAAAAACATTACCATCATGGGGGTGATGCTATACAAGCAAAAGACTAGCGCAAAGCATTTTGTTAGAATGTTTTCCTCCATTCCAATATTACTCCAACAAAAAGAATACTGAAAAGGATTGGAGATAAATCCAAAAACCTGATTTGAGGTTTTAAAAAGGCCAAAAGAGAATCCTAAAAATAATAAAAACCAGTGAAAATCCTTGTAGGGGAGTGTCATATAACATGTAGAGTGCCATATCACTGTGTAGATCACCATTTTTTCTTGCATATACATGGCTTCTCCTATTGGCCAACTAATATTTAGTCTAAAGTTTTTAAAACATATCATATTTTAGGGATAAAATTATATATATATATATATATATATATATATATATATATATATATATATATATATATATTTCAAAATTTTATTATTCTAAACTTTAGAAAACTTAAATTTTTGCCTATAGTCTATCCAAAGAAGAACAAAATTAATTTGGAATCTGGTAAACTGTAAAGACCTAGAACCTTAAATTTTACATGGATGTGTATATTGTTTGTTTGGAGAAACCCTTTTGAGTAATTTGATACAACTATCAAAATTTTAAAAATTTAATTATTTTCCCAAACTTGTACCTAGAATCATAAAATTTTGATATCTAGAGCTGTTGGTAAAAGTTTAAGCTATTTTTTTTTGAGCATGTCTAAAATCCTAGCATTAAAAAAATGTTTTAAGTATATTTCTATAACTTATATAATATTATAAAAAATAAACTTTAGTGAAATTTCAATGTTTAGCTTTACAAGCTCGTGAAAATCAAATTAATTTAGTATATAAAAAATTGTTCATACCAAAAAACTAAAAAAATAGGCCATATTGTATTTTAGTTTGTTTTACATTTCATAGAAAATGATTTTTTTCTAAAAAGTTTAAATATCTTCAAAGTGAATTGTTTTTTGTCATTTTGTACATGTAAAACTTAATATAACATTTAATATAAATAATGCATCTGGTTCATGTTTATGAGTAATGTTGATGTGTTGAACTATTGTATACACAACTAATATATCTAAGACAATAATGTATGTGGCATCATCCCTATAAAATATCAAAGAAAAATAAGGTTAAAACATTTTTATTTATCATTCCCTTCGTTATCAATTTGTCACTATCATTTGGCATAATATTAACAATTAAAATTTCAAGTATATAAGGAAGTTAAACCCACATACAAGGAACTCCTTCTAAGTAGATGTTATAAACATCCAATTCTATCCACAACTAGCTTCTGATTGGACTTCGGACCGATTCCTACAAACTATTATAAATTAAGCCTAAGAATCATTAAATGTCCCAAATTTGGGCTTGAATTATTTATCAAAGCTTAAAATTGTGTTGAGGCATCCCTATTTGGCATATTAGCCTATATATAATAATAACCTCTCACGGATTCATCTTAAATCACCTTGCGACATAACAATTGTCAATTTGACCTATGGACCCATTAAGTGGGGCACTTGATCAAATCTTGAAAGATCTAAAATGAGAATAAAAATAAATTAACAAATTAAACAAAATTAAATGCTTAGTTGAATTATCCATTTATAATTAACAAATATTTAAAAATAGAAATTCTAAAAATCAAAATATCAAGCCTTTTCATCATTGCCTTTATGAGTTGTCAAGCTCTTTGAATATATCTTAAAATATCTACTTTGAGAACCATGTCTATTAATTGAAAATCATAATTGCATGACAAATTTTAACTCAAGTGGAGTTAGCCTCAACTCACTTAGTGTTAGTTTGAGCTCATTCAATGTTTAAACTCAACCTTAACTCACCTTGGGTGAGAGATAATTCTTGAGGCTATAATATAAGGCCATACCCCTTCATTTCTAAGCTTGGATATTATAGAGTTATTATGCAGGGTTTACTCCATAATCCTCATGCAAGGAATGTTATTATGCCCAAATCTTAAGCCAAGCAATCAAAGCTAAGGTGTCGAGAAAAGATGAAGCCAACAATTCCTTATTAATTTTTTTTGATGCACAAGCTGAACAAGCCATTCAACAAGTCATTTGAAACTCCAAGGAAGGTAAAAGAGTAATTTATTTTATTTTTTAATTGTGTTTTCATATGCATCCTTATTACCTATGATGTCTCTAGTGTCTAGGCTAGAGGTGTTAGGATTTTAGTGTATTTATTTGAGTTTTATTTCTTGGACTAACACAATACTAATCTCCCCTCCACGTATTCTTTATCAAAAAATGTCATTTATAATACAAATCTATTTCATTTAATTTCTAAGTATCACTTACCACTCTGCTCTCTCATACATTAACATCTCTTTCACGTACCAATGAGTATATAGAAATGACTAGCTTCTTATACATACTAATGAGTATATATGAGTGACATACATATTAAAAGGTTTGGTATATCAGATAAATTATATATATAAAAGAAAACCTTTTGGAGTGATAAAGAACCAAGCCATCTCCCACATACAATTTGCACAAATGACTAGAAGTAGACCATGATTTATGTTGCTAGATACTCAGTTTTTTCATGGTGATAAATACTCTACATGGAAAATGAAAGTGAAAAATCACTTAAAATTTGAATATCTTTGGCCAATTATTGATGGCACATACTCTAGACATGCCTTAGATGCTGACTAATAGTGGAAGTTTGACAAAATGAACCACAAGGTAAAAATAATTATTATGTTCAAGGTATTAGATGAGGTCCAATCTCATATTTGATATGATAATACAACTAAAGACCTTTGGGATAGACTCAGTACTATCTACAAGGCCAAGAATTAGAATACAATCCTTTATTTACAAATCAAAATTCATAATCTCAAGTCAAATATAGGTGAAAATGTTGAAGGATTACTTTGTCGTGTTACCACATTATGCACCTCACTCTTAGCATTGTGTGAGAAAGTGTCAAAGGTATCCCTTATGCCAATTTTATTAAGAACATTGCCACCTTACAAAATATTTTTGAATTCTCTCAATATCTTAGAGAAGAAACCATCTTTTGAAAATATGGTCAATATGCTACAATAGAAATAATCCATGCATGGAAAAAATATGGATGAAAAACATTTCCTAACATCACATCAGATAGGGAAAAAGACCTTGAAGCCTTCAAAATAATCCTCTAAGTAAAATAATCAACATAATCAATATGAAAACAAACCTCGTTCATAGAAGGTTTGCCAAATCTATGGAAAACCAAGCCATGAATGGAAAGATTGATGGTATAATGCATTTACTCAAGGTTCCTACAACAAAAATAAGCCTACCCTCCAAAAATATCCATAAGGATAAAAGAAGAAGAAACCACAGTCCACACATACTTCGAAACATAAGTCTTTTTCACAACAATAAGATGTGAATGTTGTTGAAGATAGTGGTCCTTTACATGAGGACTATGTTTATGCTACACACACTATAGAGAAAGTCTCTCCTTAAAATTTAGTTTGGTATGTGGATTTAGATGCTACAAGACACATGACAAGATAAAAGGATTGGTTCACCACTTTTAACCCTTTATCTTCTCACAATAATGTATCTCTTAGAGATATTACATCATATACTATCCAAGGTATCAAGGACATTTCCTTACCACTTGGTACCCATGGATTTATAATCATTGATGTCTTATATGTACTTGAGTTGAGAAAAAATATATTTTTAGTGAATCAATTTATTGATCACCACCTTATGATTGAATTTGACTATAAAAATGACAAAATGTTGTGTTTCATTTGAGACAAGTCTTGAAGCTCAAAAATTATTTCAAGATATTCTAGTATCATAAAAATGTTCTAGCTTGATGGTGTCCACAAATATAGTCACACTTTAGTTTCAAAATACACCAACTTAGCTAATATTTAGCACATAAGGTCTAGACACTTAGGTTTTATGTCCCTGACTACATGTAGTAGACACAACATGGTGAGAAGCCTTCCCTCACTCAAGAAGAATACTTATATATTTTCAAGTTATTTAGCTGGGAAAAAACATAAATATCCATTTGACACAAATACATATGGGGATCTTGGTTTATTAGATCTAGTGCATAAATGATCTATGCAGGCCCTTGTGCTCCAGTGTTAGTGGATTCCAATACTTTCATCTTTCTATTGATGATTACTCACAAAAACTGTGGGTATATTGATTGAAGGCTAAATATAAACCTTTTAAAATATTCAAAAAATTCAAATCCTCTATAAAATATGAATTTGGTCATATAATTTATATCCTATACTCAAATTAAGGGGGTAATAAAAAACTAAAAATTTCTCCAAATTCTTGAAACCACCTTGCATTCACTGGCAGTTGACTACACCTTACACTCCATAATATAAAGGTGTTTTAGAATGATGAAATGGTACTATTATGGAAATGGTACACAAAATTATTGAAGACACATAATTTCCTCATACATGTTAGTTATAATTAGTTCTCACAGTGGTTTACCTACTAAATAAAGCTCCCACCAAAGATCTCAATGGTATTACTCCAAAAGAAGGATTGACTGAGAACAAGCACTCTATATTACATCTTCATGTTTTTCAATGTAAGACATATATGCATGTTTTTAAAAATAAAATAAAAACATGGAAAATAAATCATTGGCATCCATTTTTCTAATCTATAGTGAAGATCGAAGGCCTATGATTTATAGATCCAAAAACTAAGAAGATACATTAGTAGGGATGTTGTATTTGATGAGGACTAGTCCAATCCACTCTCCACACAATCACTAGCTACATGTATTAGACCTGTAAACATTTCTAATATTGACAATGGTATTGATAATGAGGATAATGATGATGGTCAACTAGGTCATCCACCACCAACTAATACTATTCAACGTATGCCCAAGTGGTAAACAAACACAATACAAGATGCAAAATTGGTAGGAGTCCTAGACACTTCCAATATGAATTCAATGACTTGTAGCATAGATTTTGTAGAGCTCAATTCTTCCCTTATGATCATAATTGAAAAATCATTTGATCCCTCAATGGTTTGAGAAGCCAAAGAAGATTCAAGGCTTGGGAAGAGGCCATGGATGCAAAATATTAGTTACTGATGAAGAACAAAACATGGTAACTTATTGATATTCCACTAGGGAAGAAGCCTATCAGTTGTAAGTGGACATTTAAGACCAAGTGAAAAACATATGATGACATTAACAAGTACAAGGCAAGACTACATTTCAAAGTGATACACAAAAAACTAAGGCATTGATTATAAAGAGACATATGCTCCCATGACCAAGATAAAGACTATCCAAATAGTATTCAGTATGGCTACATGGTTTGGATATAAAGTCCATCACATGGACATAAAAAGTACCTTCTTAAATAGAGATCTATGATAATAAGTATACATAACACAACTAGAGGGTTTGTTTCATCTGGTCAAGAAAAAAATGTGTAGGCTCATCAAGTCTGTATATGATCTCAAACAAGCTCCAAGAATGCATTATATAAAGATTAAAGAGTATCTCGTTCAGCATAGATTTTAGAGGATTCCATATGATATGAACTTATACCTCAAAGAGCAAGGGGGAGGTTGTGATTGTAATTGTATATGTTTATGATCTAGTCATCACTGATAATTCAGTGAAAATGAGTGATGCAACAAAGTATGATCTTAAACAATTTTTTAGCATGACAAATATTGTCTTACTATACTACTTTCTTGGTTTGGAAGTATGGAAAAAGGGGCACTAGATCCTTGTGTTTTAAAGGAAGTATATCAACACAATGCTTGATAAATTTTGGATAATGGAATGCAAACCTATTATAACACTTATAGAGACAATACTTTAGCTATCTTGTTTAGATACATCACCGCCATTAAATTCCACTCTCTATCACCAATTTATTAGGAGTCTCATTTACTTGACATATACTAGGCCATATATTAGCTATGTTGTCAGCTATCTTTCATTGTTCATGTAGGTTCTGGAGATAAGTCACTTGAAAAAAATAAAGTAAATATTGAGTTACATGAGGTACTGTAGATTATGGCCTTTAATACAATAATAATGATTAGTTATTCTTGACATGTTACACATACAAATCATTCATGGTCAATTGATGACATGAAACCACATTTAGATTTGTATTCTTTCTTAGATCTAGTCCTATATCTTGGGGAGCAAGAAGAAATTTTTTGTTTCTTGATCTTATACTAAGGCACAACATTATGCCACAAGAGGATTTTTTACAAAGTGATATGGCTACATCACATACATGCAGGATTGGGAGTACCATAAACTCAACCTACAATTTTGCATTGTGACAATTAGGGTGTTCTTAAACTTGTTTTCAATCCAATGTTTCATGATCACACGAAACACATTGATACATAAACATGTTGAATGACACAACATTCAGCTCTAGTATTTACCCACTCAATATAAGTGTGAATATGTTCTCACAAAGTCACTTGCATGTGAGAAGTTTGAGACATTCATAAATTATCTCTCTTGTATCCTCAAGACTATGAGTTAAGGGGGGGGGGATGTTAGAATAATATAGTTGGTGATTAATTCACTGTAGTAAATAAAGATGTAAGTGATTTGAATGCTCATGTGGAAATAAATTGTAATTTTTGGATATTATAAATCCCATATTATTTTATTTTAGGTTGGGTTGATATAGTGTTCACTCATAGCTTAGATTAACATGATTTAATTACTTACATCCCTATTTAATAGGGTATTTTTTTAGGTTTTCAATATCTATACATATTGCATAATTCGTAATGTTTTTTAAAAATCAATGACATAATGATATTGTGCTTAGCTTCTACTATTTTTAGAAAGCATTTAAATGATGACAACTATTGCAGAAAAAGGCTTTTGCTATATGTTCCATTTTAAGAATTAAAAAATAACTTCAAGAATGGTTTCTTATAATGGTGAGAAACATATACATTTCATCGCAAACCCATAGTTTAAAATGAATCTAAATTTACTTATGACATAAACCCAAGGTGGGGTAATATGCAAGCTTCTCTCAATGAATTAGAATCTAGTATCCATGGGAATGTTCCAAAATTATCAAATATAGAAAGATAGGTATATTCATATGAAAAATATGATAGACATCTTGATCTTCCTTTGCATAAATCTAAAACACACAAATACAAAATGAGGCATTTTTAAATTGGTAGATATCCATTCATAACATACAATGTAACATATTTTAGTCAAATGAGAATTCTAAACAAAAAATAAGAAATAATCAAAGACATTGCATTTAAAAGTATCCTATTTTGGTAGATAGGGTTAAGAGTATATAAATTGTAGGACACATGGGTGAATATCAAACCTTCAACATGTCAATTAATGTGCTAAACTCAGATGTACCATTTGATAAGTTTATTAAATTGAGATAAGCTATAAATAAAAAGTACAGCTATGTTAGCTATATAAATGACATAAAACAAGGTACTTAGCTAGATATGATGCTATGTTGACCTAGATATGGTACAAACTAAAAGTAAGAAGAAAGATAGTTATGGAATTGTTGTCAAATTCTAGATCTAGTGCATCTATCTCTCTAGATAGTTATGTCATCCTTAGATGGTTGCATCAATGCTACTATCTGGGTTCAACACTAGTGTTTTATATGAAATATCTACTAAAATATGATATGATCACCTAGATGCTTTTGGTTTTGTCTTCACCTTCACTCTAGTGCATTCAAATCTGGGCCATAGACTATCACTCCTAGTGAAATGACAAAATCTTGCCTTTCCATATTAAATGTGACCTTGAGGAAAAATGGGTTAATGGGAATACAATGTTGAGCTGACCCACAATGAACCATTTTCAAAGGGCACTACCTACATAGTCAATACTCTAGAAGAAGGCCTTAGCCTCTTGTAGTTCTCCCCTACGTGCTAGCTTGTGTGTGAATCATGTAATGTGTGTAAAGTAAGTACAACAATGACCTAACTTATAACTTGAAAAATAAGATCTTATGAGTGCTCTTTTAGTACTTCAAACTTATAGTTAGGTTGTTCCTTTAACTTATATTAGAATATGGCATAATAGGAAAGCTTTTGATAAGTTTAGTGCTTACTGAATGATCTTTTCATCCGTTTGCTAGGTGGTGAATGAATGAGAGTTGATATTATATTTATACCAATCATATAGGGAGATAACTCACATTAAATCACTTAGGTTGACCATTATAATAATTTTATTTTCAAATTGGATGATTTTAAGGCACTAGATACTTACATCGGGAAAAGAACTAATGTCGATGGTATTATCTGCCTTGGACATTAGTGTGAAGGGAGTAGGAGAATAGGTATAGGATCCAAACATGTAGAGGTGTAAGACAAGTAATTTTAATCATTTTGGGGAAGATAAGATGTCTATTTCATTAATATCAGGCTGGTCAAACTAAGAGATAGGCTAAAGCGTACAAGATAGAGTAGATGCGAGCATTGCAAAAGTAAGGCATGTATATATAACTAAGAAGAAAAGCCAAAGTCTGAGTTTTCTAAGTGTATAAGACTAAGGTACTATATAATCATACAATATCATCTACACTAGCCCCCTTCTTAATCTAGTAATGAAATTGTTAGTTTAAATAAAATGAATAAGTACCTAGGTGTTTATATACACCTTATCTTTGAGTGAGTTTAATTTGAATGATTTGATGGTGACCGACTTACAACCAAGAACATGTTACAGTGTAAAATTAGTCCATATAATTTGGGTTAAAATTACTTAAAATTGATTGAAAATTGAAAAGAACAAGGTTTATGAATACACTTATGTGTCTATGTAACTGTCTTGCTTATTGACAAGTTTATTTTGTAAAAGATGTATCATTATAAGGCTCTAAAATTGAGATTAGGACAAATATAGATAAATCTTTAAAATTTGTATATATATATATATATATATATATATATATATATATATATATATATATATATACAAATTTTAAAGATTTATCTATATTTGTCCTAGTCTCAATTTTAGAGCCTTATAATGATACATATTTTACAAAACAAACTAGAGAGAGAGAGAGAGAGAGAGAGAGAGAGAGAGAGAGAGAGAGAGAGAGAGAGAGAGAGAGAGAGATGCTTCTAACTTTGGAGCAAAAGTGAGTTGCTACCTAATAGTTTAGATTAGCTCAATTGTGCAACCCAATGATACTTATAATCTAGTGAGGTTGGCTAATATAATCTGATCAAACCTAAAAACTTGGCAAGATTGAGTGATTTAATCACCTCAACCATTCCAAAAGGTGAACCAACAACTGTGGTAGATTAGTTTGATAAAGTCTGTAAAAGTTTGTGGGGTATCAGTACATGTAATGGTTTTAGAATATGAAATTGATTTGGATTTTTCAATATTAGGAACATGTTTCATAACATATGACCTTAGATATGTCTGATGCTGAGAATATACATAACAATGGTACCAATGTATAGAATTATGTCATAACTATGAATTTAGATTATATAATTATGTGCATTGGCCAATCCAGATAAATTTGTAAGTGTGGAGGACATGATTCTAAATCATGCACCCACTATATATGGAGAAATCTAAAAACTAATATAAGTACTAATGTAGAGGACATGTTTTCAAAACATGCCCCCACTATAAAATGGAGATACTGAATACTAAGTGTGGAGAACATGCTTCCAAAGCATGCCCCCATTAAATTTGTGAATTCATATAAGTACCATACTAAATGAATTTAGAGAACATGATTATAAAACATGCTCCCACTAAATCTAAAACATGTGAATGTGTGGAATCCATGTCCATATGACATACCCCCATTGAATTTATAAATTGGTATAAGTACCACACATAGAATGAGTATGGAGAACATGTTTCCAAAGCATGTCCTCATTGTAATCTAGAAACTATAAATGTGTGGAATCCATGTCCATATGACATGCCCCCATTTAATTTGAGAATTTATATACGTAACATATTGAATGAATGTGGAGAACATGTTTACAAAGCATATCCCCACTATAATCTGTAAATTGTGAATGTTTGGAAGCCATGTCCATATGACATGCTCCCACTGAATATGTAAACTAGTATAAGTACCAAATACTAAATAATTGTGGATGCCATGCTTCCAAAGCATGCCCCCATTATAATCTAAAAATTATGAATGTGTGGAAGCCATGTCCATATGACATTCTCCCATAATTTGAGAATTATTAAAAGTGTGGAGAACATGCTTCCTAAACATACCCCCACTACTATACCCCACCTTTGAGGTGATGTAAAAATAGTATCTGGAAGTTACATCACCTCAAAAGGGTAAAACAACTGTAAAATATGTGAATATAACCATGTAGCATATATAAATAAACATGTCTAGGTAAATATATCATTGAAGCACATAAAAACAATGTGATCACATGTAGGTGCAATGTGCATGACAAAGATCATGGTAACATCTAGATATTAATAGTACAAGCTCAAGAAGCAAATAAGCACACACACAATAACACTCAAAAGCATGTCAAAAAGTAATGGTTCAAGGAGACCACAGATAAGGGGCATGTTTAAATGCCATAAAATCAAGTGGACATAACTTAGTCAAATGTCCATACAACAAGTAATGAAATATTAAAATGTCCAAGAAGGAAAATATAAGCACAGGGGCCATATACAATAGATCATATTAAAATGTTTAAACAAGCAATGCAATAGAAAGGAAAAACACTCAAGGAGGTGTATAAAGTAAATCATAAGCAACCATCATAAACATGTCATAGAAGTTCATGGATCAAATGTGTTAACAAAAATGTCAAGTGCATAGCATATCAAGTACCATGTATAGTATATAAGCATGGATAAGGCATGTGTAAGTACATAAGGAATTTAAAATATGATAGTATAAAGTGATCATCAAATCATTTAACCTGTGTGTATCAAGATCGATAAAGTGGATGCCTCAAATGTCTATATGACATGAGTAGAAAAAAATTCCAACATCCAAAATATGAGTTTATCATGTATCTATCTATGCCTGTATATGTGTATGCAAGAGTAAATGATATGTTATCCCTCAACATGAAAATAACAAATAGATGCCAAGGAGCCACTATAACATGTAGGTGCTGAAAAATGTTTTTGAATTTTTGAATGTTTTTAATTTTTGGTATTTTGGTTTTTAAGAGTTCCAATCAAGGAAGTCCTCATCACTAAAAGACGTAGGACCATTTATCAAAAATTTTATGCACTACTTATAATGGTGGATTTCCTACTCTTCAATAGACTTGTCTAATGGCTTCTATAAATCTAATGGTGTGGGAAGATAATCATATCCATCATGTGGTATACAAATCTCTATGTCCATATCAAGAAAGGTAACACACATATTTATAGTATCCAACTTGGCTTGCCATTTGAATAGCCAATATTGTCTAAGTTTTAATTTCAAATGGAGGACATGTTCTAGTATCCATATGGTTGTGATTACTACACATGTACGATAAATAATAGGTAACCAAATGTATTTATAGGATTCTAGTATCAATGGAGAGTATATGATTTCATCCGTAGTATATCCCAATTATTCAAGGAATGTAGTTACACAAGTTATATCCCACTTTTTCTTGTCAAACTAGAGATGGAAATAATATACCCCATCAATATTATCAATAATACTCAAATATTCATGCTTTAGTCACTTTGAAAGATAGTTTTCATTCGAAAGGTAGTAAGGATTTTGCCTTTTGGTAGTGTGTGGAGATTCTGGAAAAGACTCCATATTGCTCACATGGTATATTTGCATTTGACCTTTGTAAGGTTGGCTCAATATTTTTAACCAAGAGAGATGAATTGAGTAATAAGAATTTACATTCTCTTTTTCTATGGTTGTGTTCCCCTTATCTAGATTCAATATTATTTCTTCTACAAATGGATTGATCCTATATGTATCAAGACCTATGGGTTCAAATAAGTTATGAAAAATGTGATCCAGTGGATCAAATTTTAGTGCCTACATTTTCTCATCTTTCATATCATGAGTGATGTCATCATTACCATCATATTAATTAGAAATATGCCCATTGTTTTACTCATTATTAACTAATAAAGGGAGTTCAAATGAAGGAGTTTCTTGTGGTTTGAATGGTTCTTTTGGTAATGGTTCTTGCTCTTTATGTGCATCTCAATATGTGGTACCTTATTTACATCTTGAGATGGAGGAGCCATTTTAATTGACTTACATATTTCATAAGTGTGTATATTATTAATAGGAATGCATTTTTTACATGGTACCACTGTGGGAATGCCTTCAATTTTAGATTATATCTTTAGAAAAATGAAATGTTCATCATCGACGAGCATTGTTAATAAAGTCTCATCATGTATGAATTTTGCACATCTGTGAAGTGTAAATGGTAAAAATTTCATTAAATATATGTAAGGTCAACCCAAAAGTATATTATAATGCAATGATTGAGACATTACCTAAAAATTAGCTAAAATAATTTTGATCCTAATATCACATGCAATGTAAATTGACCAACTGGAGGATTATGTGAATTATCAAACCCTTGGATATGCATAATCAAATTTTGAATTAGATTGGTACTAATGCCAATGGTAGTTAAAAGATTGATACTACAAATGTTTAGGCCTGATCCATAATCACCTTTTTGATGTCCTTATTTTGTATTGTCACTTGTATAAACAAAGGCAACTCTTGACCAATGGCATCTTTGGATGGTAAGTCAGTTGGATTAAATGTAATAAGTTTGGCATTGTTCTTGAGATCTTTCATGATATCTTTGAAATAAGCAGGTTCAATATCATTTGGAACTTAAGTTTCATGCAATGTCTCATATAAGATGTCTTTGTAAACATTAGATTGTTTTAGGAGCTCAAGTATCGAAATTTAAGCATGTGTCTTATTCAATTGATCAAAAAGGTCATATCCCTTAGATTTTATCAAAAGTTTTGGCTTAGAAGTCAACTTTTGTATATTAACATGTGGTGGTGTAGGTAGAACAACCTTACCTCTTTGAGTTGTAATATCATGGACTACATAATTAAATATATGCCATGGGCGACTAATGGGTGTAGGATGTTAATTATCACTTGAATAAGGCTTAGGTACAATAAATGGTTGGGAGCATGCATGTTGACATCTAGATACTAGATCTCTAACATTGCAATAGGAATTATGAAGTGATATCAAATGGTGTCTCCATTTTAACACTCTATCATTATGCACATGGATTTGTTTAACAATTTTTACAAGAGAAGTAATGTAGAAAACCATAGAAACTATAAGGTATTGGACCATGAAATAATTTATAGATATATCTGTGGTGAGCATGATTGCAAGATTATAGTAATTAGGGATCAACAAAAAAAAAGTCAAAAAATCTTAATTGAAATAAGGTTTAATATTCAAAGATTGGGATCACCAAATGTTTAACCTAATTTGGATAAAAATCATAATTAGGTAGATATAATTAAGAGTATATAAATGATAGGGCACAAGGGTGAATATCAGATCTACAATAAGCTATTTAATGTGCTAAAATTAGATGTACCATATGCTAAATTTCTTAAACTGAGATAAGTTATAAATAGAAAGTATAAATATACTAATATATAAATGACATAAAACAAGGTACTTAGCTAGCTCTGATGCTAATTCAGATTTGGAACTAGTATAGGCTAAAATTAGGTGGGAAGATAGTTTTTAGAACAATTGCAAGATTCTGTATTTGGTGCCTTTATCTCTCTAGATGATTACATCGATGCTACTATTTGGGTTTGACATTAGTGTTTTGTATTGAATATGTACTAAAATAGGATTTAATCACTTGGATGATTTTGAATTTGGCTTCACCTTTACTTTGGTACATTCAGATCTTGGTCATGGACTGTCACTCCTAGTGAAATATCAAAACCTTAGCTTTTCATCTTCAATGTGATTTTAGAGAAAAATGGGTTAGTATGCACATAATTTTGAGTTGATCTACAATGACCCTAATATCAAAGGGAACTTCCTACATAGACAATACTCTAGAAGAGGGCTTGATTCTTATGTAGTTATCCCCTATGTGTTGGCTTATGTGTGAATCAAGCAATATGTGTAAAATAAATACAACAGTGATCTAGCTTTTAACTTGTCAAATAAGAGCTTATGATTACTTCTTTAGTACTTTAGATCTGTAACTAGGATGTTCCCTTGACTTATATAAGAATAGGGCATGATAAATTTTTTTTGGATAACTTTAGTGCTTCTTGAATGCTGATTTGGTTTGATTGATAGATGTTGAAGGAATAAGGGTTGATATTGTATTTATACCAATCCTATCAAGAGATAACTTGCATTAAATCACTTAAGTTGACCATTTTAATAAATTTAATTTGAAAATTAGACGACTTTATGTAATTATACACTTATGTTGGGGAAGGATAATAATGTCAATGCTACTGTCTGTTAGAATAATGAATATTTAAGATTACCTAGGGTTAATAAGATAAGTTATTTATTACCTAGGGTTAATTTTATTTACCTAGGTTAATTTGTTTTATTTTTGAGAATCTCTCAACAATATATTTGTTCATAGTATGTGAAAATAAATAGTTTTTTTCTCTATTTTGTAATCACAAAAAATAGTTTGTTGTCATAAAACAAACTATTTGTATTATAAATACTTTACAATCTATGAGAAAAAAATGAGAGATTAATGAGAAAATACAGATAATTTATAGGATTATCACCTATTTTTTAGGTGTGAAATTTATTTTAGTATTTGATATTATTTGCAGGTTATTTGTTGTGGGTTCTTTCTCCTGGATTGATCCTGTGGATCCTGTGTATCTCCTGCTCATTCTTTCATGGTATCAGAGCTTGGAGTTCTAGTTGAAGATCCTCTTCCCTGAAAAATTTTCATCATTTTTCATCTATTAACACATTCAAAAACATTATTTTATTGATGTGTTGCAAATATTTGTTATTCTCTCAAATTTTGGTTCTTGTTTACAAGTTTTTTTTAGAAAATTCTGTATTTTATGCTCATTAATGACCGTATAAATTTCCAAAATCAATTTTTTTTTCACAGGGGTGTAGAAAATCAAGTCAAGAATCCATTTCAATTTGAAATTTTTATTTCATGCTAGCTGTATAGCTCTTTTATTCAAAAATCGGCTGATTGGTTCCTTTTGGCAGACTACAGTGCTTGTACGTTTTTCTGATGTGGCAGATCGTACGGTCAACTTTTTTTAAATTTGAGACCTGTTTGTGAAAGCTGACTGTGCTAGCTTTCATTCCATATAAATTAGTATGGATTTGAACTAAGTCGTACAGTGTTTTGGAAGGTTACAATAGGAATTTAAAAAACTATTTTTAGTCTACAACATAGTCGTACAGTTTCATCCATTTTGAATGCCTTATACTATATAAAATCAAAATATGATAATTTTATGTGTTAGTAGACTTCTCAGGCTTTCATTTTCAACTGAGAATGATAGATTTGGACCAGGCCATATAGTCCTTTGAGTAGATCAAGTGGAGCCAATTTTGTATTTGCTGAGAGGTGTTTTCCTTGGCCTGTGTTTACAAATTTCTCAGAAATTTCTCTGATCACCATGCCTTGCTGGAACAAGAGATTAATTATGATAAAGCCAAAGATTATTCAGTATTTATCTCACACATGTGAGTCATTTGGGCTTATTTTTTATTAATTTCTTAATTTAGTGGTTTAAATGCAAGTCTCTAGCTTTAAAAGTACAAACTTGACATTGCTAAAGTGGCTAGAGGTATTTTGTTAAAAAAATGTAGGGAGAAAGTCTTGGGGTCAAATCCCCCTACATTTTTTTTGCATAAAGCCATTTTTTCTACTTTTGTATAAGCTAAGGCTAAATTTTTTTTTGGTCGGGAGACGTTAAATTGTAATGGGAGGGGTGTTTTGAGGAAAAACAAATGTCTAGGTTGTTCTTGTCAACTTCATCATATTCCTTAGGAATGGAATCTTGATTGTTTGAACCCCTAAATTCTAAAAATTACTATGTTTGGAAGCCAAACATGTAACAATTCCTTCAATCAAAGGGCTTATGGAGAATTTTTTCTGAAACAACACCTGCAACATTCACCACTAAAAAAGATAAATATGCATATGGTTATAAGCAAGATGAGGCTCTTGGATTGATTTGCCTCAACGTCTTAGATAATCTTCAATTTCACATTGCAAATGCTACTACACCAAAAGAGGTATGGGAAAAATTTAAAAACTTATTTGGCAAAGTTAATGAGTTTAAAATTATGCAATTAGATGCAGAATTGAGTACTCTCTCTCTCCATCAGATTTCCATTTAATAGATGAATTCTTGGCAAAATTCAAATTTATAAGGTCATAGTTGAAAGCTAGTGACAAGGATAAAAGTGATCAGGAGTGCATTTTCATGATTTTGTCAAAATTGAAAGGACCATATAGTATTTTTTCCTTTGTTTTTTATACTGTGATGGATATATTAGGTGATGAATTCAAATGGCCTTCCTTTGAAGTTTTTTGTGAAAGGTTGACTAGGGAGCAAACAAAATTAATGGCCTTAGATGCTCTACTTGGTCCTAGTCATGCTCTAGTTGCTAATTCTTGTAAAGGAAAAGCTTCACCTAAGTCTAAACAAAAGCAAGCACCTTCAAATAACCCTCTAGAGTCCACCACCCAAACACCTCATCATTCTAAATCTACTAAGACCAAAAAGTCCTTTAAGCAAAAGAAGAAAACATTTGGTCCATGTAATTTTTGTGGTGGTCCTAATCATGATGAAAGTAGATGTTTTAAGAAGATGGAAACATTAGAGGTAGCGGTCAGACAACACAAAATTTCCATTTCGTCTCCATCTCCTTCTACTTCTCCTGCAGGCAAAGGGAAAGCACTTTCAGCCATGGCTATATCTTCATGTCATGATCAGTGGATTTTTGACTCAGGTGCTTCTCACCATCTCACACATTCTAAGGATCTATTGTCTTCTCTTACAGATTATAGTACATAACATATTGTTATGGGTAACTCCTCACAGATTGAAGTTTTAGGATCTGGTACTGTTGACAAACAAGATGGATGTTTTAACAATGTATTGCTTGTACCCCAAATCTCTTCTAATCTTCTCTCTGTATATCAAATATGTAATTTTGGTACTAGTAAAACTATGGAGTTCACTTCACATGATGTTGTAATAAGAGAATGTAATGATCCTAGTGAGATAGTTGCTACAGGTACAACAGACCATACTGCAAGACTCTATACTTTTGATAAGTTTGAGTCTTTTATGTCTTTTGGTTCTTCACTTATAACACATGGTAATAATCTCAAAAAATTATGGCATGAGAGATTAAGACATTTGAGTTATGGATATATGCAAAAAATGAGTACAAAACATCTTGTAAAAGGCCTTCCTAAGGTCTTATGTATTGATGGGGTGTGTCTTGGTTGTCTAGTTGGTAAACGACACTAGGATCCATTTTCAGTTGGTAAGGCCACACGTGCAAATGCACCCTTAGGGTTGGTTCATAGTGATTTGATGACTTTTCTAGCTCATTCTTTTTTAGGGACTAAATATGCACTTACATTCATTGATGATTTCACTCATAAAACTTGGGTATATTTTTTCAAGTTGAAAAGTGAAGTTTTTGAGACTTTTAAGGCTTTCAAAACCTTTTTTGAAAAATAATCATCTCTTCCTCTTAAGAATCTATGCACTAACAATGGGGGGAATATGACAGTAAAGTTTTCTATGATTTTTGTATTGAGCATGGGATATAGCACCAGTTCACTTTACCACACACTCCTCAACAAAATGGTGTAGCAAAGAGGAAGAATCAAACATTGAAAGAGATGGCTAATTGTATGATTCACTCTAAAAATTTGGGTCCACAATATTGGGCTGAAGCTGTAAATTGTGCAAACTACATTCAAAACTGTATGCCTCACAAAGCTATGTAAAATATGACACCAGAAGAAGCTTGGTCTAGGATCAAGCCTAATATTTCAGATTTTTGCATCTTTGGGAGTCAAACATGGGCGTTTGTTCCTGATGACAAATGTAAAGCATTGGAGAAGAAAAACCAACCACTCATTTTTATTGGTTATTGTGACGATGTAAAAGCCTACCGTCTTTTTGATCCTGTCACACATGATGTGTTGTTTCGATGGGATGTTTAGGTTGATGAGCTACCCACTCCACAAGAGTGTACATCTAGTTCTTCTTCTCCCCCTCCTTCTTCTACTAAGGATAGTGAGGATTTGCTTTCTATTGTTGATGATGATGATGTTGCACTTGTTCATCCACCACAACCATCTTCTTCACCACCTTTGCCCAAGTGGGCAAAGAGCACTCTACAGGTAGTTGGTTCTTTCATTGGTGATCCATTTGATTCTCGTCGCACTCGCTCAAAGACATCTAGTGTTACTCTTTTGGGACAAGCTTGTACAGATGATCTAGTGTTGTTTTTTGAGGCCATTGGTATACCCAAGTGGGATGTTGCTATGTATGATGAGTATTCTTCATTGATAAAGAATTATACTTGGGATCTTGTTCCTCTTCCCAAGGGAAGAAAACTTGTAAAATGTAAATGGGTCTATAGGACCAAATATGTTGCAGATGGATCAGTAGATAAGTACAAAGCTAGATTAGTAGCTAAGGGTTTTTCACAGGTTGAAGGGGTTGATTACTTTGAGACCTTTGCCCCTGTAGCTAAGATGGATTCTATTCGGCTTGTACTCTCTCTTGCTGCTTCACATTCTTGGTCAATTTTTTAGATGGATGTGAAGAGTGCTTTCTTGCATGGTGATTTCCATGAGGAGATCTATATGGAGCAGCCTCCAAGATTTGTGCAGGACTCATCATTGGTTTGTAGACTCTGTCATTCTCTTTATGGCCTCAAACAAGCTCTTAGAGCTTGGTATGAGAAGATGGATAGTTTTCTTTTGAGTTCTGGTTTTATTCGTTGTGAGTCAGATCACAATGTATACATCTTGAAGCAAGGTGAGGAGCTTGTCATATTGGTTTTGTATGTTGATGATCTCATCCTCACTGGCAGTTCAGATTCCTTGATACATGACATCAAGGACAAGTTGGCAGATAGGTTTGATATGATAGATCTAGGACTTCTACATTATTTTCTTGGTCTTCAAGTTTTTCAGTCTTTTAAGGGCATCTCTATTGGACAGCAGAAGTATGTGACAGATCTTCTTCATAAATTTGGCATGGCTGATTGTAAGCCTTCCCCCACTCCATATCAGTCAAGTATTGTGTTATCTGCCACTTGTATGACTCCTCTTGTTGATCTAACTTTGTATAGGCAACTTGTAGGTAGTCTGTTGTACTTGACTCATACCTGTCCCAACATCACATTTGCTGTGAACCTTGTCTCTCAGTTCTCACATGAGCCTCATGAGAGTCATTGGCAAGCAGCCAAGCATATTTTATGCTACATTTGGGGCACCACTCACTTTGGCATACATTACACACCATAGAGTTCTACATAGATTATTGGATACACTGACTCTGATTAGGCTGGTGATGTTGACACTCACAAGTCCACTTGTGTATTTGCTTTCAGACTTGGTTCAGGTCCAGTTGCTTGGGCATGCAAAAAGTGGATTGCTATTGCATTGTCCTCTACTGAGGCTGAGTATTGAGGTGCTGTCAAAGCTAGTCAGGAGACAATTTGGCTTTGACAGATGCTTGGAGAGTTTGGCTTCACACAGCAGGGTCCTACTACTCTTTGGTGTGACAACCAAAGTGCGATTGCTATTTCATGCAATCTTGTTGAGCATCAGCAAACAAAACACATTGAGATTCACATGCACTTCATTCGATATCTTACTCAAAAAGAAATTCTTTCTTTAGAGTTTGTGCCTATAGCTGAGCAGATTGCAGACATCTTCACTAAACCTTTGGCTTCTACTTGTTATCTTCAGTTGTGAGTGATGCTTGGGGTGAAGGAAGTTGTCCTTGGGGGGGATTTCCCATGAAGTCCTTCCTTCCTTTATTTTTCATATATTTTGATTGGTTTGTACATGGGTACCTTATCAGGCCTAGTAGCCGGGACCCATATTTGTTTGTCATTCTCCCTATGTTTCGCTTAAGGGAGGGTGTTATAATAATGAATATTTAATCTTACCTAGAGTTAATAGGGTAAGTTATTTATAACCTAGGGTTAATTTTATTTACCTAGGTTAATTTGTTTTATTGTTGAGAATCTCTCAACAATATATTTGTTCGTAGTATGTGAAAACAAATAGTTTGTTTTCTCTATTTTGTAATCACAACAAATAGTTTGTTGTCATAAAACAAACTATTTGTATTATAAATACTTTACAATCTATGAGAAAAAAATGAGAGATTAATGAGAGAATATAGAGAATTTATAGGATTATCACATTTTTTAAGGTGTGAGAAATTTATTTTATTCTCTGATATTATTTGTAAGTTATTTGTTGTGGGTTCTTTCTCCTAGATTGATCATGTGGATCCTGTGTATCTCTTGCTCATTCTTTCACTGTCTACCCCAAATGTTAGTGTCTAAGGAGCAAGAGAGCTAGTATAGGCTCAAAACTTATAGAGGTGTAATATAAGTACAATTAAATAATTTTGGGTAAGATAAGATGTCTATGCCATCATTAAAAGTCCATTAGAACAAATAAATAGGCCAAGCAAAAAAATATAGAGTAGATGAAAGGCTTACAAAATTAAGACATGTGTATAACTAAAAGAAACAACCAAGGAGTTTTCCAAGTGTACAAGACTAAGGTGCTACATAATCATAAAATATTGTCTATAATAGGTAGTTCTAAAATGTGAAAAATATTTATTATAAAATTTTAATTTGAAACTTTGGTTAGTATTTATGATAGCTCCATCAATAGATACCCCCTCAAACCAAAGGGTTTGATTACAATGTTCATGAGCAAGATTGTGTATAATGCAATTGGTGTAGCACTTCATTCAACATTTTTATTACCTTTTGATAAATATCTGATTATTCAACCAACTATTGAATGTTGGGACTTGTTTTCAAAATAATATCAATAGTTGCATCTTGTACTTGTAGATGGAATTTCCTTTGTCAATGGACAATTACTTGTTTTTTATATTTTTTTTCCCTGAAGAAATTCTTCTTTTTTCTATGTAGCATGGATTTAGTCTCCCATGTTCCATGAATTATACTTGAAATATGTACAAGAAATATTGCACAAGTATTTTAGGGTGACATATTGGTGGTTTATGGTCATTATCACACAAGAAAACACCTCGACTAGCCAAAAATAATATTGCATACTGATTTTATTTGCCATAATACTGATAGAACATATGACATTATCATATTCATTTTTTTTATTAAATAAATGAATATATATTTTGATTGTCATACTTTTTTCTTTGCAAATTTTTAATGTCAAAATCACTTATTTTCCACTTGAGTAAATGTGTTATTATTATCGATGCACAATAACACATATATTCATGTTCATTGTCGATGTTATACTCTACATGGTTTTGTTATAATTTTTTATGCCCCACTATGCCATGGATTTTGGGAATATTGATACTGGACAAACACATGGAAAAGAACCAACTTAATGAAGTAAGTGCCCATATAGGACATCAATAAAAATAATTCTTCATTCCTATGTTTTTTTATGCTTAACTAGGATATATATATATATATATATATATATATATATATATATATATATATATATATATATATATATATATATATATATATATATATATATATATATATATATATATATATATTACTAATTTTTTCGTGCTCAAAACTGATAGAATCTTGGATTTTGAAATTACAGTGATGAACAAGATGCAAAATATCACCCAAACCAAATATCAATGTGATATTTTATTTTATTAATTTAGTTATTATTTAAAAAAATAAATAAATTCTTTATACATAGTGGCAAAAATATGTTTATATTTGTTTTTTTTGTTACTTTTTTACCTTGAAATTTTATTATTTTTTCAATGCATCATGAATTTATCTTGTATACTCTTAGAATCAAAAACTTCATATTGATTCTAACTTTCCTTCACTATCACTATTTATTGTCACTATTCATTTTTCACTATTCACTATTCATTATATATATATATATATATATATATATATATATATATATATATATATATATATATATATATATATATATATATATAATTTTTTAGTGTTCAAAACTGATAAAATCTTGGATTTTGAAATTAAAGTGATGAACAAGATGCAAAATATCACCCAAACCAAATATCAATGTGATATCTTATTTTATTTATTTAGTTATTATTTTAAAAAATAAATAAATTCTTTATACATAGTGGCAAAAAAATGTTTATATTTGTTTTTTTTGTTACTTTTTTACCTTGAAATTTTATTATTTTTTCAATGCATCATGAATTTATCTTGTATACTCTTAAAATCAAACACTTCATATTGATTCTAACTTTCCTTCACTATCACTATATATTGTCACTATTCATTTTTCACTATTCACTATTCACTATTCATTATCCCCTATGCACAATGGATCATTTCCTCTATTATCATTGTTTATCACCACTATTCATTGTTCACTATTCACTATTCACTATTCACTATTTACGTCCTCTTTCATTAAGTTAAGTAATCCAAATTAATTAACTAATGCTTATTTAATCATAATTTCCATGGATTTTGAATATCCATAATTTCTAAAAATTCATAAACCATATTTATCCTCACATCAACCTATCTCAAGTCAAAAGTCCAAATCATGACATCACAAGGCATAAAGGGTGAAAAAAGCTAACTAACCCCATACCTCTTCTATCACTCAACCAAATCCCAAGGCTAGTCAAGCCGATACTTGACCCATTCCTCATTGATACAACCCATACCTCTTACATCACATTATATTAGTTTATTAACCATTGCTAATTAGCTAATCCATCACTAATTGAATTTTCCATAGCTTTTTCGAATTCCATATTTATTTAAATTAATTAAATATATTTATCTTCACATCAGCCCATACCTCTTACATCACTCAACCAAAACCCAAGGCAAGTCAAGCTCATGCTTGGACTATGCCTAACCCATGCCTCATTAATTTCAGCCCATCCCTTCCTCAACCATATAACTTTGACTGATTTTCAACCATCCATTTTGAGATCAAGATGGACGGTCCTCATCAATGTTAGAGTGGGCCACAATTGAGGATAAGGTTTGGATAGGATAAAATGCATGAAGGAATTATCTATTATAGAAGTGAAATCAAACATGAGTCAGAAGAAGAATCAATAACTCATCAATTGATCATTACCCAAAATAGCTCTACGAAAGGTACATGTATAGGTGGAAGATAAACATGTACTCACATCCTTATGAATGTGGGATTATATTTCAAAATGATCTAATAACACCTAATCAAGCTAAATAAACATGTGTAGGGAAAACCCATTAAATAGATTAAAAACCTAAAATAATATTGAATTCACCATACCTATAAATTGAATCTTCCTCCATTATAGACAAACTTCTCGGACCTAAAATTACACTACCAAAATACATAAGGATATTTAAAATTATTATGCAAATTCTCAAGCCAAATCAAGTGCAGACAAGGGGATATATTACCTGCATGTGAAGACAACATTGCCAAAGACCTCTAGTTATACAATTTGATCACAAACCTTTTTTCAATCCAGTTAGCAATCAAAGTCCACAAAAAATGTATAAATGTGTTTTTTTAATCTTTTATTGGTTAGTTCATTGTTTATTAATCTTATTCAATCTAAGAGATTAAGCCTAAGGTGTTATGTTCTTCAAGTTGTTTTTGATGTGTATTCGATAACAATGATCTAACCCTCTTTGGATTTAAAGGGTATGCCTACACCCAGAAACTCTTTTAGACCCTTTTCCTATTCTTATAATTTCAAAAATCAACATATTTTTTAGTGTAATTAGTTCCCTTCAAAACTTTCTAATTTTTATTTTGGACTAACCTACAGAAATGCCTTGCTTATCAATGGTTTTGCTAAAAAGCTATTTTTTCTTGTCTTTATTCTACATAATCAACTAATTTACCATATTTATTATGGTTGAGAGTTAAACAAACTTAGAATTTAACTTCCCATGCTAGCCAAATACCCCTTATAAAGTATTGACTATTTTCTTACACGTCCTTTGTCAAATAAAAGGGGTTAAATTTTATGGTAATATTTTATTTTTCTTAATAATTTAATTTGGGTTCTAAAAGCTTGCTTTAATTTCAAGTCACTTCATTTCTCACATTTGTATAGTTTTGCTTGTTGTTTGTGTTATGTGAGGTTACTTTACACATATGCTCTCCCCTTAATAAGGTAACCCAGAAATGTGAAGATAACTATTTATTTTTATCTCAAGATATTCACTAAAGTATGTTCTTCGCTTGCACTCAGTGGAATTTCTACAAATCATAAATGGCGACACCTTTCCCTTTTTTATTTTAGGCTACATGATTGAGGTATCATTGCCTTAGGGCACAGTGACTAATATTTGATATCCTAACTATTATATCAGCCTCGTATATCTAATAAGGGATATAACTTGTTAACAGGTGTTAATAAGGCCTAGTGAAATTCCCCATAAAGGGTTTCATGAAAGAAATGAGTTAAATACCAGTGCTAAGATATTATACATCACCATCAAAAAATCCAAGGCCTCTTCGACAGGGGATGTATCCCCATGCAAACAACTTGACACGTGGATCTCTTCAATAAATTTTGTACCCATATTCGAACCATCTAGTAAGCCAACAAAAACTTTAGATTAAGACCCATTGACTGTAAAACCTTCACTGATGTAGGGGTGAAAGGTTAACAATCCTCAAAGATTGCCTATCATGTATGAACTTTGAGAGAGGGTGGGTATTTCACTATATTTAATAATTTTATTAAAATTAATGCTTAAATTTATCCTCTTAAAATGAGTAAATTGAAGGCTTAGTGATTATAATGCAATCCTTATTTACCATTAAGGTATGATCATGTACTTAAATGTTGTTTGCTTGGATCTTATGTCAAATACCATTGTATGTCCAAAACTAAGTCCAAGAATCTAAGTCCAAAGCATTTCCACATTATATTTACAAGATGAGGCATTACTCTACCCAATTTTAGGGCCATCTTTATTTTGTCTCCACGATCTACTGGGTAATTATACTATTGCATTATTTGCATGGTACCATTATACTATCTAACTGAAAACCATTTAATTAGGACCATTTGGACCCAAATCCAGTTTGGAATTGATGTTCATATTGGGTTACTTTTGACCACATTATTTTTTTAATCCAATCAATCCAAATTAGGTTCATCTTAAACTAAATATAAAACCAAGTCATAACCAAATCAAGTTCATCTTGAACCATGTACCAAGCCATTCTAATTGATCAGGTCAACTTTGACCAATGTTAACTTCAAATCCATCTATTGGAACAACACCAAAATCAGATCTATTGTGACCAAATCCATTTTATTAAAATCAATCACATTCTAAATTTAAATCACTTCTTATATTTCATGCAATATCTCATACCTGTTGGTTAGGAATGATGAATTCATGTCATCCATCTTATCTCGCATTTGAATCATATCAAGTCATTTCATCCTATTTGGAGCCAATCCAAGCTAAATCAATTACATTAAACTAAGACCACCCTCTTTGGGCCCATTCTAATTAGGAGCAAGACCGCCTCTTTGGGCTCATTTCAATCAAAGACAAATAATACACTCTTTGGAATCATTCTAATTAAGACCAAGATTGCCCTCTAATTAAGCTAACCCACCATATTTGGATCCAATTTATTTTAATTCATTCCCCTTGCATGTATCCTTGCTTGGGGGCATTAGTATAAGGTTAATCCTAGTCATGGAATTTCATAATCCTAAACCTATTCTAACATGGCCATTTATACATCAAAATATGATAGATCAACTCACCTAGCTTAGCCAACAACTAGCCCACTTTGAATCTACTTTTGACATTTTGTCTATTAGTCCATAAACCAATATAGTCTTAGAGCCATAATAAAACCAATCATTACCCATCCAAGAGCTATTATCTATTGAAGACCTGAGCATCTCCAAGTTTTATAACTACTAGATTAGAATATGTCATGATCCCCTTCCCAATCATGATTATATTCTTACACTTCCAAAGTATGATTAAGATAGTCAACCCATTGTCGACATTTTTATCGAATCACCCATATTTAACTAAATCTATACCATTGTTGATCCACCTATATTTTATAAAGGACCTCTATTTGACATGGGATCCATATTTGAAGAGCCCATTAGTATTGATCAACAACCCTTTATTAGTCCGTTGTCAAACATCCCCCATTTTAGAAAATTCATTCATCCTAAATCCTTCATTTCAAAGCTAAAGGTAAAAAAGGTACTTGAAGAAAACACAATTAAACAAGACCACTTTGTGGCTACTTTTACATCAAAAACATGTTCCATTTTAGAACCAACATTATTGACAACATCAACATCATAATCAAGTTTTAGTTCATAACTAATATCATAATTGGGTTACATTATGTAACCAATATCAGATATACCATCAAAAACAAAATCAACATCAGTCTCAACATCGAATTCAGATCCTCTTGAGTCAAAATTAACATTAAAATTAGCAAATATTAATAGTTATTCTGACTTAGTTACATTCTCCTTGTCTATCAAATTGTACACATTTGTGATTCTTCTATGATTATTGAGGATACTTTATTTATCATCAATACAAGCTCTCCTGTTAGCTTTTATGAGAATTTTGTTACATTTTACCTTTCCATTAACATTACATATCCTTTTAACATTAACCAACCTAACCATTATATTATTTTTTCACCTCCCACAAACGTCGATTGGGATTGACAAAATGACACATTGTAAATTTTTTTCTATGGTGACATCTCAATTGCATAATTTTTAGGGAACCAAGACAACATTCAATAAAAAACAATCTTATAATGAAACCTTGTTTGAGGTGCTAGGTGATAATCAAATTATAAACTAAACATTTTCTATTAAAACCTTATTTGAGGCACTAGATGCTAATCAAAATTAAAGGTAAACATCTCTTAGTGAAACCTTGCTTGAGATGTTATGGGACAATCAAAATCAAGATGACTTTGTTGGTAAAAAACTCTTTTAGACATCAATAACTGAGCCAATTAGTTCCTCATTATTTGATGAAAATGTTATTGAATTCAATATCAACACAATCAATAATCCATAAAATATTCAAATTACAACACCTCTTAGGCCTAAACAAAAAAAAAATCTTGTTGCCTTATTAAGAAAATTTTTAGAGATCTTTAGCCTCGTCAAAACCAAAATCATGTCAAATACAAAATCAACAACAATGTGTTTGACTAAAAATCCCAATTTGTTAGGGTTTAAATACACTATTCACAAGTCATTGTTCATGGGCACTATTTATAGTTACTATTCATGGTGATGTGTCATGCTAAGATGGCATCTTGGTGATGTGGCATATAGATGTGCATATGAGTTGGCACACACATGAAATTGAATGAAAGTGATGTGAAAGTATGGTGATGTGGTAGGAGGGCCCATGGTGGGTCCTAAGATGTGATCAAGTTGAGGTGACATGGTGTGGGGTATAACACTCTAATATAGACATGTTTTGTCCTTAGTTATTGCATGTGGGTTGTCACATGGTGCAAAAGATAAGGGTCATGATATGGGGTTGAATTTATAAGAGGATCCATGATTCACATGTTTATGAAAGGTTAAAAGGTGATTGCAACACCTTTATGACTCTTATGATCACATGTGAAGATGAAGACAAAAATGCACTATTGCAAATTTGCCTCACATGTGTGAGTGGGTTATAATTCTTGGAGTCACATGGGGTGGCTTGGATCTTATCTAAAGTAGAGAATCCACTTTGTTGACCCTTGGATATGAAGATAATAAAAACACTATTGAGTGTTTGGACTCACTTTTGGAAGTGGGGAGCAGGTTTTGAAGCCAAATGAGGTGGCACATGTTCTTGTCTAAAGTGAAAACATTTTGAGGACTTTTGCACATGGTGACAAACATATTTGTAGATCAAATGACACCCCACTCATGTGTGGGTAAAATTTCTAAGGGGTCACCATGAATTTTCTCCCTCTCATGTAAAATTCTATAAAGAATCACATTCTATTTTGTATTTATGAGAATCCCATTGGGGGCTATCCACTATTGGATCATTGTTGCAGGTTAGAACTTGGAAGGCATAGAATATTAGCTCACCTAGATGCTTGGATTGTAAGTATCATTCACACTTAGATGGTTATATCTTATAAGGCTTAGATGAGCGCATGACTCACCTAGTTTTTTGAAGCATGAATATTCTTGAGGTTAGAGCTAAAAAGGATATGTTAGCTTGGCTCACTTGGTTGGAGCTTGGAAGTTTGTTATCTTAGCTCATGGAGATTGGGGTTGATGATTTGGATCCCATCTTAGATGCTATGGTGTTAGAATCATAATGGAATTGCATGTTTCATCTTAGAGGTTAGAGCCTGTAAGGCTTGGTTGCAATCTTGGTTCACCTTAGTGCTTATTTTATTAGCATTGGAAAGGAATTGCTGAGAGGAGATGTGTAAAGATATATTTGATAATTGAATATGAAGTCTAGATGTTTCCCTTGCCCCTTGGTTTTTCCCTAGCTAGTTTAAGAAGGTTTTCACGTATATCTTAAGTAATGGGTTGTCTCTCATGTTATGTGTTTTACTATAGATTGTTTTAATTTCCATAATTTTTATTTACTTGCACATGTAGGATGTTTATTTTTTAACAAGTTGTATTAGAGATATGATTGGATCTAACAACTAATATCAGAGCCATGGTTGTTGGATGGTTTGTGCAAGTGGGATATATAGGTAGAGAGACCAATATATAAATAAAAAAAAGTTTTCATGGTAGGTATTTCTCTTTTGATGGAAGATGGATAATAGAGGAGAGGCTAAACAAGTTTTACCAGATAGATCAACACCAACACAGTGTTCCTAATGAATAAGTAACTATACATATTGAGGATTAAGCTAGAATCCATTTGTAATATGGAGTGTCTCAACTGGAGAAAAGGTATAAGTTGTGGGATCCTACTACCACAATGTGTTGGCTTAAATATGCAAAAATTCATGTAGAGGAAGAGGTACAAGAAACTTGATATTGTACCTAGTAGATGGAGAAGAAAAAATATGATCTAAAGTTCCATGGAAGGAGAAGGTCATGCATGTGACATATGGTAGTGAATGATGTAACTTGACTTTATCTTTGGAGCTCAAAAACTTGGTAGGTATAGTGATACACTGATTAGCATGATGACTTTCCAAGAGTTGTGGATGAGTACCATGTTGAGCATGGTGGGGAGAGGTTTGCTACATGTAGAATTCAGGGGTTGACTTATATGGGTTCTTCTCTCCTATTATTGTAGTTCAAGATGTATGGAGAAAAATAAGAGACTTGAGGTTATGTGGAAGGAGAAGGTTATATGTGTGACATGCATTAGAGAAAGATGCAACTTAAATGTATCTTTAGGGCTAAAAAACTCAGTAGGTACAATGATACACTGAATAAAGTGACGACTTCCCAAGAATTATGGATGGGTACCATGTTGATCATGGTTGGTAGTGGTATGCTACATATGGAGGAGTCATGTGATTGAATTCTATGTGTTTTTATCTCATGTTGATAACTATTATCAAGAGTGTAGGGTGCACTTATTGCTGTTCAAGGTTAGATCAACTGATTTTCTACGTGGTGATCTTGTGATAAGATGGAGTAGCTAGGAGGCTATGAAGATGAGGTAAAGAGTTGTTGGTTTAAAAATTTAAATATTTTATGGGTTTCAACATGTATACTAATGTGGTATAGGGATACCTTCATGGAGACCCAAGGTTTAGTAGAGGTTGTTGCTATGTGTAGATGGCATGTTGGTTTCAGGCCCCAACATGATCAATGGTGAGATGGCTTAGGTGACTAGGATGAGATGAAGTAGCAAAAAAAGGATGGAGATGGACAGGGATATGAAAGCAAGAAAATTAAGCATCCCATTTCTTACAATATTTGAAGTTGTCATACAAAGTATCATAGAGGATAAGACATAGATGTCTTATGTATTACATTCATAGAAAATAGGAAAGCCTCATGTATGCATGGTGTGCACTAAACCAGATACTTCCAAGTAGTGAGCAATTCATGGTAAAATCCTGAAGAATGATGGGCCTGTGGTGAAGTGGGAGTCACTTCAAGTTGCTGCAAATCTATTATGGATAAGAAGATGTTGACAATGTTGGTCAAGGTAGAGAAGTTAGTGCAAAAAAAATTTACTGGGCTTGTGTTTGAGAAACAGTGGGTATTGATGACAACATAGATGTCATTCGGATGGCATCTAGTTGGTAAAATACATAGGCATTTGAAATTTTTGTGTATATGACTTCAAGTGGGAGATTGTTAGGTTGTGAAGCCACTATTCATGATGATGTGGCATGCTAAGATGGCATCTTGATAATGTGGCATGCAGGTGTGCATATGAGTTGACATGCATGTGACATGGCATGCAAGTGATATGGAAGGAGGGCCCATGGTGGGTCTAAAAATGTGATCAAGTTGAGGAGACATGGTGTGGGGCATAACACTCCACTATGGACATGTTTTGTCTTTAGTTGTCACATGTGGGTTGTCACATGGTCCAAAATATAAGGGTTATGGTATGGGGTCGAATTTATAAGAGGCTCCATAATTCACATGTCTAGAAACGGTCAAAAGGTGATTACAACACCTTTTATACTCTTGTGATCACATGTAAAGATGAAGACAAGAATGCACTATTATAGATTAGCCTCACATGTGTGAATGGGGTGCAATTATTGGAGTCACATGGAGTATATTAGATCTTGTCTAAATTGGAGCATCTACTTTGTTTACCCTTTATATATGAAGACAAGAAGAATACTATTGAGTGTTTGGACTCGTGGAAGTGGGGAGCAAGTTTTGGAACTACATGGAGGTGGAACATGTTCTTGTCTAAAGTGAAGATGTTTTGAATACTTTTTCACATTGTGAAAAACACCTTTGGAGATCACATGACACCCCACTCATGTATGGTTTGAATTTTTAAGGGGCCACCATGAAGTTTCTCCCTGCCTCTCTTTTTCATGTAAAATGCTATAAAGCATTGCACTGTCAATTGTATTTATGAGAAGCCCATTGGGGGATATCCACTCTTAGATCATTATTGTAGGTTGGAGATTAGAAGGCATGGAAGCTTAGCTAACCTAGATGCTTGAGTTGTAATCGTCATTTATGATTAGGTGGTTAGAGCCTACAAGGCTTAGATGAGAGCATGGCTTAGCTAGTTTGTTGAAGCATAGAGATCCTTCAGGTTAGAGATTACAGCCTAAAAGGCTATGTTAGCTTAGATCACTTAGTTGGAGATTAGAGGCTTGTTATCTTAGCTCATGGAGATGGAGGTTTATGCTTTGGATCTCACCTTAAATGCTATGGTGTTAGTATCATGATGGATTTGCATGTTGCATCTTGGAGGTTGGAGTTTGTAAGGCTTGGTTCATCTGAGTGCTCAAATTTTTAGCATAGGAAAGGAGTTTCTAAGAGGATATTTGTAGAGAGATATTTGATGATGGAATATAAAGCTTGGATTATGCCTTTGCCTCATGGTTTTTTCCTAGTTGGTTTAGTAGGGTTTCCACATATATTTTGAGTTATGGTTTATCTCTCCTTTTTTATGTTTTAATGTAGCTTGGTTTAATTTATGTAATATTTATTTAATTTCACATGTAGGATGTTTCTTTCCTAACACAATCTCCATTTAACCCCTAACAATTATACATTCCATTATGATCCTATTATTCATTCACATCTAATTTACGTTATCAAATCAGATCATTTAGCCAATGCCTATCCTTATTTAATCTTCATGGAAAATCTCTTTTTCAAAAGACTACAAAGACATCTTTTCTATAGATTTTATGGAAACAAAATCAATAACCAATGAAGATCATGACAATAATAGTGTAGTCTACAAAAACAACATGATCTTGACAGAGTTACTTTTTATAGCGGGTATAAGCTAGACATTGAAAGGGTCAATGTTATGAATTTCATAATCCTATATTGAGTTGAGATAATAAAGTATACAAAAATAAATTAAAAATACAAAATAGCCAAAAGAGAAAGATAAATAATTCATCCAATGATAAAAACCATGCTTATGATGCCTTTGGCAAGTACCATGATGAAAGCTAATTTTTTGGCATCATGTGTAAATAATTTATTGTCTGCAAGTACCTTGACACTTGGGAGAAACATTATTTTAATTTAATAATATTCCATTCCATTTTATCTATTTTAACCATTCAATCTTATTTAGCGTAACCCATCTTATTGTGAATATTAGTCTTCTCATCTTAACCTTGTTACGAAAGTAGAAGGTATATTGAGAGTTGTTTGAAAAATATTTTGGCCTACTTTTTTATAAAAATTTTGACAACCAGACACATTTGGTTCTCATGTGACATGGTCCTTAGAGATTCCTAGTCCCTTCCCTCATTGTCATCCATTATTATCCAACATTATCCATTTTTTCTTCATTCATTATTATCTTTCATTCCAGAGGAACTACAATGGCTTGAGGTCTATTCAGACTATATAAGTAGTAATTAGTTTTTGAGGTCATCTCGGCCACCCTTATTTCATGTTCTTACCATTTTATGAGTTAATTCTAAGCTCTCTTTATTTTATGAGTTACCACTCCCTTGCTCTCACCATTTTTCACGTTAATCCATTTTACATATCTTAATCCTCCATTGAGTTGAGATGTTAAAAAACCCAAAACATTCAAAACATTTTCAAAATCCTAAACATTTGAAAAATCCTTTAAATCTCCATGAGAGATATTAAGCCATAAAATTCAAACAAAATTATCTTGTCATAAATCCAGTCATTATCCTTAATTTATCAGAGCCACTCATTTTAGCAACCATTGGGATGTGTCCTTGCCAAATCTGATATACTAGGGCAAATTCATTATTGGTTCTAATCATTTTAGCTACCTTAGGATGTGTTTTTTCCTCCATGAGATGTGTTCTTCCCTTGCATATATCCTTACTTGGGGCCACCATCCATTTATCATTTTATTAAGCCTTCACATACAGATTTTGCTTTGATTCATGATAAAATTCTTTTTGTTTCTTTTGTTTTTAGTTTTATGTGTGTATTTAAATGTTTTCCTATTTATTTACTTTTATTCTTGTTATCTTAACTCAATCCATTATTCCAACAAGGTAATCATCAAGGTGTCCATTATCATGCAGTTATCTTTGAGTCCATACATTGACATATATCAACATTATCATCATGGTTTTTATCATTTGTGTGTTGTTGTCATTTTTATCTTTGATTGGGAGTCAATCCTTTTACACATTATATCCATCCCATCATGATGTTTTATATCATGATGCATACTACCACGTGCTATATTAGAAATCAAGTGGTTGAGGATTATATACGATGTCATGCTACACTGGCAGTATCTCCCCTTGAAAAATTATTCATTATTTAATTAAATCATTTTGGTCATCTTTGACCACATCACATCATCACATTTTCCTTGATCGAATCAAAAAAATTAAACATTTTGGCTACATGTATGCTGATTAGGACATGCATCTCTAAATAAGCATATCAAAAAGTCATACACATTGTTTTATTATTATTCTTCATTATATTATCAAATTAGGTTTTTTATTCTATTCTTCATCATTTCTTATGATTTATTCCTTTCTTGGGTGAACTACATTGGCCTTATGCCTATTTATACTATGTAGGCAATGCTTAGTTATGTTTAGTTTTTGAGGTAAGCTCAATGAACATCATCTCATTATTCTTCAACCATTATTGTGTTCTTCTAATAATTTATTTCATTACCTTTACACATTCTCATCTTTGGTTTTCTATGGATTTTTAATTCTTTAAAAAGTCATTATACCATCACACCTATGTTTGTGTCATTCATCTAATCTTAATCTGTGTAACATGTTAACTCCTTGAGCTATGTTTTCCAATCAATCAATCTAGTCAATTAGACCAATAAACAATCAAATCTGCCATGCTGGGGAAAAATTACTAATCAATTGATCTCCCTCTTTGGGAAATTTCATCATTCAACCTTCTAATTTTGAGCTCACAACTTTAACCCTATTTGGAGCAATTCAAAGTGTGCATTTTGTTTCAGGATCAATCATTCCATAAGTCCACAACTTTCACCCTAATGGAATAATTCAAAGTGTACCACTTATCTTCCTTCCTAATTCCTATCTCTTTGAGGCAAATCATTTTTCTACTCTATCATCATTGGATATCAATGTGTGCAAGCATTAGCTCATATGGATTAGTCTCATCCATAGGTTAATCCCTCTCATTCTAGCTTCTTCATCTCTTTTTTGAGATTCCATCCATACCCTTCATGAATTTTTGAGGGTGAATCATGGGTCACTAATTATTTATTCATCTATATTTTTCAACTTTTTATTTATTTGAAAAAATGTTGCTTCATTTAGTGTCTCGCAATGCCTTCTCAATGAGGGGGAAAATGTAGACATTCAAAATCAGACACTTCATCTCGATTATAACTTTATTTCACTATCAATATTCATTTTTCATTACTCACTATCACTATTCATCATCACTTTTTCATTGTTCATTATTCACTATCACTATTCATTATCCCCTATGAATAATGGATCATTTCCTCCATTATCATTATTCATCACCACTATTCATTCTTCATTATTCACTATTCACTATTCACATCCTCATTTATTAAGTTAATTAATTCAAACTAGTTAACTAATTCTTCCTCAATTATAAATTCCATAGATTTTTAATATCCATAATTTCTAAGAAATCATAAATCATATTTATCCTCACATCAACCTATCTCATATCAAAATTTCAAAGAATGACATCACAGGTATGGAGGAGGAATAAATATAACTAGACCCATACCACTTCCATCACTCAACCAAATCTCAAGGAAAGTCAAGCCTATGCTTGATCCATGCCTCATTGGTACAACCCATACCTCTTACATCACATTATATTAGTTAATTAACCGTTGTTAATTAGCTAATCCATCACTTGTATAAATTTACATAGCTTTTTGGAATTTTATATTTATTTAAATCAAATAAATATATTTATTCTCATATCATCCCATAAATCTTACATCACTCAACCAAAACCCAAGGCAAGTCAATCCCATGCTTGGCCCATGACTCATTAATTTCAGCCTATCCCTTCCTCAACCATCCAAATTTGACCCATTGTCAACCGTCTATATTAAGATCAAGATGAATGGTCCTAATTAATTCACCATGCCTATAAATTTAAGGTTCTCCCTCCATTATAGACAAGCTTCTTGGACTTAAACTTACTCTGCCAAAATACATAAAATAATTTCATAATTCTCATAATAACTCTTAAGCCAAATTAAGTGTAGGCAAGGGGAGATGCTTCTCGCATGTGGAGTCAACATTGATAAATAAATTTAGCTATACAAGTTGAGTATAGATCTATTTTCATTTTGGTTAGCAAACAAAGTTTTCACATAAGTTATCAATGTGTTTATTTTATTTTCTATTGATTAGTTCATTGCTTATTAATCTTGCTCAATCTGAAGGATTAATCCTAGGGTGTTATGTTCTTCAAGTTGTTTTATATTTTATGTCACTAATGATTGAATGAACTCCTTTGTAATCTTAATCTATATATCCTACCATGTTCCATGCATTATACTTGAACTTTGTGCACAAAAAACTACACAAGTATTTGAGGCTAATGTATTGATGGTTTGTGGTCCTACTCAAATAAAAAACACCTCATTTGTGAAATTAAAAATCTTGGACATTGATCTTGTTGATATAAATGGTTAAATGAAAATTAAACTTAGCATTAAAATTTAATTTATCTATTTTTTTAATGAATTATCTGGTTTCAAGTATGGTTGTGTGCATTATAAATTTCTCACTCAAATCAAAATCAAAATATTAAAGAGGTGATGTTGATTGATATATTGTGCCTACTCAAAAAACTATGATAGAATATATTCCATACATTTATGATGAATTAAGGCTTACATAATATATGAAAATACATTAGCTTATAGAATTAAATAATACATATTTTTTGGCTCCTTTGGCATAATTATTATGAAAACAAATAAAATTATTTTTGTGTGCATTATAAATTTCTCTCTCAAATCAAAATTAAAATATTAAAGAGGTGATGTTGATTGATATATTGTGCATACTCAAAAAACTATGATAGAATATATTCCATACATTTATGATGAATTAAGGCTTACATAATATATGAAAATACATTAGCTTATAGAATTAAACAATACATATTTTTTTTGACTCTTTTGGCATAATTATTATGGAAACACATAAAATTAATGAGAAAAATTATATTTATGTCAAAAATGGAAAAACTAATCATGATAGTGAAATTTAAAAGTGTTGGATACAAGTCACACATGTTCAAAATCTAGTCAAAAAACCATTCACCAGAATAAGCTCTTATCGCCAAACAACTACACTCAATAAAATAGGGATTATATTATTTGATTAAAAGCATTTATAAAATTCTTGAATGATATAAACTTGAATTGATTATATATTTCAAACATGACCCTTGCATTTGTTAAATAGGATTGAGAGATAAAATTAGAAGCTTCTACCTAAGATCCTCTTCTGACAAGTGTCATGACATGTTCCCTAATTATTACTGATAAGTGTCCCTCTAGAGTTTTTTGTAGAACAAGCTATGAGACCTGCTAAAAACTAAGTGTGACAAGTGACACATTATTAGTTATTTAATTATTTACTAAATAACTAATATGCACACATATATACCTAAAGTATGTGTGCACAACCTACCTAATTATAGCTTAAATAAGATAGGTACATCAATACCTTCCAATAAGTGAATAATTAGGGAGGAAAGGAAGAAGATGGGTCCCAACTACGAGGCCATATTAGGTACCCATATAAAAGATATATAGATAGAATGTACAAGATGTATACAAGAAGGAAGGAATTCATCCCTAGTCCTCCACCAAGTATAACTTCTTTCACCCCAAGTAATGCTCGTAACTGAAGATAATGTGGTGTAGCTAAGGGTTTGGTGAAAATGTCTACAACCTATTTAGTTGTAGGCATTAACTCTAGAGAGATGACTCCATCATGTATCAATTTTTGAATGAAATACATGTGGATATCAATATGTTTCATCTGTTGATGCTCAACAAGATTGTGTGAAATGGCAATAACACTTTGGTCAACACACCAAAGTGTACTAGGGTTGTGCTATGGAAATCCAAACTCATGTAATAATTTTCATAGCCATAAAGCCTCTTGACTAGATTTAACAACTCCCTAGTATTCAACCTTAGTAAATGAGAAAAAAAATAGAAGTTTTCTTCTTGCATCCCCATGCAACTAGACTGAAACCAAGTGTATATACAAAACCTAAAGTAGATTTGTGGGTATCAACATCACCTTCCTAGTCTAAGTTAGTATATCCCAAAATCTTAGAAATACCCTATGAGGTATACTAGATGCCAAAATAAGTAGTGCCCCAAATATATCATATAATATTATTAACTACCTTCCAATGTCTCTCATGAGTCTCTTGAGAAAAATGAGATACGAGGTTGATAACAAATGTGATATCAGGATGTGTATGAGTTAGGTATAAGAGATTTCCTACAAGTTGTATATATAATGTGGGGTCAACTATAGGAGTCATATAATTTTTAATGAGTAAACATATGAATGAAAATGAGTAGGGGATGGCTTAGAATTATCAATATCAAATAGATGAAATAAGTTTGTGGCATACCTTTGTTGTCCAAGAGAGATTCAATTTCATGATTAATGGATCTACAAACCAAGGTAGTAGTGTAGAAGCCCTAAATCATTCATATCAAACTGATCCATAAACTTAAGCTTAATATCCTTGATCATGGGGATGGAGCTTCCTATTTGAATGAGGTACATAAAATATAAGAATGATCATATGATCCTCATATCTTTGGATATATACATTTAGATCAAAATGAAAATGTGAAAATCTAGATGCAAGCAAAAATGAATCCATCTTCTCATACCATGCATGTGGGACTTTCTTGAGCCCATAAAGAGAATGATAGAGCTTGCAAACTAGTGAAGAGTCTTGAAAAAACTTGGGAGGCTAGTCCATGTAGATCTACTTATGTATATCTCTGTGAAAGACAACACTCTTTACATCCATCTAGGAAACTAACTAGTGGTGTGATGTAGCAAGAGATAGTACTATGCAAATTCAATCCATCTTTACAACAGGAGCAAATGTGTTAGAGTAATTTATACTCTCAACCTATGAAAAACCCTTTGAAACTAAATGATATTTGTGATTTTCCATTGAATAATCTATTATGTACTTGGTCTTCTAGATTCATTTACACTAAACAAGTTTCCTTCGTTTAGGAAGGGGTACAAGATCTCAAGTGTGATTCTTCATGAGAGAAGAATATTCATCTTTCATAGCTACATCCCATTCTATTTTACTTGATGCTTCTAAAAATAATATAGGATCATTTTAAATGAAATTACTCAACAATGCAATACCAGATGTTTGTGATCAAGGTGTAGGAGGATCACCCATCAAAGAACCAACTACATCAATAGTAGACATAGCCCATTTGGGCATATATTGAGGATCAAATGGAGGAGATGGTGGTGTATTATCATCATAATTATCTAAATAAAAGTCACCTATAGTATAAAAATGAGGATGAAGGATAATGGGAGAAGAGGGTGGGGATGAGGGCTTAACTAGAGCAAAACTCTCATCAAAATTGACATCCTGTCTGAAAAATACATCATGAGATATGGGATCCAATAACATGTATGCCTTAGCATCATCACAATATCCAAAAAATATCAAAGTTTACTCTTCTTCTATATAGATTTATGTTTGTTATTAGGAACAAATGCCTATGTCATACTCCCAAACACATGAAAACTTGATACATCAGGTTTGGTCCTAGACCTAGCTTCTTTAGGAGTCATGTTCTGCACTTCTTTGTGGGGAATGTGGTTTTAGATATAATTAGCATAATTAATAGTTTCAAACCAATATTGAGGAGCCATATCCTTGGATTAAATCATACAATTAGACATTTACTTCAATATACAATTCTTTCACTCTTTAGCACCATTCTATTGAGGAGTATATATAACTATGAACTGGTGAAAAATACCATGTATAGTGAAAACGTACTGAAATTCATTAGAGATGTACTCCCCCCATTGTTTGTGTGAAATTGTTTGAGTGGGAGAGAAGATTGTTTTTTTTCAAAAGCCTTAAAGGATTTAAATGTCTCAAGTATCTCACTCTTACACTTGAGAAAGTATACTCAGGTCTTCCTGAAGTAATCATCAGTAAAAGTGAGAGCATACATGGCACTTGAAAATGAGCGAGTGAGGGAGATCATTGGATTACTATGTACAAGCTCAAGAGGTGCCTTTCCCTTTGGAAATGGTTTACATTGTTGCTTACCCATCATACAACTAGAATAAACTCCATCAATTTAAGAGATCCTAAGAATTCCAATCACCAATTCTTATGTGATCATTTGATAGAAGTATTGATAATTAAGGTGCCTAAATTATTCATGCCATAGTTTGTTGAGTGATTCAGCATTAACAATTGATAAAGATCCAATATATGGTTGAAATCCTTGAAATGTTTAGAGATGTGAACCAAGCTCTACACAACTTGTAGTCACAATACCCTATGGATTAGACAACTCTCAGATTACAACATTTTGTGGAGTAAACTCCTTAATCTTCCTCATGCCAGCATGACAAATTTGATACACAGATAAAACATTGGTGGAAAAGTTTAGAACATAGACTACATCATTGATACTACCATCTTGTAACTAGATAATACTAGTCTTTAGTACATCAACTTTTGAAGAATTTCCCACCTCAATCTAGGAAGTATTAGAAAATGAAGAGAGTATAACTTGAGAGTGTGTAAAGTGATGAGATGCTCTAGAATCAACAATCAAATTCTTCTCTAATGTAGTAAATGCCTATGCACTGAGTGCTTTCCCCTTACAAATAGGAGAAAGAATAGCTATTTTGTGTTTCTTGATTGTGGATTCCATATATTACATATTCTTAAAATAGTGAGACTAAGAAGGATTAGCCCCACCATAATAGTTGCAAGGTCCATATGTCTTCTTTTGTTTCCATTGTTGTTTAGGTTTATGAGGTTTGGAAGACTTAGTGGACTCAACAGGTTTAGAGTTTTTAGATGGCTTGGAAGATACATAGGCTTGAGAAGATGATTATTTAGATTTATTGGAGGGTGTAGTCTTTGTCTTGGGTTTAGGTTGACTTTTTGAGGTGCTAGTAACAAGTGCATGACTTGGGATAAGGAGTGCATCAAGTGTTATAAACTTAGTTTGCTCTCTAGTCACAAAATACTTCAAAATAAGGCCACTTAAACTCATCACCTAAAGCATCCATGGTGGTATAAAATGTAGATTCAAAGACACTAAAAGGACCCTTCAGCTTAGATAACATAAGAAATATGGCCTTTTTATCATTTTTGTCTTTACCAACTATGTGTAATTGGGATCAAAGATGTATAAATTTAGAAAGAAATTCTTTAATTATGAGGAAATTATATGGTGAAAGAGAGGATAGGTTTGCATCTAGTTTGAGCATTTTGAACTCATTAACTTTATCAAAAAGGGTGTTAAGTTTTTCCCAGGATTATTTTGGTGTTTTTCATCAGTAATATGAAAGAGAAGGTTTTTAGATATATTGAGGCTAATCAACCCATGTGCCTCATCTTGTTTACATGCTAACAAATAATGATACTTCTCATTAGTGAAAGTTGGGGAAATATCATTAAAAATGTGCCAAAGACCTTTTACCTACATAAGTTGTTGCATATTTGGTTTCTAAATGTGATAAATTAGACATTGTGAGTGGCTTGAACAAGTGTGCATTCGATGAAGAAGTCACCATGCTTGTAAAAGAGGTTAATGTGTATGTTGAGTAATACCAAGAATGCATTCACTTAAGATTACAAATATGCCTATAGGATATTGAGAACCATCAAAAATGCATCCAAAGGTCTTTAATAATTATAAATATGCTAAAAATAAAATATTATCCCTAAATGTGAACTACATTTTCAAAAAAGACATGTCTCGAAGGTGGTTTTTAAAGTTTATGATAATATTTAAAGGCAATATTTAAAATGGAAATAATCCTTCATAATAAATACTTGGATTTTTGAAAATACCACCTATCTATTTTAATATTGCATCATCCCTTTTATTATTATTATTATTTTAAAAAACTAGTAAAGTGATTTTTTACAACTATAAAACTAGGAGGTATCTTTTGAAAATAAAACCATATTCTCGAAGAAAACCATGGGTTTTTCTAAAAAATTCTTTATTTTTAGCATGTAAAGAATGTTCATTTTGGGATAGGTATCGTACCATCAAGATGTTTACACTTTACTCTGCCAAACGATCTAATACATTATGTTGAAGAATTATATTATTGAAGGAGGAGTTAGTTGTTTCAAGGGTGCTCATCTCCTCTTAAGATCTTCACACTTTTCTACCAAGCCTTTACTAGTCAATTGAAAATTAAACAATGCACTAAAAGCTACAAATTTTTTTACAACATGCACAGGCCCTATTGGTAGGCATTGCTAGACAAATCAGTAAATGCTTAGAATTAAATACCAACTCAAAGTTCAAGATGCTAAGTTTATTTTTTTAATTTATAATTACATACTTGATGTTTTTCTTCACAAGATAATATTTTCTTCTATACTTTCATGGTGAAAATACTAGCATTGGCCCACAACTACTCCATTTTATCGATACAAACACTAGATTAGGTAACTTTTTCTTTCCCCTTAGCATATTTAGAGTGAAAACCTCAACCACCTATAGAATTTAAGGTCTATGGATGTTTTCTAGGATAGAAGGTTTTCTACTCTTTGAAAATCCCACATTGAGCCCAAAAAATCTCATTTTCTCTTCTACATTATCTAACAGGGCATACTAGTTGGAAACTAACTCAATGACACAGGGGTTTCAAATCCCACTTTCCATGTTTATCATTAGGTTGAGACCTTTTAAACACATCTTCTAGTTTTTCCCCCATGCTCAATCAACTTGGAAATGGATTCATGCCTGTTTCAACCTTTTCTTCTAGAATATTTACTTGGAAAATGGTTCCTCTTAGGGACTCAACCATGTTACCTACAAGAATAACATTTTTTGGTAGTTCTCCCATGTTTATTTTTTTTTTTTCATATACAAAAATCTATAAATTGTGATATTTTTAATATTGAAGATAAGTAAAGAGATTTTTTAATGATTAATAAAATTATTATAATCTCCACTATTTTACTTCAGATCCAAGTGTAGGTGGAAAGGGTACTCTTGGAAGTGGGTCACCTCCAAACTCTCTTAGATCACTAGGGTAACACTCTATGTTGTCAATCAGGTGCCTAAAAATATGTCACACTATCATTCTCCCTTTAAGATTTAGGGCTAAGGTTTTCATCGTCACTGATCTAGGAGAAGTCAAAGCTCCTCTCCCCATTCCTAATGGTATTTTCCTCTTAGTGGGGGTGGTTTGTTTGACCATCTCAGACACAATGGTGGAAATAGCTATTAACATGATTCGTTATCAGCCAAAGGACCAAACTGTAGACACCACACATTTCATTCCATTACTGTAACAACATGAGATTTCTCTAGGCCGACAAAAGAGAGGATTTTACTAACTAGATGTTATGGTAATAAATAATTCCTTATAAAAATAAAGAACAACTGGATCATAGAAAGGGCATGTGTTATACAAACATGACAATCAATTTGTTTTATATCGAGTTAGTATTTATATCATAGAATTGTAATAGAATATTGTAGCATAGAAAAATAAAGATACAAAGAATAATTATAAGAGGTTATAGAGTAAAGTAACCTATGTAATTGCTTAATATGGTATAGTGTAATGAGACATATAATCATTACACTATACCATATTAAGAAATTACATAGGTTACTTTATATATGTGTGTGTGTGTGTGTGTGTGTGTGTGTGTGTGTGTGTGTGTGTGTGTGTGTGTGTATATATATATATATATATATATATATATGATTGTGTACTGTGTACTATGTGATTTACCATGAATATAAGCACTACTTATTTTTCAATGAATGTTAAGGATTTTAACCATTACCAACCCTTTATATATAATATATATATATATAAAGGGTTGGTAATGGTTAAAATAATTAACATTCATTGAAAAATAAGTAGTGCTTATATTCATGGTAAATCACATAGTACACAGTACACAATCATTCCTACTCTAACTTATATATATATAAAGTTAGAGTAGGAATGATTGTGTACTGTGTACTATGTGATTTACCATGAATATAGGCACTACTTATTTTTCAATGAATTTTAAGGATTTTAACCATTACCAACCCTTATGTTAAATTAGTCTAACTAATTTTAAACTTTATGAATATAAATTATTTGTAGCCAAAAACTTTACATTTTATGTTAACATTTGGTGGTGTTGCACAGACTTGAGCTAACTAATGTCTAGGGGGACATATCTTTTAGAGTTATATAATCCTATGTTAATAGAAATAGAAGTGTGGTGCAAAGAAAAAATAAAAAAATCACACAAAAGCTAAAAGAATAAGTAAAATATTATCATAAATAAAAGTATCATTATTTAGACCACAATAAGAATGATTTTGGGTTACCTTTTCACAACATTTGTGGCCTTGAATACTATAGCAATCTAAGCATATAGAAGGTTTCCAAATTCATATTAAAATATCAATTTAGTTGACTATGGAAAATCTTAAGGCTCTCCAATAACTCAATACACCCATAACTTAGGCTATTGATTACTGGTTTGAGACTACCCTCAATTCATTAATCATAGTTTGGATTATATAAGGTTGGGCGAGATTCAACATGAAAAAACTTGATTTTTTTGAAGGGGAAAGGCAAATTTTCTTGAACAAAGTACTGATCCTCATCTGTAAGTTATTTTTGTATTGAGGGATAAAAAAATAACGTAAAAATTTCCATTAGGGGACAAGCACCTAAGGGATGGTGTGTGAAAAGAAGGGGGTCCTCAAAAGATGTAACCACTCAAAATATTTGGTCTAAACAGTTGTGGGAGGTTAAATAATTATAGGGGGATAGGAATGTAAGTGTCAAGTAAAATAAAATTAGTTAACGATAATAATATTTTATTAATAATTTAACGATAGTTAAGAAAAAATGGTGATTGAAGAGATGAAGAATTAGATGGAGGATGAGAGAATTTAGTCAAAAATTAAGAAATTAATATAAAATAAAGAAGGGAAAAAATAATGTTACAAAAAAATACGATGATAAAGAAAATGGATTTGACCTCTACTAGTAGAAACACTAATATTAAAAATCTTAATACTATCCCTCTACCATAAATAGATGAGTTAGTATTCACATCGTGAGAAGACACAAACATAGATAATGCAAGAAATAGAATAGAATAATTTTTATATACCACACTGCAAAAAGTAATCTATGACATGTCTAAGGATTAACATTTTTATATGCATTGTTGGGAGCACCCAAATTATTTAAAATATTAGGTATAGAAGACCAACTAATTATGATTAGTTTGGTTCAAAGTGGATGAGGCCTAGATAATATTGGAATAACAAGTGAGGAGAAGATGATTAATATATGAGATGTTAATTATATAATATAACAAAGGGAGGAAATTTTATTAATAGAAAGAAGTTTGAAAATAAGTACTCAAGACAGATTTTTTTACATATAATATAAAAGAATAAATAGACATGGAAAGAGATTTTAACCTTCTGGAGAAAGGTGATTATGAGATAAGTGTTAGTAGTCATAGTATAGAAATACAACATAGAGATAAGGAGGAACATAACTTAATAGAAGGAAGATTAGTTAATGAAAACATTGGTGAAGTTGTCTAATTAGATATAGAAGATGTTGAAGAAGAGATTGAAAGTGATGCAACCTCCTCAAACCCTTACCACAAGAATCCCCAGAGGAAATGAACCCTTTGGACAAATCACCATCCGCATGTTACTTCACAATAAATTCACACATCCAGCATTTAGATAAAGATATATATTCATTCAAGATTAAGTAGCAAACCAATACCAAATTCATAAGGAACAGATTGAGAAAAGAAAGGAATTTATAAATAATTAAGTGGAAGCATTAGAAAGAAGATATTTCTAACGAAATTTGAAGAGAAATAAAGGTTATAACCTAAATATGGTTAAACAACAGAAATATAAACAACAACAACAATTTCATAGTACTACAAGAGCTAGTACATTAGTTAATTAGGCAATAATAGTATCAATCCTAGTAGTAGTATTCCTCAACAACCTAAGAACACTAAAATGTCACAAATCAAATGAAGCTACCATTGTTTGTCAAAGACACAAAGGATGCATAAGAACATTTATGTGTTAGAATTATACCATATGAGTCATAATATTATGAATGAAAGGGTGATGCCATTTTATTTTTTTTAACATTAATGGATGATTCACTTAAATAGTACATGAAGCCTAACACTAGAAATGCCACTACAGAGGTTGACATCCAAAAAGCCTTCAAGGGTTATTTTCATCATCTAGACACCAAAAAAAATTATCATCAAGATGAGAGACCCAATACAAAAGGCTAAGGAATCTATAAAATATTGTGATTGATAGTTTAAATTCATAGTGCGTAAATTAGAGGAGCCTCTAAATGAAAAATATAGAATAAAATGGTTTATATCTAAACTATTACCGTGACTTAGAACTAATATGAAAGGGATTTTTTTTTAAACATTCACTGAAACATTGGAAATGACATTGCAATTAGAATCTCAGTCCTAGAAATCACACACACACACACACACACACACACATGCACGCGCACACACACACACACACACACACACTCACACACACACACACACACACACACACACACACACACACACACACACACACACACACACACACACACACACACACACACACACACACCTCATTAAAATACAATGCTGAAAGATTTTAGTTAGATTTGGAACAATTAAGATTAAAATAAGAGATACAAATGAAAGGGGATGACTATGAGACATCACATAGTAAGCATACACCACCATGAGCAAGAATTTGGTGTATAACTTGTTGTGGAGAAGGACATTCTATGATAGAATTCCCCCATAGTGATATGGCAAAGAGATCAATGATAATAAGATTAATATAACCATAAATAGGGATGACACCAATAATTCAACAAGCTATATATGGTGAGACAATTTATTTTAGAATCTACTAAGTATATGATCAACATCCACAATGCTTATGTCCCATGTTGAAAGTGATAACACCTATGAATCAATTAATGTAATACACTAAATGTAGATCATTCAATCACTACAAACAAAATGTATTCGTTATAGATGCACTTGGGATGTACAAGACACCAATCAGAGAAGAGTGGAAAATGTTCAACAAATTCTGCTACTATAACTACCCATGAACAATCCTAATATACAAAAGCTTGGTCAAAAATATAAATCACCTCCTACAATTCAAAAAAATTTAACTCCATATAGCCAACCATAATACTATAACAATCAAGGAAGGTATAGAGGAGGCGGCCAAGGCAGGTATATAGGAGGATACTATAGAAGGGGAAATTGCCAAAGGGAAAGAGGATAAAATCATTATTAAATAACCAAGGTTTTTTAATTTAGGTTAAATGGGGGGTATTTTTTTGAACTAGAGTCCCTAAACCCTATTAGAAGTTCAAGTACAAAAGAAACAATAGGCTATCCAAGCCACATAGAAAAACAAGGACCAACAGTCCAAAAACATCTATAAAATAGCCCCGATATAGCTACAAAACAATAAAAAAACTAATCTAATTCCAAGATTCCAAACACATCTTCCCAGAATGCCTTCATTTTATTGAGATTCATATATATTTACATCAATAAACTTTCACGATCTACTGTGTGTTGAGCACTACTACTCTACCCCTTTTTACCCTTAACTTTCCCAACATAGTTGAGTTCAAATAATTCTCTAAGATGTGTCTTAAGATTTTTAACACTTTGAATACCTTCATATATTATAGTCTTACTATAATTAACAAGAAAACTTATCTTATTTCATAGATTCTCATTATCATGTTCTAGTAACTCCACTCTAAAATTCAAGTGCTAAATCTAGTTGTCCTCTTCTCTATCTACCAAGGTTTGAGACATTTTAGCACTATCTTGTTGAAGTACATTCATATTTCCTTTTAGATACATAATCTCATGCATAAACCACCTCATTATGGCTTTCTGAAGGTTGAGTTCTTTCATGATTCTATCTACGTTCTCCTTGCCTTTGAATAAAGCCACCAGATTATTGAACTCCACATTTTGGTCCTATATATATGATTGTGTACTGTGTACTATGTGATTTACCATGAATATAAGCACTACTTATTTTTCAATGAATGTTAAGGATTTTAACCATTACCAACCCTTTATATATAATATATATATATAAAGGGTTGGTAATGGTTAAAATCCTTAACATTCATTGAAAAATAAGTAGTGCTTATATTCATGGTAAATCACATAGTACACAGTACACAATCATTCCTACTCTAACTTATATATATATAAAGTTAGAGTAGGAATGATTGTGTACTGTGTACTATGTGATTTACCATGAATATAGGCACTACTTATTTTTCAATGAATTTTAAGGATTTTAACCATTACCAACCCTTATGTTAAATTAGTCTAACTAATTTTAAACTTTATGAATATAAATTATTTGTAGCCAAAAACTTTACATTTTATGTTAACATTTGGTGGTGTTGCACAGACTTGAGCTAACTAATGTCTAGGGGGACATATCTTTTAGAGTTATATAATCCTATGTTAATAGAAATAGAAGTGTGGTGCAAAGAAAAAATAAAAAAATCACACAAAAGCTAAAAGAATAAGTAAAATATTATCATAAATAAAAGTATCATTATTTAGACCACAATAAGAATGATTTTGGGTTACCTTTTCACAACATTTGTGGCCTTGAATACTATAGCAATCTAAGCATATAGAAGGTTTCCAAATTCATATTAAAATATCAATTTAGTTGACTATGGAAAATCTTAAGGCTCTCCAATAACTCAATACACCCATAACTTAGGCTATTGATTACTGGTTTGAGACTACCCTCAATTCATTAATCATAGTTTGGATTATATAAGGTTGGGCGAGATTCAACATGAAAAAACTTGATTTTTTTGAAGGGGAAAGGCAAATTTTCTTGAACAAAGTACTGATCCTCATCTGTAAGTTATTTTTGTATTGAGGGATAAAAAAATAACGTAAAAAAGATAATAATAAAATAAATGGATGATATGACATGTTATATGCCAAAACAAGCGAAATGAAGAAATAAACATAGATAATAAATGAGATTAATTTCATTAAAATGGCTTGACATTATTATTGAATAGATGAAATAAGCTATAAACCAAGGGTTTTGATAACATAAAAATTACACAATTGTTTGAGAACCTACACTATAGAAATTTTGTGGGAAGTGTTCATACTCTATTAGAAAACAATTTATCAACTATTGAGATAAAGAAAATATGGAACTTCCCCATGTTATCATCATGGAATAAATTAGGCAACGTAAGTATAAGAAACATTTCATCAAATCAGAAAGTTTGGATTCCTTAGGGGCCTTTTCTAAAGTTTCCTCTCTCATCACACATGTAGAAGATACTTATAGATATATCAAGACACATTTAGCATAAATTAATCATAGGAATTTGGAGGTAGATAGAAGTGTCATGATGTAGTTAAACCCAAACACACAATTGTTACAATACAAGGAGTACAACATCATCTTGAAGATGAAATTAGATGCATGGAATTAGTTCCCATATTTTATCTTGATGAAAAGCACAACAAAATTGATATTGATCAGAGCCCATGATAATATTGTATGTTTGGACCAACCCTACTGCATCACACCAGATGTGATTCAAACTATCATAAGACTTCTACATGAAGGAAATCCCACTCAAAAGTATGATGGAAATAATAATGTTAGTACAAGATCCCTGGCCATGCTTACAAGGACAAAATTTAATAACCAATCCCTATCAATTCAAAACATAAAATGTATCAAATTCATATTTTAAATAAAATCCATTACTTGGAAGGTATACTACATAAACAAACATAACTCAATAATGATAAAAATTTGGAAGATAACATACGACATGGTATTCATAGTTAGTATGACTTAGATATTTCACTTCATAAATAATACTTGGACAACCCCCAAAAAAATAAAGAAAATTAAAACTATCTATGACTTCTGATATGGTTCACTTATTTTAGTAGTTGTTATGTACTTTACACACACTATTATGTGACACAAGGGGTTAGTAGAATGGAGTTCAAATTTATACCATAGGATTCCAAATAGTAGTTGTAATTAAAGCTATCCCCATATTATATGACGTAGGAAAGTTTATTGAATGGGAGAAAATGATTAGGAATTTGGTAGAGGGGAGAATCTAAATTTACAAATTATTCAAAAATATTATACAAAAGTCCAATGCACCATAGATGTAGACAAAATTTACATTGATCTTTATGGTAAAAAATATGTACCCCTTACACCACTACCCTACAAATTTAGTGATGGACAAATTGATGGTGTAATTATTAGAGTTAGAAGTCTGCTTCTAGACCTTAGGGCACAATAATTCTTTAGTGAACTTGGGGTGGGTTCTCAACAAAGGGAGGAAGAAGAAGAGATCCCTAAAAATGGAACACCATTACCGTAGGAATAAATAGATGCATCTCATCCTCAATATAGTATGCACATATCCTTAAGGTTAAGGAGACAAGTCATAAATTTAGAAATAATAAATGAAGAATAATATGAGGAACATGACATGACTACATTTGTAATTAAGTATTATGCCACCAAGAAGAGTTGGTAGAATAAGATATGGAAACAAAAGGTACTCCGTTGTACTCCCTAAGGAATAAAAAATGATCACCTAGAGAAGGGATGTCACCAAAAAGAAAAAGAAAAATTTAGACAACAATGGAATGAGAGGGGTTACCTATAACATCTTTAGCATCTATAAAAACTCTTTTACAAATGAGTGGATAAAAAAGAGGGAGATTTTATTGACCACAGCTAAAAGATCAGGGAAAAAAGAAGTAAAAAGCATTAAAATCTAAGGGTCAAGGTCAAACATGGGTGACATATTCTGAAACAAATTCCTTTGAATAAAGGGAGGAAGAATAAATGGAGATCAAATAAGATAAGGACATTGCCACGAAGGTACCAAATATGAATACTCTCCCAGGTATATTCCACATCAAAGGTAGAATATATAAAGTGGGAAGCCTACATAAGGATGGGGATACCATAGGTAAGAATAAGTGATAAGAGAAATTCTAGACTATGTGGAGCTTAATCCATATGAGTTAGATGATGTAATATGATGCCTTCAAGAGTATCTATAGGATATACTCATACATACAAAGAAAATGATAAAAGAGGCTTAGATGATAGTAGATAAATATTAGGAGGATGCATTAAATAAAAATGTTTGTGGAATCACAAATGTCTCTGGAATACCAAGAAAGATTAAGGAAGCTCCAACATATGGAGTTAAGAACTAAACAAAAGATAGATCTTATTTATGAGGCCCTATAAAAGAAAATACAACTATTAAAGTCCAAATAACTAGAAGAGGAGATAATCCAATAGTGCAAGTAATTAGAACAAGAACTTGAGGAAGAAACTAAGGAGATCTAGGAAATTGTGGAGTCAACTACTCAATAGGGTATAAAAATGTTATAAAATAAGAAATCAGAAAGGGAAGAGGCAGAGAAAATAAGTATAGAGAAAGAAATATAAAAGAATAAGAAGCAATCATGAAACTAGAAGAGAACATGTAGAAGGAACAAAAGGAAAAAATGATAAAGGATATAAAAAATAAGATAGTAGAGGAGGAGAGAAAAATAAAAGAAGAAAAACAAAGGAAATTAGAAGAGGAGAAAAATGAAAGACAAAAAATAGAGGAGGAAAATAGAAAAGAAAACAAGAAATTATAAATTAGAAGAGGAGAAGAAAAATGAAAAGGAGATGGAAAAAAAATGAAGAACAAGAAAAAATAGAAAATGAATCAAAAGAGAAGGGGAAAGAGATAAATATCCCATATACAAGTTCTGAAGTAGCAAGGGATACAATTCAAATTTCAACATAGAACACCTTGAAAAAATTGACAACCAAAAAGAGTAGCACAGTTACTCCCATGGACCCCTTGAAGAGAATAAAAGTAAAGTTGGTAAGGCCCAAACAAGTTGCATCCACTATTTTGGTGCCAAAAAGTTTTCTTTAACCTATTTTAGGAGAGAAAACTCAAGTATCCATACAAAAACTGACCCCAATATAAAAGGAAATAGTTGGAAAAACTCTCATTAGGAGTGTCAGAGAACATTGGATGGTATGATGTATGGCTCTTGAAGAAGGTATCAAAACATGCCTCAATGCATTAACTAATACCTACCCATAATATGACCCTGATACAATATTGCCAATAGAGAAACAATTGGAGGATATTATGGATAATTTTATAAATCATAAAAAAGCCACAATTGATAAAAGCCTAATAAAACTTGAGGCAAGGGAGGACTATAAGGAAGAGTTATTATGGCCACTCAGAGAAAAAAATTAAATAAGAATAGTAGAATACAAGGATCGAGTATGGAATATGAATAAAAAACTATAAAATATGACCACCTACTTTGCTAAGTCACTCAATTGGCCTCTATGGACATAAGACAATAAAAAAGAGTAAAAAATGAAAAAATAGTTGATTTCAATCTCCACTAGCTTTGAATCTCAACACATACCTTCATGTCAAAATAGGCTAAGATGATATCTTTATAGGAGTAGTATACATAAAAATATGCACAACATCTATCAATCTATGAATAAATAGAGGACTATGGTGTGTACTTGAGCAACCAAATAGAGACAATGGAGGTGTGAGTAAAGACTTATATAGATTATTTAGACACATTAAAAAAACTCCAATCCTGAATGACATAGTCATGGCAACAAAAAAATATGACCATAGAATACAAGATCATGGAAATAAAGAGGGCCATTATTGACTAGGAGAATTTTTCAAATATCATGATAAGTAAATATGAGAATTAATTTTGAAGTGATTCAATAAGATAATTAAATAATTTTTAGTACCTATTAGAAATTAAAGTTGTCTTGAAGACAAGACAAAGGTATAAAAGTTAGTCAAATGTTGGTAGAATTATATATCAATAAAAATACCAAAGTGCAAACACTTCAGAGTTGATTTTGTTACCATAGCAGCATGTCACTTTTCTAGGCAAAAAAAATAGAGGATTTTACTAACTAGATGCTATGGTAAGAAATAATGTAGTGCAAAAACAAAAGATGACTGGATTAGAGATAGGACATGCCTTAACAAACATGATTTTTGAGTTTTTTGTACTGAGTTAGTATTTATATCCTAACATTGTAATAGAATAACATAATGTAGAAGAGGAAAGATACATAGAAGAATTATAATAGGTTATAGAGTAGAGTAACCTATGTAATTTTTTAAGGTGGTATAGTGTAAAGGTATATCTAAACATTCATTTTATTCAATCGTTTATATATATGAGTGTGTGTGCAAATAAAGATGAGTTAGAGTAGGAATTACTATGTATTGTGTACTATGTGATTTATTATGAATTTAGACATTATTTATTTTTTAGTGAATGTTAAGGATTTTAGCCAATACTAAACCTTGCGTTACATTAGTCTAACTAAAGTTAACCTTTATTAACATAATATATTTGTAACCAATAGCTTCATATTTTATGTTAACAGTGGCTAGGGTGCTCCTCCCCAATACAAGATTTCTCACCTATCTCTTTCCATTTACCCCTCTCAACAAGCCAAGGATTCTTAACATAAGTATAAGATTGGTGGGTGGGAACTTGTATTAACACTATGGATCATCTAGGCACTAGTGGTTGATGGGACAACCCTAATAGTCCCCCCTCCTCCAGCTGCCATGTTAACCATTGTTTCCTAATGCTCTTGGTATTTATGTTTGTTAGTACTCATTGTTATCTTTTTTTATTGAACTGCACTTGTATTATGGCTTTAAATATTATACAAAATTAATTTTGGCACTGTGATATAATTTATTATCTTCATTATTTTTTAGTTTGATGTGATGTGTATTATGGGGTGTGATTTTTTTCACCCATCCTTTTGTAAGATCAATATAATTAAATATTTTTATTATTAATAAAAGTTCGCTTTTCAAATAATAATAAAAATAGTCAAGGTATATATTTTTTTATTGAAACATCTTATCTATTACTTTAAAAATATAAATATTACATGTTCTCTCAAAAGATAGGTGGTATGAGAGCACACCCTAAAACATGAATTAAAAAACAATGGGTGGAAAATGGGCTTGAGAATCAAAACCAAAATTTATACTATAATTATTGTACTATACAGTATGGTTTTGATTCTCGAGGTCATTTTAAACCCCCTCATGGGTACACTGAGGGAAGGTGGAAAAAATAAGATGATGGTTGGAGCATACTTGATATCTCTTCCTCCTCATGGGGGAGTTTGGGAAGATAGGGTATATTTTAGAGATGAATATTCGTTAATTTATGAATATTATATTTTTTTAAATTTATTTTTGGTCATTTATTAGGGTCACTACATAAGTCAAGATTGCTTAAAATTTTGAAATATAAAATATTTTTGAGGTCAACTCGCTAACCATTTACAATAATTTCTTAGTTAACCATTCAATTCACTATATATATATATATATATATATATGCTACCATAGGTAACCATCAAAATATATTTTTGACAACTACCCCATGATATCAAACAAGCACCCAACATGTAAGAAGCTAAAATGGAATGATAGAATCCACACCACAGCTGAATGACTGCAGTAAAATGGTAGCATTTAAGATGCAACCAATTAACTAAACCAAATGATAGCATCTACATTACAACCAAATAGTAGAACTGAATGAAAACATTTATGCTAAAACCAAATGGCAGAACTAAATGACAACATCCATGCTAAAACTTATTATTTGAATTGAATGGAAGAATCCATGCTCAAAACCAATTGGTTACAACTAGATGACATCATCTTGGTTATAATCGAAGGGTGTAGAACTAGATGGTGGCATTTTAGGCTCTAGTTGAAACCAAACTATAGCATCCTTGTTCATCATGGAATATAGTGGAAACCACAAAAAGATAGGCCAATTATCAAAAAAATTAAGCAAATTATCTTATTTTAAAGAGCCAATAAAAAATCCCACACAATCACAATGCACTCAAAATACAGATACTTATTATTTTTTTTAGTTTGTATTAAATTTAATTTTAACTGTTGAATAATATCAAAACAAATTTACATGCAAAAATTTTCACTTGTCATGATTGTATCTCACAAGAAAGAATTAATCAGAATAGCATGTCACCCCCATAATATTATATTGATTATGACATGACACCACTCAAAGATGCTCCTCTAGATTTTGATTGCAATGATCATGAAACTGAACTACCAAACGAGATTGTTGGTTATCATCAAACACTAAGTGCAACTGAAAACTCCACTCAAAAATCTTTGTGAAGAAAGAGAAGTAGATAGGTAATTAGAAGGTCCTTTAAGGTGGATTGGGCAACAAAATTTCCCTTCATTGAACTTGTATAGCGTAAAATAGAAATGATACTCTAATAGAATGCATATGTACAATATGTATCTAAAAATTAGGAAAAGAACACAAAATGCAACTTAAGTTGGACACAATTGAGAAATATTGTATAAAATTATATGTGAGAGTGAAGCACACAGATGGATAGACAATAAGAACACACAAATGGAAAAATGTATAAGAATGCATGCATATAAGATATACACACGAGTATGAAAATTATAAGAACTGTTAAAAACATCTTGTTGAGAAAGGGGGAACAATCGAAGCTCAATTTGAAAAAGTTATGCATTCCCATCTAAAGGCCAAATATATACAATTATCTACTGTATACCATATTCTAAAAAAGGGCAGACATATTTCTAATTTTTTATGTTATAAGATTTAATTTCAACATAATGGATTTCTTGATATTGCATAATCACATTGGTTAGATAACAGTGCTTGGAAAATGGAAAAATGTCTAGTAATAGTTGAGAAGAAGGATTTGAAACAAAAAATTCAAAATTCATTGTTCATCTCACTATCCATTGATGAAGTCACAACAATTGACAACACATCCTAGGTTTTCATGCATGTTTATACTTTTGAGAGCTCTTCAAGACAACTTTATCTATAAGTTGTTCATAAAATGATAAAAAATTATAATACTAAAAACTTTCACAAATTGGTCATATCTAATTTGAAAGATAAAGCTGGCATGCATGATTATGCAATAGCTACAAAGTTGGTGTGTGTTGGGGATGATAGTTCATAAGTTATACAAGGGCATATAAATGGTTTGTGTGTTTGACTTCAAACAACAATTACCCCATATACGATTCTGATTCATTGCATGGCTCATAGGATGAATCTTACATACAAAATAATTAGTAAATTTGTTAATGTCACAAAAATGGAAGAGCTCCTTCATAACTTACATGCTTATATGTCAAGCAATTCAAAAATATTTTTAGAGTTTCAAAAATATGAAATAGGAGTGACTGATGGTAAAAAATTATTGAAAGATGTTGATACAAGATGGATTTCTATGTATGAAAGTGCATGCAATTTTTAAAAAAAATATCCATCATTTGTAGGTTTTATATATAAATACCATAGAAAAGTTGACAAGGTAAATTTTTTGTTATACCATTTAATATATTTGAAAACATTATTAAAATTATATGGAATTATCTCAATGTTGAAATAAATTAATTGTCTAATAAAACATGCTCAAGAGAGATCCATTTAATTGTTGAATTCATACAGTTGAGAAAATGGGTATATTAATCTCTAGATATATTATACACTTCGATTGAAAAGTTTGAAGGATTTGTTTTTAGAAGTTGGCAAATTTTGATAGATTTTATGAATATTGAGAGCTATTTGAAATTTAATATCAATGATAATATTTTTGTCATCATTAATGGCAAGGAGATATCAATACACACTTTATACAGAAGAATTGATCTTGTGGGACCTGAAATTGAAAAAAATACCTATAACACATATTCTATATGACACTGCTATATTTAAAATGCAAATGAAATTGAATATAATTTTACTAAACTTATCTACTGAGATTAGAGATTATTTTCAAAGGGATGATTTGTTTAAGGCCATGGCAATTGTGAATCCCATATTTTGGAATAGTGATAATGGTCAAAAGTTGATTAGCATTTTATTTCACAAATACATAGGTTCTGTTGTTAATAATTTTAATAAATATGTAGAGATCAATGAAGTTAAAATAAAAGATATTTTGGAAAAATATTTACTAACATCTTAGTCAACACATTTTGAAATTACAATGTTTAAACAATATCACCTTTTAAGCGAACTGGCAAAAAATGGGGCAATTACATGGCTATGGAAAAAACTTTATCCTAATAGAATCTTGTAGGAAAGTATTATTAAATATTTTTGATTATATAAACTTTGTCAAATAAGGATTCTGGGCTCAATGGAAGATGAATGAGTATTTAGTGTACTATCTTTCATTAAGTCAAAAATTTGAAATAAATTGGATAAAAATTTAGAATCCTATTTGAGATTTTATGTCTCATGTTATGTTGTGGACATGTTTCCTTATGAAGAACTCTAGAAACATGGATTTATTTAACTGAAATAAGAGTCATCAATAATATAGTGACTAATAGAGAAGATGTAAATATTGACACTGAATATGCCACTGACATGGCATATGTAAATGTCATTTATGATAACCAAGTTTGTGTAGAATTGTTTTAACTACTCGAGTTTTAGTTTTATATTTATTATAATTATTATAATCTAAAATATAAATTCATATCATTTTTGATATTGTAAAATATTTCAAATACTAAATTCATTAAAATTGTTGATAAAATTATCTTTTAAAATATTTATTCCATTCATTATGCAACTTTCCCTTTTATTTAATTGGTTATTCAAAATTTCAAATGGGTCATAATATTTTTGTATTTTTTTAAGATTGTATTGTTAAATACATATTTTTATTACTTTTTAAAAACATAAATTTGGTATTGTAGAACCGTATTAATAGTTTTGACCTTAATTTTTAGCTTTAAAATATGAATATTGAAGTTAAATACCAAGGTGATAGAAGATGATAAGCCTATTGAACAACATGACCAAATTGAAAAGAAAGAAAAAAAAACTCATGAATATTTGAGTATAGTAAAAAAAACCCAAGAAAAAACTTTATCATTGAATTGGATTAAATTTTCATGCAAAAAAATAAATGTTTTACTTAGTAGTTGTCAACCAATGAAGTTTCCATTGACGGTTGACCAGCAACAAACCATAATTATTACCTAGACTCTACATCCATAATAACTAGACCTTTTCTATTATCTAAAATAATAATAATAATTGAACAATATGAAAGCACATCAAATTTAAATTCATGCTCAATTTGAATCCATAGAAAAAATAATTGCAGTCTACATCACCATGTTATTTGAACTACATCAACTCAGAATATGCATGCAAGATGATAAATGAATCATAACTCAGTAAAATGAGAGTAATTAAAACTTAATAAACTGATCTTTGTAAATTCATACTTAACATTATCATTTTAAATTATTTTTTTAAAAACATAACATTATCTTTTCAAATGTAATAATGAGTTTGCAACATCAAAAAATTCAAATTCAAATTCATGCTCAGTTCAAATCCTTACAAAAAAAATTGTAGTCCACATCACTATGTTCATTGAACTACATCAACACAAAATATGCATGTAAAATGATAAATGAATCATAACTTAGTAAAATAAGAGTAATTAAAATTTGATAAATTGATATTTGCAAATTCAAACTTTAAATTGTCATTTCAAAGTATTTTTTTAAAAACATAAGATTATCTTTTCAAATATAATAATGATGCAACATAAAAAAATATCATTTTTTTTGTAAAGACACCTCACTGTACATACATTTTGTCACTCCCATCATCCACATTGTTACCACCATCCTTACAAATCCCTGCATGTCCTTATTTATGTCATCCTTTAATATCCCTGGCCTTTCAAGATCTTGTACAACAAAATTAATATGAGTGAGATTTTATTTTTCTTCTTTTGCAGTATCTCTTGTAGAAAGTAGACTTGGACCGACATATGTTTTTTACTTCAATAAAGCATTGGGGTCCCATCCTTGCTTCTTAATGATTTTTTTGAGTGTGTTATTATTTTTATTTAATAGAACACATTTCTCTTTAAATTGAATGACAAAATATAATTTTTTTCATGCATTTTTTAAATGCACATTGAGGACCTCGACTTCCTTTTTTAGATTCTCATATTTTACTTACAATTACAAACAAAATCTAATTAGATATGGACTACAATAACTATGGCATTATATTTGATAAAAATGATGATACATTACCAAAGCTTTTTCCTTTTTGGCATTTGTAATAACAACAAGGTTAGTGTCTTTTTCCCATTTATTAAAACATGTTTGGGATTCAAAATTCAAATTCTCCAACCTGTTTAGCATAATACTCAAAACATTATCATTGTAACTATTAAAAATAGAAATAGACTTGACAAAATAAATTTATCAAGTCTATGTTTGGGCTTATATTGAACTAATGAAAATAAATTTTCTCTTTGGGAGTGGTTGTGACAATGGGTATTTATTTCTTTTATCAATGTTTTTTCTCAAAACTCTCAAACTAATACATTTTTCAACTCATATATGACTCCTTTCTTAAAATTTGAAATAATACCTTTTGATAATAAATTGTTTAATGGAAAATTAGTCATTCCATCGTCATACAAGTCAACATTAGCTAGCGGGGTGGGGGTTGAAGAGGTACAAAGTTCCTCTTGAGTAGTTACATCTAGACGTTGAATAAAATCATGGAGATTGAAAACACTACCATCAAGATTTTCACTTTTAATCCCCAGATATTTCTTATCAAGACCAATTTTATACAAACAACTTAATCTCTATGCACTAGAGAGACCTCGAATAGAGAAATTTAGAAATTCAAACCCTGACAATTACAGTGTTCCTCTACTAGTTGCTAGGAATGAAATATTCTTCCCCTTTGTGCAAACTAGGTTTGATGGTATAAAACTCAATTCTAATTTTAAATTAAAGATTTAGTACTTGTAGTTAGAGAGAGTATGTATTTCAATCTATGTTTCATATTTAGAGTGACGAGGGTGGTTTGAGCTACAATAGGCAATCTTCCAGTCAATAAAATCTATAATCTAAGAAATTTTAACTAAAAAACCAAAACATAGAATGTAAAATATCTTGAATGAGGGTTGATAAGACATTGACAGATGAAATGTTGGGGTTTGTTGAGGTTGTTCAAGGCCAAACTCAAACGATTCTGAGTCATCTATTAAAAAAACAAATAAATAAGATAATGTAAACTTGAAAATTAAAATTTCATTATGCATTTATTGTTGAAAGTTCTAAATATGAAACTTTCTTGTGGAGATGTTCTCGAAGAAACCCTTAAACATTTCAAAATATGAAAGGAATAAAAAGATGATTTTGAAAACTCATAATCTCTAGACCCTTTAGGTGGATAATGCGCTTTTGAAGCAACTTGTTTTCATATCATAAAGGCACAAAATCTTACCTATAAAAAACAAGAAAATATTAAGCTCCAAATTTGCAATAATTTATAAATTAAACCATTCAGGGGATTCATTTGAACACTAAACTAACCTCTTGCTCATCAACAAACAAAACATTTGTGCTCATTTTTAGATGCAATACGGTTGGAATCACAATTTTTTAAAAGTCATATAAGGCCTTATAGTACAAGGCCAGAATGAAATTGGAATATGAAATTGTGGAACTAGGATTGGTACAAGCATAATTCAATTCTAACCTAATCTTAAAAGAAATAAATGTACACCAGTCATATCTCAACCTGAAAGAGTACGAAGAATGTCATCAACATGAAGGCCCCTTTTCTAACTATCTAAAACAAAAGTGAAAAAATATGAATGAGTCAAATGGATGACAAGTTATAAAACTAGAATTTTAAATATGAAAAATAAATTTACATACTGATTCAACTGATATGAAAGTTGAAAGTTGACTCAAAATATTTCTTGTCATCATCTGTTAACATTCTTTTTGGAGTTACAAGGTTAGCATTATGAAACATAAGCCCTGTCAAATTATGAATCTTTTTAGCCAAGTTACAAAATGAGATTAATCTTGAGTCATTATTCACTTTGAACATCATCTTACTAGTGTCATAGTAAGACATTAACGATTTCAACAAGCTAGTGTCTATTTCATATTGGGGCATGTATAGTAGGCCACTAAAGTTGAATTTGAAAATAAAATTAATGAAAGCATCTAGGTGTTATATCAACTTCAAAATATCTGGGCATAAAAAAAATTGAAAATATATTTTCTTGTCAAATTCATGGCATTAGACTTTGGAGTATGTGGATCATGGATGTGTCTATTTGCACGAGTAGGTGAATCATTGTGTGGTTGGTGTGCCTGTGGCATGTTAATTATCATAAGAAATGAGGGGGATGAGAAAATTATTTTGAAAAATAGTTAAAATGAGGGAAAAGGGGGATATTTATAATTATAGGGTAGAAATAAAGCCGTTAACCGGTGAAACTAGCTAGCACACCAATAACACGTGTTACCCAATTACACCAAACAAGAAATATTTAGTTGAATAGCCTCCATGCTGACTAGCCACATTGATCAATAGCTCTAAGATAGTAGCAATGTTTGATAACATCAATTGGGTGTGTTGCCTGATAGCACTATCTGGCACAATGGTTTGACATCATCATTTGACAACATTATTTGACAAAACCATTCGGTAACATCATTCGGTAACACTGTTCAGCACCATCGTTTAGTAGCTCCATTTGATAACATCGTTCAATATCACTATTTGGTGTTCCTTTTTTGGTGTTGTCAAACATTTATATGGAAAAACAAAAAACTCTTGAATCTTTTGTGTCCTTACTCTCCTCTCGATGGATTAGCCACAATGCATATCAAATTCACCATGTATGTGAAATAGTTTTCTATAGATTTTCCAAAATATTTTCAAGAGGTTTTTAGATAGGGGATCTTGAAATTTACCCCATGGGAATATAATCCTGATATCCCACCTCCTCCTCCTCCTCCTAATTACAAGTGCTAGCATAGGGAACTTCCCCTAAGCATCTCCCCCTGGTAGACTAAGCCTAGTGCTGGTTGTTATTCATTCTATCTAGTTGAGGAAGGTGAAGAAAGAAAATAATATAATTATGGTTAGAGAATACCTAATATTTCTTCTCCCTCATAGGGGAGATTGGGAAGACAAGCTTAATAGCCTAACGCCTCCTCCTCTTCCTCCTAATCACAAGTGCCAGTGTAGGGACTTCCCTTGAGCATTTTTTCTTGGCAAACTAAGCCCATTGTGAATACCATCAGCATGGGGAAAATGCCACCCTCCATACCACCTAGAAGGAGAGAATCTTTGTTGAGGAGGTGGAGGCATAGAGAAAGTTGAGTGGCTTTGAGACCTTCATCACCCATGACCATGACCACACTGCTCTTGTTCTTTGTTATGGTAATCTTGAGGAGCCTTAAGAGGTCATCTCATGAGCACACAATGGGTGTTATCCTAATGGGGATTTTTTTTCAACATGTACTTGTACCTATAACATTACATTAGACAGAATGAAGATTTTGTTATCAATAGTAAAAACTCTATCTAAACAATCTTCATTAAATATAGTTGTATTCTTATCTTTCTAGAGAATAAAAATAATTTGAATTTGAAAAATGTCTTATTTTCTTGTAACTTGTAGGGAAGATAGCAGAGTCCCCTAAGAAGGAAATGTTCCAATAAAAAGGGCTCCATCTTGAAAGTCTCAAAATGAGAGTGAATCCATTGCCAAGCATCCTAAGCTCTAGCACAAAACCAAAATATGTGTTTTAGATACTCATAATGGCCACAAATGAGGCATCTAGGAGAAGGAATGCCCATGTGAACAAGTCTATCTCCCATAAGGAGACCTTGGTAGATAATGCACCAGGAAAAAATGGATTTATGGATTTCACCACAGTTGACCAAATAATTTGGAACCTCCTATTCCAAAAGGAAGGGGAGTTGTTAGTATTCATCATCTATTGAGCATCTCCCAAGGAAAATTGATGGGAGAGAGTCATTAATAATCAATACAAGGGTTGATATCAAAACATGGGGGTGGAAATAGCTCAATTCTAATCTTTCCACCACTTGGGAAACCCTTTAACACCATTTTTTGTGTAAATCATAGTCTGGAGTAGCTATCTGTATCTCATAATGAACTCAAAATATTGAGTGTTTAAGCTAAATTTGGTTTTTTACTTAGTCTAGGTGATCCAAGATGTAAAGCGCTTGTCGAATATATCATCTAAAACTTGAATATCTCTAAGAAAAAGTTGGAGAGCTATAAGTTTGGGTATTTCTACTAGGGGTTTCTCATTGATGGTAATCACAATGACCACCAAATATAGTGCTCATTGATAGAAATAATAGACCAAAAACCATCCCCTTTCCACCTTACCCATGCTTTACTTGATTCTTAGGTGTTCCATATGCTTTTGACCATAAAAGTAACTGTAATTTTAATTGAGACTGGGATAATGAGAAAATTTTAGAACCCCAAATTATGCTCAACATTTTTTCTAAAGCAACTTCCAAATGAAATTCATTGTCAGAGGATAATTTTCCATTCCTCCTACCCTTCAATTCCTCTAAAAATCCATTTAGCACAAAGTACAAAGCTCTGCTTAGAAATACCAATAAGTCCTAATCTTCCAACTTCTTTGGGCTAGCAACAAATTTCCTTTGCAACTGTATGAAATCCTTTGTTACCTTCAGAGTTAGCCCAAATGAAATTGTTGGAAATTTTTTTGAACTTATTTTAGGCTATTTTTGAAGGAGACCAACAATAATAATAGTAAACATGAGTGGCCACAAGAACTTTGGAACAAATATGGAATTTTCCATTCATATAAGGTTTTGGAAATTTTATAAGATAGTTTCTTTTCCAATTCAAGAATATCATAGTTCCATAACTCAACTTGAGAATCTTGAAAATCAAAAGGAATACCCAGGAATTTAAACATCACTCCATGAGAAATCCACTTCCATTGATAAAACTCAAGCCAACTAAGTAGAGGACCATAGCATTGTCCGTAAATTTGAGTCTTGGACCACTAAATGTTGGAGCCATCAAAGAAACAAAATATATAAAAACATTCCATAACATTCTAAACAATTTCTTCTTCCTCTTGAAGAATGAAAAATGAGTCATAAGTGAAATTCCCATTTATGATCTAGAAGTGGGGTGTCATGGGAAGGTTGATTCTTTTGACAAGACCTTGGAATCATATTCTCCCAATAAATAGTAGAAATCCTCAGCAGCTAAAATATACAAGGGAGCAAGAGGGCAATCCTATCTAATAGAGCAAAAGAGACCAAAATTATCATATTGGTTACCATTAATGGTGAGACAAGTCGAGGCATCTTGGAAGAGGGTTCGAACAGAGTGAATGAACATAGGACCAAACCCTAGATCTTGTAGCATGGCTAAGATAAAGGGCCTTTGAATTCTATCACAATATTTTGTGAAATCTATTTATATATATATATATATATATATATATATATATATATATATATATATATATATATATATATATATATATATATATATATATATATATATATATATATATATATATATATATATATTTGGAGACACAAGCCCATATCATTCCTTCCTAAACAAAAATAATATTGTCTAGAATATATCTTCCTTGGATAAGACTAGTTTGTTTAGGTTTGACAATAAGGGGGAGGAGATATCTAATTCTGATTGCTAGAGATTTGACAATTATCTTATAGGAGACATTCAAAAGAGTTATAGGTATCTAATTGGTGATAATTTTAGGATCCTTAGCTTTGTGAATGAACTTAATATTTCTTTTATTAATGATCTTACTTAGAGAACCCTTGGTCAGAGCTTTCAAATATAAATTATGAAGATCAAGTCCCACACAGTCCTAGAAGGCTTGATATAACTCACAAGGGAAGCCATCAATACCCAGGGATTTATCTTGAGCCATAATGATGGTAGCTTGATGAAGGTATTCAATAGTAAGATATTTTTCACATCAATTTTTTTAGATATGTGAGAGCCTACATGGGACAACATCAATGCATTTATTCATAGGCATTTGTCGAGAATCATTAAAGGGTTGGGCTTGGAAGACTTATTTGTAGTCTTTAACAAAGGCATGAAGGATATCATGAGATTAGTAATACATTCAAAATCTTCATTAATAGTCTTTATTTAAATAGCTAAATTATGAGCTCTTAATTTACTTGAAAACTCTTTAGAGACTTGATCCCCAATTTTAAGCCAATGGATGTGATCTCAAATCTGAGCACCACATGATTGATGAAGTTTTGTCAACTACATCTGATGTCTTAATTCTACCAATTCATTTTGCAATGGCCCATCCAAGGGAGAATTTTCTAACTCCTGGGAGAGGTCATTGAATTCTCTCATTGATGCTGAGTTGGATCTCTTTATGATCAAATCTAATTATTTTTCAAAGAGGCAAAGAAAATTGCTGGTATGAGTGATGGATTTCTCCCACCAATCAATCCACCCAGAATCTCTAGAGGGGCAGGGACTAGGTTACATGCTTTATATGGGAAAGGGTTGGAGCATGTTTCAAATGGGATGTGTTGAGATAAAACTAGTTATTGTAATTTTTGACTAGAGAAGCAGACCATTCTACAAAAAAAAATCATTAGTGGTCAAATAAAAGGATATTTGGAATCACACTGACATGTCTAACATACTTCTTAACAAAAGAGAAAATGTCTTGATCTGAAAGAAAATACATATGAATTCTTGTAAGGACTCTTTCATTACTTAAAAAAAACTTTGACAAAGTAAACTAGGGTGTGGGAGAGGATGTCCTAAAGTGATGGTTTGGGTCATACAATCCCAACTTATTACACAAGTAGAACTAACCTTCCTTCTCACCATCACACCATATCATGGGTAAGATTCCTTATTTATATTTAGATGACTCAATCATGTTGAAATATCCACACAGGATATAGTGGGCCATAGGGAGGTGTTCTACTAGCCACCGCCAAGGAGTTATCCTCTCAATGGCATCATTAGAGGCATAAAGGCTAACAATCCCAAGGATTTGTCTATCAAAATTGAAAACCATCTAGAGCACATGATTAGATTTGTCCCCACCCCATTCTATTACAAATGATGCATAAATTGGTGTAATAATTGTAATGCACCACCATGTCCAACACCATGTGTGAACATATGACAAGTATCACTTGACCAGATGATTTTAGCTACCATCGAGAGATTGAAACCATTGAAATTGACCTCTTGTAGACAAAGGATAGGCATGCTTGAAATTTTTGATAGTTATCTTGAAACATATACTTACATATCTGGTCAATTAAGCCACAAGGATTACAATAGAGAACATTCACTGAAAATAGTTAAGGTTCATGGTTTCACCCTCTTGGCCTTATAATGCTGCAAAGCCATTACTCAAGAACTTTTTCCATTGGATCTTGCCTATAATGTCCCCAAACATAACATGTTGTCATTCAGTGTGTAAAAAATCCTTCTCATCACTACTTGGAGAATGACTTTATGAGTGTCAAGTCCCCTGATGATGTGGAGGGGGGCTATCTTGTGTTTGGGGAACCGAGATGAGAGCTTTATGCAACTATGTGTCTTACATTTCAAATAAAGATAAGATAGGGGTTAAGGATTGTTAAGATTTAAGAATCACCTTAACGACCTAAGGTGCATTTGTCATAGTCATACAAGGGTTTAGCTGAAGAACTTGGGGTGGAGTTGGTGGCATAATGACTGCACTAGTGGAAGCGAAAGGCTTTGGGTTGATGATAAGGCCTTTGGGGTTATGGTTGTTAGGATTAATCCCTCGACCCACCACATGCCATCCATCATTAGCTGCCATTATCATGTGGGTGGTTTTAGGCATAACTTTGGGTGAAGGACTTGAAGTGGCCATAAGAGAGAAGTTCTTGATCATGTGTTCTAAACCCTAGCACCTGAAACAAGCATTGTGGAGATTGGTATATTGGACCTTATGGGTAAATCGTTGCTCACTAATATGTATATCAATGCTTTCATAGAGGTATTGTGCGAGGTCAACCTCAACATAAACACGTTGTTGAGGGTGGGTGAAAAAAACATTTAGTTTGAAAAAAAATTAAACGACCTAATGGTTTAACCAACTATTCCAAAAATTGCCAATAAGTCATAAATAACCCAAAAAATTCAACGTAGATAGGGACCTTAAGTTTGGCTTTATCGAAGATGACAAAATCACGAGTCTAAGGGAAAAATGTAAAGAGCTTCTCACATAACATGGGCCATGCTTATGAATGGCAACACATTGTTTATGATTTTCAAACCTAAAATAGGAAAAAACCCTTGGTTAGATTTTGAATCTTTGTAAGATTAAAGCCATGGGGTTGCCAATTTTTTGCACCTAACTACAAATCATGGATTCAGTAGGGATATGACCCAATAAGGGTATGAGTTTCGAACCAATTACAAGCATTATTAAAAATAAGTAAATCAAGTAAAACATTAGGAGGAGATTCCTAAATAGAAGGTACACTACCTCGTGAAATTTTTTACAAACAAACTTGCGAGCTTGGTTCAGTGTTACGATTGTTTCCTCTAAAGTGAGCCACATCCAATGATACATAGTCTCAAAAGGAATCCATTAAATAAAACAACTAGTCAAAATGTAAAAACCAAAGCTAAAATCAATAAATACAAATAAAATCAACAAAACAATGCCATAAAACCAAATAGAATAATAATAATATGAAGAAAATCAAACCAAAAACCAATAATTCAAGTTCTTCCAACTTCTCTTATATGCACACATTAACCTCCAAATTCAAGATATAATTTTAAAAAATATATAATAATTTAATTTTTGTAAGAGGTTGAAGTAGGCATTTTGCATAGACAAGGCCCATATCATTGAGTTTTATCAATGTGGACAAACTGTACAACTATAGTTGTGTCTTTTGACTTGCTTCGAGTGGAAAGTAGTCAATCTCCCGAAAGTGGAGACAAAATTGGGCACAAATAATTTCCTTACTCAAATTCCCATTTCTTTGGCTACAAATTACAATGATTATCTCCGACTACATATAACATTTGGATTGGCTTATAAATTCATCACCATTGTTAACTAAATATTTTTTTACCTTAGTTTTGTTCCTACTTGAGGTATTCTATTCCTTGCCCTTTCTATGTGTGGATCTATAGTTGTGTGTTCTTTTGTCGTTTGGGTTCGAAGATTGTTTATGTTATTGGTTGTGCAAAATAATATTTATAATGATTTAGTGGTGTTAAATCTACTTTTAGAGAAGCTATTTTATAGACTACTATCCCTCTTAAAAATGATTTTTACTTTCTTTGAATTTTAAACATAATTATCAAGAAACTCTAATTATAAAAACAAGAACCATGTACCCATTCCCATACCCACATTTTTTTATGATAATATTTATAAACAATATTATCAAACCTTATTCATTTATTCATATATCTTAATTTGAATAACATCTCTATCCACATACCAATACCCATACCTACACGTCTTCTAAAAACTATAATTTTAACTTATTTTCATTTATTTTACCTAAAGAGGAAAGGAATATGCTTTTTGCATGGGGCATGTCCCATATCATTTAACTATATTATCAATGTGGACAATAACTACAAGTATGATTAGAATGGAAAATAAGTCAGCTCATAAAGAACCAAATCTATATGCACATAAAAGATTTACATAGATTTCTTTGGACAACGATTATCTACAAATTACAATGATTATCCTTCCATCCAAATGTTGCTTCATTGACCACGAATTCATCCCCATCACTAACGAAACACTCTCTCACCACGGTCCCAAAATCTTGCCACTTGGAGGTATCCCATTCGTCGCCCTTCACATAATTTTCAGTAAACTTTTTAAAATTAAATAATTAATCCAAAATTTAATTGAAATTAGATTGATATTATTATTTAATGGAGAAGTTAGCGATGTGACCTATAAATAATGTCAATTTATATTCTCTATTAAATAATATGGATTCAATACACTAGGAATACTTTGCTACTAACAGAATTAGATTATTAGTCTGCGTAAAATTTAACTGGAGTTTTTTAAGTTCAGGTGGAGAATTTTAAGAAAACTATTTAAGATGGGATAAAAATACACACCTTTGATGCTACGACAATTTTGGCACGAAACCGAAATGCTTCTGTATGTGAGTGGATTGAAAGGACCTGCAATTGCTCTTCTTTCAACTGCTCCATTAGCTTGATTAGGACAGCTGCTGGGCACAAAACCGGATCTGTCTGGACACTGATTCTTATGTTTACTTGGCAGGGGATTTCCTTACACTGCTCCAAAGTAACTTCATCGCTACGGTAAAGGATTGTGCCCTCTGAATTAAATAGTTGCCGGTGGGATTCGAACCCGCTACGTCCTTCGTCAGTGAAATTCAATTCCTCTAACTTTTGATTGTCATGTTCCAGTTCATCAACACGATTCTTTAATTCCCTCAGATAGCTCGTAGCATCTGCCAGTATTGAATGCTTATCTTTCTGTCCATACAAAGATTTAAAAGGTCAAAATTTCGATTTCGAAAGATCCAGTAGAGGTTCTACTGAGACTGATTTAAGTCAAAATGCAACAGTAAAATTCTGAAAATATTGAAAACTATTCGGCCCCCTTCCACCCCCGTAGAAGATAAAAGAGCCAACACAGAAGCAGAATTGTATAATCCTCACTTACGATTTCACAAGTTTTTATCACTACTTTCATCAGCAAAACTGTAATCATTACAAAAGGAGCAAATATAGATAATTTAGCTAAATATTTACAAATTTTTGCTGTAATCATTAAAAAAACAACAAATATAGATACTTTAGCTAAACATTTACAAATTTTTGCTGTAATCATTAAAAAAAGAACAAATATAGATATCTTAGCTAAACATTTACAAATTTTTGCTGTAATCATTACAGAAAAGAACAAACATAGATATTTTAGCTAAACATTTACAAATTTGCTCTATACTTTGAGATGAATAAGAGTCGGAAGCAGCATGGGAAAAACGAAACCCTACGCAATTTCCAGATAAATAAATTTATAGATCTGATGATAAAGAACGAATACGAAGATCATCATTAAAAAAATGGAATTGTGGAAATAAATACCTTGGAATTTGTAGGCAGGAGAGAGTAAATATTTGAGAAGTGCTGTTTCAATTTGACTCGCCTCTTCCGCTCGGCTACCATATGCTCAAACGCCGACTTATTCTGAAAACCGGTTTTCTTTTGCCGATCTTGAAAATTACCGCCGGCGGGATGAGGAGGAGGAGGAGGAGCCGTTAGACGTGACATCTGCCTCACTAATTTATTTCTCTCCTCGATTTTGCGTAGAAACTGAAAACATCTCCTATGCAAACTATGAGCGGCAGTGGAAAGATGCAGAGCGGGCTGTGGATAGGATTTTATGTATGCGGTGAAGGCACTATTATGTGCGTACACACTGTAGTGAGGCGCCGAGATCATATTTTGCGAAGAATTAACCGAGTTCTGGCTGTCCAATTGACAAAATATGTCCATACCGTACTCTTCGGAGGAATTACTTGAGTGCCGTGAAGTGTCAGTAATCCCTTGAGGAGGAAAAGGAAGATCAGGAAGAAGCTCACAAATCTCGTCGTCCATATTATTCATTTCATCACCCCCATTGCTGCAACCATTTTCAACGCTGCTATAAACCTCAGGGTTAGTAGCAGATCCATCGTAAGTTTCCATTGACTAAAATTGTAATTGAGTATATCCCAAGACAGTGAGATTCGATCCGTGATCTGATGGAGTGAAAGCTACATATTTGGTAGACATTCCTAGGAGGCCGAGTTGTATGGGAAGACGAGCCTGCTTCGCGCGATTGAAGCCGATTGAAAGGTCATGCGAGGTCACCTGTTCGATCCACCTTATTCTCATATATGAGGTCACCGGTTCAATCCACCTTGTTGTCAGTTCAGAACTCTACCGACAAGATAAGATTCTTCAGAAAATTATTTAGATGTCTCTACTGCATTTATTATAGTGATATAAGTCCACTATATGAAACAAAATAATCATAAATTGAGTTGTGATGTGTCTTGACTATTTTACTTTGTCATTTTTTATAATTGTATATTTTTTAATATAATATGAAGAGTTCACAAATTTGTATTTTTCATATATTTAATTTTTCAGATTAGCGGTCCACATTTGATTTGGAATTTAAACAAAGTTCTAGTATTATTACTTCCATTTTGTTTATCTCTCAATTCTATATTTCTTATTGTAGATATTCTGATTACTGATGAAATTTGGCCTTGGATTGCTTGAAATAAATGTATTTGTTTTAATTGTTACACTATTAAATAATCTACGAATTGTATATTTTTCGTGGTGGGTTATTTGATTGCTAGTGAGCTTTGACCTTAGATTACTCTAAACAAATGCACCCGCTTTAACTATTATACCACAATGATTTGGATCACAAGTGGAGGTTACAAAACCATACCTCCACTTTGTCAATCTGCGAATTCTATGTTCCTTGTCATGGGTTACTTGATTATTGGAGAGATTTGAACTTGGATCATTCGAAACAAATACATCCGCTTTAATTGTTACACTACATTTCATAAGACACATAAGTTTGTGTTATATTTCCCTAAGCTTAATTTGGAGAGTGGGCCTCCCCTTTCTCAATCCGCTAATTCTATTTCCTTGTCGTGGGTACTCAAATTGTTGGTGAGATATGAATTGGGGTCACTCAAAACAAATGTATCCGCTTTAATTAAAATTGTTGGTTAGATTTGACACTAGGTTACTTGAAACAAATGCATCCAATCATTACACTACAACCCTGGTGATACATAAGTTTGTGTTATATTTGCCCAAGTTTAATTTGAAGAGTGGGCCTCCCCGTACTTTCACTTTGTTAATCCACCAATTTTATGTGGGCCTCCTTGTACTTCCACTTTGTCAATACGTCAATTCTATGTTCCCCATCGTGAGTACCTTAATCGTTGGTGAGATTTGACCTTAAATCACTCGAAACAAATACATCTATTTTAATTGTTGATGAGATTTAACGCGAGTCACTTCAAATAAATGTATTCTCTTTAATCGTTACACCACACCCCAAAAATATATAAATTGGTATTATATTTACCCCAATTTAATTTGGAGAGTGGGCCTTTCACGACCATCTCTCTCTTAAAAAGTGGGGTGGGTCCTACGAGATGCTTCGAAGGCTCTCGCTAGAAGTCAAACTACCAATTCAATGAAACCCCTGCACTACATATATTTTTACAAATTTATTAATTAAATAAAAAAATATGTTGAAAAAATTATAATATTATATAAAATGGTTTATCGAATCAATTAAATTATAAATATATTTAATATAGATTTTAAACATATTATTGACACTAATAATTTTACATTGGATTTGTAATTTCTTTCAAACGTTAAATTTTTCTTTGTCAATTTAATCGTTTATTATGTGTTATATTTTTCGTTTAAATTTTTAATGTTAAATATAAAATATTATATAAATTTTAATGTTAAATATAAAATATTGGATAAATCAATTCAAACAAATTTGAATAACGACAATGAAGAAAAATATTATTTTGATGCTAAACAATATAAATAATATTTTATAAAATTAAAAAATTTAATTTATATTTTTTTAATTATTTAAAAAAAATTAAAAGATTTGAATATTATAATAAATTATGTTACACACTATTAATAATGTGAGCCTACAATACTAAATTTTATATCAGTTGATATTTTGAGAGATATAAGGGTTCATGATAATAAGACAATTTTTTTATTTTGAGAGATATAAGGGTTCATGATAATAAGACATTTTTTTTTATAAAATTAAATTATAGGGTTCTAGAAATACTATGTATCTATTTTTAATTTAAAAGATTTAAAAATAAAAAAAAATTATGTAAAGAGTTTATTTTTATATAAAAAGAGTTTTTAATATCAATTTTTAAAGTTATTTAGGTAATTTATTATCAAAATAAATATGTTAATATGTTATTGATTAAGTGGAAAAAAATGTAAAGTATTGAATAATGAAGCTTCCCTCTTTAATTAATAAATTTAAGGTTTGTATTAAGATTTTGGTGGCCACTCATATTTACGATTCTTCTTGCTAGGCCCACTCTAAAGCTTCATATGGTAAGCTTGCCAAAGTTCTCAAGTATTCCTTATGGCCCATTGTTAAGTAAACTTGTGGGTATCACAAAGGTTTTTGAGATATTTGATGTCTCTCCCCTGAGAAATGTGGTATGGGCATTATTGACATTTATAGGGAAATAATTTTTCTATGTGTTAAATGGGTGGTTTGAGCAATCAAAAACAATGAGGCTTAAAAAATTCCTCTATAACACTGCATTACCTTTGGGTTACCTTATGGTAAAGTGAACTGGAAAAATGTTGGGGTTCACACCCTAATTGTTACCACTTCCCCTATTAAGATTGAGGGATCTTTTATGGGTATAAGAATTTGGAAATCTTTCAAAGCTATCAAGTCATATCTTAAATGGGTGGGCGATGGTTTTAAGAGTGGCTTGTCCTTAGACGACCACATTCCTATTATGGCCAATTTAAATCTTCTCTTAGCAAAATTACCAAGCATGAAAACTTTGAGGTTTTTCAAAAAAGGTATTCATAAGGTTAAAGATATGATTTCTTATCGTGATTAGGCTCCTTGGCCTCTACTAAAGGAAAAATACAAGTTAATCAATTCTAACTTACCTTTCATTTTACGCATCCAAGAGATGATTATCAATGTCTTATAACATACGATGGTTTGACAATCTCCACAAGCTTGATGGAAAGACTAGAGATGGAACTATGACTAGTTTTTGATAAGTTAAATGTAGGTGTTGGAATTTGAATTCCTTGCCTAAGCCCTGGTTCACTAGACTTAACATAATTTTTACTGCTAAGCTTGAACCCAATCTTGCTCACTTTATTTGGTGCCTTATTTACTAAGTTTTTCCTCTTGAGGAGTGCCTCCTTCATATTGGGATTATTCAACCCAAGTGTCATTCTTGTTCCAGACCAGAGTCCTTCAAATATCTCTTTTGGACTTGCCCCAAAGCCCAATCTTCTTGGTAATAGATCCATAGTGTCTTTTATCCCTTCCACCCAAAATGATTCTTTTAGCGAATGGCCTTCTCTAGGGATAATGTTCAATCATTGTCATATATGTTTTTTATGGAATTTCTTCAGGTCTATCATATTATTTCAATTATGGGAAGCTATAAACTTATCTTTGTTTAACAATGAAGAAACATCATGTCTCTTTTCTATTAATGATAAGGTGGTTGTTATTGTTGACACAGTGGATTGCACCTGAGGGCAGGAGGCCGAGCTCCTGCCTTTCCACACACAACAATGGAAACCCCCCTCTCGCCTGTGGACCTGCGAAGCTGGAGGGGAGAGTCTCTAGATGAGGGCTAGCTCCCTCTGATGTATCTTTTAGGCCCTGGTTTCTCCTACTGCTAACACACAAAATGAAAAAAAAGGGGGGGCGGATGAAAAGAGAGAGAGAGATGCTGAAAACAGAACCTAAGCCTAAAAATGAAAAGGTGATACACCAGAAAAGTGTGATCCACTCATGCCCGAACATACACTTTTCACCGAGAAGAAGCACCCATACACTTCATCTGATGTGGGAAAACTCTTCTATGTTAGTGAGTCAGGGGTCCGTGGAGATATAGGGAGGAAGGAACTATCAAAGGTGTTCTGAGACACACTTTGACATCCTATTCACATGCGCCTACACTCCTCTAGGGACACTTCTAGCAAACTTGCAATAGAGAAACTCACAATGCACTAGACATGCTGGAGTCATTCTGTGAAAAGCATCAAAGGCAATGACTTATCACAAAAGAAAACATAGACATATGCGTGAGTGCAAATCCAGATGGAGGTAAAAATGCTAAGTCTTGATTGAAGGTAAAATCTGACAGAGCTCTGCCTTACAAGCCCGAGATATTTTGGGGCAAAGTTTTGCCTTAAGGCTAAGAGAGTGGATCCTTCTCAAAATGAGAAGCCTTACAATTTATAGAGGAATAAAGAGGCCATTTTGGTGCCCTTTTACAAGTGACCCATGTGCCTTCTGTGCATTGGGAAGAGGAAGCCACTCGAAGATAATGTTGTGTTGGCCCCTGTCATGATTCAAAATTATGGGCCACATCAATTGTCTGCTCATCAATGCAAAATGAAGAAAAATGGGCCGCATCGTTCACTGTTGCACCTCTTGATGATCACATGGCAGGGACTGTGTCAACCACCAGAATAACTCCTTGAATTGACACTTTCTTGTGCCACTTGGATCGCTTTGTCTGCTTCTGTGCTTGGCCATTTTGCCTCTTCTGTCTCCTTCATCCCTCAGGCTACCTTTTGCTACTCTAGCTCGTTGGCTGAGAGCACATCTGCTTCTAACACGTGTCACAGTCTGCTACTTTAAAACTTAGGAGACACTTTGAAATGTGAATGTTGACACATGGCAACTTCCACTGAGCTGATAATAGGACGTGCAACATTTGCTTAACTTAGAGGGTCCTTTGAGAGTCAGGCAGAAGTTGACACATGGCCGCTTCCACTTACTTTTGAGAGAAACCTATTGTTGAAGCTTAAGAGAGACTCGAGGCTTCGGATGCAGACACTTGTTGCACTCTGCTGAGGCAGGTGAAGACACGTGGTGGCATCCGCTCACCTTTGAGGGTCCCTTGAGAATCACGCAGAAGTTGACACTTGGCAGCTTTTGCTTATTCCTTCCCTTTGATGATTCCTCTGCTGCAAAATTTGACATTTGTGTGCCTGTCATTATTGAACCTTGTTGAACTTGCCATTGAACTAAGAACTGAACTTGAGTGATGAACTAAAGCTCGATGAACTCGTGCAACCTAAAATTGATTGGCTTCAAATAACAAGGGAAGAAGGGGACCGATTTTTCCCTGTTGGGCAAAAATGGTCAACAAATTGGTGACTCCCAGGGGAAGCATGCCTGCTATGCTTAGAGACCAGTTGCCTTGTAGTCCATTGGGCACAGAGTCAAAATGTAGCTTTGAAGAAAGGTTAGCAATAGCCCGAAAGATCTGAGAATCAAATGTGAAGCTTTTTACCCCACACACAAAGGAAAACACACACAAGGCTAAAAACACTACCTGTGCAAACTGCACTTAGGGAAAGTAGGAAAGGAAACTGAAAACAAACTACTATGTACAACTAACCAAGAATATTTGCCTCCCTCTTGGATCAAAGGGAAAATTTCTTAAGTCCCCTTCCTGGCTAGGGAACTTATGGTGCCAGACAAGTGGCTGAATGAAAAGGAGATTTGGTGACCTACTCCTCTTTCTTTTCACCTGAATTGGTTGGTATCTGAGTGGATCAGATTCGAACATGATTCCAACATATACGTACTCTATTTGTTTATGGAAGCTTGTTGAATGCTGGTCCTTCATACTGGTGCATTTTACCAAGAAATTAATGGTTGTTAGCTCTTCACCATAAGCCCTTTGATATATATAGCTCCCTTACAGTGCATCATGGTCTGACCCGTTTCCTTCTGCTTCATTGAAGACTCTGTCATACTCATCCTTTGCTTCCTCTTGGCCTTCTTGAAGAAGGGTGATTGTGGTGATGTCTGAAATGGACTCACAAAATGATTGCTCATCCCACAGAACATCACCTCTCTGTTTAAAACTTTCTTCTTCAAGGCTTTCCTCAAGGAAGACCAGCTTCTCCTTTTTCTCCTTAAAGATCAGGATCTCTAGATGTTCAAAGATATCCTCCTGATCCTCCTCCAACTCAGGCTCCTTAGCATAGTCATCCTCCTCATCAAAGCAATAGGGAAGTTCATCAAACAAAGGGGGAGAGAGCTCACCATGCTTAAGTTCCTCCTCATTCTATTGGAACATCTGCATGTATGTGTGACATGAGTCTTCTCCATTGCTGATGATGCCTTCACAAGGAGCATCAATGATGATTTCTTTTTCATTGTCACTCATGACAGCTTCTTGGGAAACTACAGATTGGATCCTCTGCTCGTCATTCACCTCCTGCAGAATAGGTTTGTCCTTGAGAAGGGGTGAAGTGGAAAAACCATGTGGAAGAGGAGGCAATCCTTGAGCTAAAATCGAATGATTCTCCTCCTTCCACTTGGCTAACAATTCATCTATATCAAGTGTGGAATGATAACTCTCTTGGGGATGTGTAAATGGGGTGTGTTCAGACATAGAATGTGCCATTGGGTCTGAACTGTCCATCATGCATTCACTGAGGAATCTCTCTCTGTATTCCAACTCTGTAATTCTTCTAGCCATATCCTCTTGGAAGAACATTTCCTTGAGGTCATCAACATCATCATGAGTAGGGGCAGCCTCATCTTCTTCAAGGTTTTGAGAAAAACCTTTCTTTTCCTCCTTCCTGCCCCATGATTCTACTATTTTTCCCCAGTTTAGGATCTCGGAATTGGAATTTCGCTCTTGTGAACAGGCAGCAACTTTATTTTCTCCAAGGTCCTGGGGCTCCTCCACAAGGTCTGGAAGTTCTATCTCTCTTTCACAAAGCAAACTCATACTAGCCTCTAAAACTTCAATTTGCTTGGCTAGATTATCCTGAAAGAGTCTTTCTTGGAGGTCACCAGCATCATCCTCTTTAAGGCTCTGGGCTGGTTCCTGGCATCCCTTCCTCCAACTTGGAAACTGCACATCATGTTGAAGGATTTGGGGAGATTGAGGAATGCTAGGAAGAGACTGTTGATGCACCAGAAGAGTCTCTAGAAGAGGGATGTGCTAGCTCGTGGTATTTCCCCCAATGGAAAATTCACAATATAAGGAATTGAGAAGAATGATCTCCATGGGGGGTTGCTCTGATGCCCTTTGATGTTCGAAAGCTAGGAGCACGAGATTGAGAGCAGATGCATTAGATGAGCTGGAGTGAGCGAGTGTTATTTGATAGAAAGGATTTGGGGCACAAGAGGGGGCTTTCTTCAGAATAGGAGGAGGCACATAAGGCTGACTGCCTTGAATAAATGGATTTCTCTATTTTGCTACCTCCTCCTCCATGGATTACAAGGCTCAAGCTTGCCTAAACAAACACTCCTCTTTATACATTAGCTCCTATTGATATCCGTACCGCTCCTCTAATCTGTCAATCTCCAGGGCCACTTCCCTTATCATTGCAGGGTAACTAGGAGAGTTGCCTGAGGGAATTACATAAATATCTAGAGTTTGATCGAAGTCATATGAAGGAATACAAGACCCATGATTTAGTGCAAAGGAATTATACATACAAAAATAAGATTTTTGATGGCACCATGTTGCTTAACCAGCTGATTCAACTTGGATTCACCATTGGTGTTGATGCAAAAGCCTCAAAAGGCTAGTTGGTTAAAGAGCACACCAAAAATTCTTCAACTCTTTGGACACAACTTGCCCTATTTGGTCCCACCGGTCGTGCCAAAAATTGTTGACACAGTGGATTGCACCTGGGGGTAGGAGGTTGAGCTCTTGCCTTTTCACATGCAACAATGGAAACCCCCCTCTCGCCTATGGGACCGATGAAGCTAGAGGGGAGAGCCTCTAGATGAGGGCTAGCTCCCTCTGATGTATATTTTAGGCCCTAGTTTCTCCTACTGCTAACACACAAAATGAAAAAAAAGGGGGGATGAAAAGAGAGAGAGATGCTGAAAACAAAACCTAAGCCTAAAAATGAAAAGGTGATACACCAAAAAAGTGTGATCCACTCAGGCTCGAACATACACTTTTCATCGAGAAGAAGCACCCATACACTTCATCTGATGTGGAAAAACTCTTCTGTGTCAATGAGTCAGGGGTCTGTAGAGATACAAGGAGGAAGGAACTATCAAAGGTGTTCTAAGACACACTTTGATAGCCTATTCACATGCGCTTACACTCCTTTAGGGATACTTCTGGAAAACATACAAAAGAGAAACTCACAATGCACTAGACATGTTGGAGTCGTTATGTGAAAAGCATCAAATACAATGACTTATCACAAAAGAAAACATAGACATATGCGTGAGTGCAAATCCAGATGGAGGTAAAAATGCTAGGTCTTGATTGAAGGTAAAATCTGGCAGAGCTCTGCCTTACAAGCCCAAGAGATTTTGGGGCAGAGTTTTGCCTTAAGGCTAAGAGAGTGGATCCTTCTCAAAATGAGAAGCCTTACAATTTGTAGAGGAAGAAAGATGCCATTTTGGCACCCTTTTACAAGTGACCCATGTGCCTTCTGAGCATTGGGAAGAGGAAGCTGCTCGAAGATAATGATGTGTCAGCCCCTTTCATGATTTGAAATTATGGGCCACGCCGCTTGTCTGCTTATCAACACAAAATGAATAAAAATGGGTCATGCCATTCACTATTGCACCTCTTGATGATCACATGGCAGGTACTGTGTCAACCATTAAAATAAATCCTTGAATTGACACTTTCTTGTGCCACTTGGATCACTTCATCTACTTCTGTGCTTGGCCATTTTGCCTCTTCTGTCTCCTTCGTCCCTCAGGCTACCTTTTGCTACTCCATTGGCTCTTTGGCTGAGAGTGCATCCACTTCTTACACGTGTCATAGTTTGCTACTTTGAAACTTAGGAGACACTTTGAAATGTAAACATTGACACATGGCAGCTTCCACTGAGCTGATAATAGGACGTGGCAGCATCCGCTTAACTTAGAGGGTCCTTTGAGAGTCAGGCAGAAATTGACACATGGCCGCTTCATCTTAATTTCGAGAGAAACCTACTATTGAAGCTTAAGAGAGACCCGAGGCTTTAGATGCAAACACTTGTCGCACTCCGTTGAGGCAGGTGAAGACACGTGGTGGCATCCGCTCACCTTTGAGGGTCCCTTGAGAATCATGTGGAAGTTGACACTTGGCAGCTTCCGCTTATTCCTTCCCTTTGATGATTCCTCTGCTGCAAAATTTGACGTTTGTGCTCTTGTCATTATTGAACCTTGCCATTGAACTTGCCTTTGAACTAAGCACTAAACTTGAGCGATGAATCGAAGCTCGATGAACTTGTACAAATTGAAATTGACTGGCTTCGAATAACAAGGGAAGAAGGGGACTGATTTTGGCCTGTTGGGCAAAAATGGTCAACAGTTATCTCTATGACTTTTATGCAAATATAAGCTCAAGCTGAGGAAGGGGCTTTAAAATTCCAATGCTTGTAAGAGTTAATAAACTACTAGGGGAGTGTTCCTTGTACTATAAGTCACACCCCTTGGACCACCCAACACATGGTTATCCTCCCTTAGTGCCCCATTGTCGGTGAAGTCATTCGCATAGTCATAACCACTTCTCCACTCTTCCTCTTTGTGGAGGGGTTGGAGTTCCCTACCACCACATGGGAAGTTTATCACTAGTCCATGCCAATGGAGCTCGCTTGTGTAGGGGAGTGGTCCAATTGGAAATGTTATTCAATGACCTCCTAGTTGGGGTATTACTATATCTTTGGCTCCCACATATTATATTTAGGATGGATGGTTGGCGCTTGATCCTCTTGTTCAACCTTCTTCTTGGAGTGCCCAACCACCTAAGGATGATCCACCACCTCCTCCTCCTGGGACAACAACTTATGCCTAGTTATTTACATTTTTTGTTGTTTATGTTTTAATTTTTTTGGCTCTCTCACTATTGTGCTAGGTCCATTTTTTTTGCTAATGTGAGATATTTTTTTCTAACATGGAAAATGGGTCATGAACTTGTACTTGTCACCATATTATTGTAACCATTTTGTATATCGGTATTTTTTATTAATATAACTAATGCATTCCAATAATAAACATAAAAAAAGATGTTTCAATATTTCATATTTTAAACAAAGGTTAAAATAAATAATATATATAATATTTATTCAAAAATTAATTATCTATTAAAAATATAATAATATAAATGAATATTAATATTATATATATAAACAGGCTCATGTTACGACATGAGTACCTACTATTGTTACTTATAAGCAAAGTGTTTGAACAAAGGTGTCATTAACTTCAAGCAATAAAATTTCACTTTGTGGTTTTAGTAGTGGTCTTCGTGTAGCATGTGAATCCATTTACATTGGAAGTATGCTTGATTGTCTTGTGTATTCTTTTAAATAAGTTGTTTTTAATTTCATCTTTAATTGTAATGATAGCAAAAGTCACAAATTTAGTAAACATTGAATTTAAATATATATTATTTTGTGTTTAACTTCAGATATTTATCTTTGTCCTTCTATTTATATCTAAAAGTGTTTTAGTTATGGTATTACTTGCTCTCAGATAAGCATAATAGAATTGAAATAGAAATGTGCATTGTTCAATCTCTGAACTTTAATAGTATGATATTATCCCAAAAATTTCAGTATGGTATCAACCAAAGATGCCTTGATCCCTTGTGTGTTGGTAATAAAATAATATATAATATATATAATGCAGGAGCATCTAAGGGTTCACGTAATTTTGCATCAACCAAAAATAGAGTTTAGTGTGTTTGATTAGGTTTTGGGGTTGTGGCCTTGTTAAAGTGAGATTGTTAACCTATTAGAATGTTGTTTCAAAAGTATTCCTTTGTTACAGGAAAAGTGTGGAGATATTTTGTTTATTTTTGTTAATCTATGTGGACTTTTAAGTCACAAACATTTGTCAAAAATATTTATCTTTTTGTGTTAAGAATTTTCCATAGAAACTAACACTTACAATCTCTACACCAAATTTCAAATCATTTGGAGTCATAATGCAAACATACCATCTTATTCTATTATAACACTTGGAAGAAATTTTATCCTAATAGGTTAATAATTAGATGATGATATTTTGTGAGTGTAAAGAAACTAACACTTGTAACCTATGCATTAAATGTTAAATCATTTAGAGCTATAATGGTAATGTAATGTCTTTTTTAATTAGAGTGCATTTACAACACTTGGCAAGATTGTTCTATTATTGTGTTAAGATTTGGACTGCCAATTTTGGTGAGATAGTATTAACTAAAACATGAAATCTACATACCAAATTTTAGATCACTTGGAGCTGCAATGATAATGTACCATTTGTTTTTGTCAAACTATGTCATCTATCTAGTATGAGACATTTGGCAAGATGGTTCTTTACATGCGATAATAATTAGAATGCCAAATTTGGTGAGATGATATTAAATATAGTCTTAAATTTGTGTTTCAAATTTAAAGTCAACTAGATAAATAGAGTTAAAGTTATAATACCTATTGTTTGGATTGAAAATGTTAGTTGAGTACCTAGGAGCCATGTTGACTTTTCAAGTCACCTTAATTTCTTATCACTTCACATGTTGGGATTAAGACTTATTCTGCCAAAACCATATGATTATGGGATAATAATGTCTTCATGGGGGAAATTTGGATGAAGATCAAGTTTTCTTAATGAACTACAATGGTTGGTTGTACTTTTGCATGTTTCATAAGGATTATTAAGCATTTCTAAGGACCTAAACTCATATTAGCTCTTAACCAAAACTATTGAATGACTAAAGGATATTTTAAAGTGATTTAAAAGTTTTTTTAGGTCAAACTGGTCTTAAAATTTTTCATTTGGCCTTAAAAGAGGTGAAACGTTCAAAAGGAATACATAAAAGTCATTTAGAAATATTAAAACTCCTTCCTTTAAATATGCACTTCTTGATCAATGGATACTTTTGACTTTGTTTTCCGTCCTTAAAGCTTGTAGAGGTCTTATAACTAGTTCCCATGTATTTTTTAATGTTGTAATGAGGAAAGAAGATCCTTTAATCATGTTTATAGGTCATGTCAAGAAGTTGTAGGGCCTTGTGTAGGAGAAACCAAGCTCCTAAGGCCTAAAAATCCTATTCCAAGAGCTTCTTAGCAGTCTACAGAGCCTATCAATGGATCAAAAATGAAGAAATAAGGTTAAGGAGGCTATAAAATAATATATCTAACACATTCCTAATATGATCGTGAGATTTTTGTGAGAATACAAAGTTTTTCAAGCTTAAAATGCAGGTTTGTTGGTTTGTAGAAGCTTGTAAACCCTTAATAAGGAGCCTCAAACATGAAGTAAATGTTAGATAGGTCCTAAATATCAATAAGTGTGAACTACAAGTCTTCAAGAAATCATAATGGGTTTACAATCATAAAACAAGCAAGATCTCATGTTTGCAGAGGTCAAAAAGACAATCACCTCCTTTTTTTGTTCTCTTCATGCATGGCATGTGTGGAATCTTGGAGGGGTTTTGCTATGACCTAATGCACCTCATGTGGTCTTTATACTTCATTAGGGTGGAATAATCATGTGGATACATTTAGTGAATTATAAAACCCTACAAACTCAACTAAAACCCTAAACCCGTGAGCATTCATTTTGGTGATTTCCAAGCCTTGTAAGGCATATAACAATGTTATATTGATCTTGCTACAGACCTAAATCCTATATATATATATATATATATATATATATATATATATATATATATATATATATATATATATATATATATATATATATGTTTCCAAGGTTTTCATTATTTTTAAATCCTTTCTCCAAGATCTTAACCTTGTCTCCAAGATAAATAAGCCTGTGAGGTCTTAAAACAAGTTCAAGTATGATCCAAAATGCTATTTTAACATGTTGTAGGCTTGTTACTGAGGTTTTGAGCATAGTTCCAAGATCTCCATGAATTTTAAAGTGGCCATATTTATCTAAAAATCTCATACAAGGTAGAGAGATAATGAAAACAAAGTTTTGAGATACCAAAAGCTTTATTTGTAGGCCTGTAGCAGAGTTCTTGAATGTATCAAAGCTAGAGAAAAATTGCAAGCCTATTTTGACATGATTCAAGAGTCTTCATGTGAGTTTGAGGTTATGAGAAAAAAAAGTATCTATAGGATTGCACCTAAGAATAAAAGGTTATATGATTTTACCAAGACTTGCTTGGAGTGTTTCAAGCTCCAAAGCCTAGTTGCAGGATTGAAATGTGTTCTTTCAAAGTTACATGATCATATAATGAGATAACGGGTTTGTAAGGTCTGTAGGCAATGTTTCACATAATACAAAAACATGATCTAGTATTCATACAAAGTTGTAATATTTTAAATGGTTCCATGTTTCCAAGATGATTTTCAATCATTGTAAAGACACCTATAGGTCTAAAATGGTGTTTTTAATGATGATTAGTAGGATCTAAGAGCCTCAAGTATGAAAGTGTCAGGTCTCATGGAAGACTTTAGGGTTATATGAAGGTCTTAAATTAGGGTCTTAAAAGACCAAAACATGATTAAAATTCCTTAGACTTTCCTATAGGTCTGTACCCTAAGACTACAAGGTCTTACAACTAATCAACAAGAAGGAAGGCAAGAGATTTGATTTTTCAGGGTTTACTAGGGGTTTTAGGAAAAACATGATATCAAAGATCCCTAAGAAGTTTAAAGAGACTTCTCAATAAGGTATTAAGAAATAAGAAATAAAACACAAAAATGTATGGCCGTAACTCCAAGTTTGCAGAAATCATTTTTAGGGTTTTTTTATAAGATAATGTTAAGACAAGTTCTAGGAACATAGGTTTTAGGTCTCCATGGAATCTACAAGGCTAATAGTAAATTCCATAGGCAAAAAAATTGAATTTAGGTCTATGATTTATTGACCCAAGGTTTTATATTCTACATGTTTCAAAGGTTTGACCAATATATAATAAGGTTCAAGGTTTGCAGGTAGAAAGTGTGGGATTTATAAGGTTCTCAAGACCTAATAATGCTATTTAAGCATCATTTTTATAAAACTTACAAGTCTATAGAAGGTATTTAATGTGGTGAAGCCAAAGAGGTTCCCAAGCATCCATAAGAATGAGAACACTCCAAATAATATAAAATGACTAAAATAAGCCTTTTTAAAGATAATGAATGATTTAGGTTGTTTGATGAACATCCACAAAGCATGAAAACAGTTTGAAACTTCTTCCTCAAGATGTGAAACCTCCTCAAGTAGTTTGGGTTTAGTGGAATCATGTACAAGGGCTATAGATGAGTGAATTAGGATTATTTTGGCTAGAATTAAGACCTATTTTCATGCAGAAGACCTAACATGAATTTAAACATTAAGAACAAATCAAAATTATTTATATTCTCCCCAACATGCATGCCTAAAGGAAAGTGGTAAGTTCAAGGCCCTTAAGGGAAAGAAAACCAATTTTATTTCAAGATCAAGCCTTCTCAAGGAGATAATTAGAGTGAAAATAGGGTGACTTACCCTCAACTACACCAATCATCCATGTTGGTCTACATGGAACAAGTTTGAAGCTTTTAAAAAGCTTATGATTTCAACTTTTTGGTCTCTCCTCTTACACATGCATGAATTAATGTAATAAGTGGTAAGTTAATATTGTTTTTTGATCCCACTTGCTTTTAGTCCATTTATATATGATTTTTTATGAAATGAATTAAGTATCCCTCTATTTGGTGTAGTAAAACTCTACCCTTTTGAGGATTATGCTACTGTCTTTATGCCTTGAATTCAATAAAGAATTGATGTTTGCCTCTTTCATACTATCAATTTTCCTAAATATTGTGTGATTTTGAGTTGTTGATCTTCACTTGTGGATCTTTTATTCCCTTTTGATGTTGTCCAATCATCCTTACACTCCCTTTTATAAGTTGTATGTTGTGTAAGTTTCCCACATCCATGCTAAATACTTATTTAAAGGTTGGGAAAGATGTAGATTGTGTGAAAGTTGTGTGATTTCCCATCACTTTTGAAGATTTGTTGTGTTGTTTTAGCAAGTTGAGGAGCTCTCTAAACTTGATGCATCACTATTTTATGAATTTAAATTACTTCTACTCCCTTTTCCATGATGAATTCATAGTTATATCTATAAATAAGTCACTTTTAGTAGTGTTTTAAGCCTGGAAGTTGATCTTACATCAGGTACACATAGTTTAGGAAGGAAGTTAGCCTTTTATATAGGTTCATCCCAAAGATCCAAGGGCACACACCTTGTGGATGTTCCCATTGTTTCACTAAATTATTTATCAATCAAACGGGTGCAAGATTCAATTGACAATAGTTTTTGGCATGCCTGTTGGGACACTCAACTCCATTGAGTGAATAGTTTCAGCTAAGAAGTTGGTGATATTCTCAGAAAGTAGTATATTTTAAGGCATTTCTCAAGCACCTAGAAAATTTATAAGTTATTATTTTCCAGTTAGACCTATCCTTTTATGCCAATAGTAGAGACAAGGGCTTCTTCAATAGGTAAAGATTTTCAATTTTTGAATTAACTTCATTTTCATCAAAAAAGAGAACTAAAAGGTCTAGGTCACCTCTTTCAAGACCCAAAACCTTACCTCCTACAAGGTCCCAATTGACACCTCCTTTTGGTTAGTTTGTTGAGCCAAGAGAGAGGTTAGTTCCTATACTATTCATACTCAACCAATAAATCAATTTTTTTTACCTTCAATGGAGGAAACCATCTTGCACTTTCCCAACATGATGAAATCCAAGTTATTTCCCTTAAGAGTATACCTTAATTAATTGGTGAAAATGCAACTACTCCTATAGAGCATATACAATATATTTCTAACATATTTTTAGTCCAAAACATTGTAGTAGACAATGTAGATGTGATACTCCTTACTACTTCCCTTAAAGGAAAAATACGTTAGTGGTGTAAGAGACTGTAAACTAACTCCATACACAATTGGGATGAGTTAGGAGAGAAGCTTTGCAAGTAATTTGAGGATAAAAGTGATAACCTATCACTAATGGAGTAACTAACTAATATCAAGAGATCTCCTCATGAAGTCATGGCAAACTTCAACTTTAGATTTTTGAAGACTTGCGATAGAATTATAGTACTTGTGAAACCTCTCCAAACACTGCATTCTTGTACTATTTGAGAGCCTTGAAAAGTGATGTGGTTGTCATGATTTAGTCCATGGGAGGAAATATATTGCCTAATGCATATGAGGTGGTTATAAGAGCTAATAATTATTTAATACAAGCTGGAAATATTGATCCTAGATCACCAATGCCTCTTTTTCTTGAGGCTCTACCCAATCGGCCCACTAATCATCCCAATTTGGCATCTCTTCCTAGAGAAACCAAGCAACTAACATAATCTACTACCCATACTAATGAGTTGCATGAAGTTAAGACCTTGTTAGAAAGTTCTAGAAATGAATTGGTAGCATTATCATCCTTTCAATTAAGTATATCAACCCAATAGATAGCCTTATCAAGGCAATGTCGAAAGATAAGGCCAAATATGCTATACTAGACCCTTCAATACACATAAACTAGTTGTTGTAAGCACTTCCAAAGCCATTATTCCTATCCAAAATAACCTTTTTCAAGACTATGAATGGTGTTACCCATGCAACTAGCCCCATAATTAAAATTCTTGTCCAAATGGGTTCTTAGCCAAGCATTGATGGTCCAAGGTGCATCCATAATTCAAGAGCAACAAGTGGAATCTGTAGACATCCAATTCTTATCACTATTGTGCTAAAATTATCAATCTAAGCAACATTCTGTGAAAATGTACAATCTGGACCAAAATCACTAAAACACGCTAAATGGTTTGAACTTGTCACATACAAGTTTTGATTATGGCTAATGTATTCTTGAATGAGGCAATACATTTTATGTGATTTTTTGTTTTTCTCAAATCACTTCGAGTCAAATTATGACTACATAAAATGATGCTATGGATCACTAAATTCTTCTAATTTAGAATCACACATCATATACATGTGTTATTTCACATTCACAATGCTTCTAAATGGGGAATCATTCCATATACAACTAATACCTTCTTATAATTATACTCCAGTCAAATTATGACTCAGTAAATTGACATTTCAACCAGTTTGATTAAATGAACAACCAAATTTTTAAAGAATTTCAAAAAATTAATTAAACTTGCTTAAGTAAAATAAACCAAATCAAGGGCTTAAGTGAAAAATCCATGGAAGTTCTTGAAAATATATTAATTGGAAATTCAATCTTTAATTTTGCATCACCCTATGACATCATCAGCAGGGTGGCATCCATAAATCATTAATAGAACAAATATCAGGTTTAACCCCTCCCATGCCTCATTAATAACCCTTTCTTACAAATATTACTGGGGATATTTATGGCTTGAGCCTCCAAAATTAAATTTATCCATGGATACACATCTTGTTCTCAAGATGGATGGTCATGGTTGATTTTGATCATTTACAAAAATCTATAAATAAGAAGGCCAAGACCACCATTTTAAAGATTCATTCATGCAAATTTATTATGAAAAAATTGTAATAGACAAGTTTCAACCATTTGCATATATTGATCAAATTCATGAGCCTAAGCCATTGGTGCATTGAGAGATGATGGAGGAACAAGATACTCATCATTTATAAAGACTTGGAGTACCAAATCTGGGGAAAATCATGCTTCTTGGCCACTCTTGGAAGGAAAAACACTCTTGGGAAGGTTTGATGGTAGTGTTCATTATTTTAATAGATCTTAAAATTCATTTTCAAAACCCCATGAGGGAGTAGGCTTAGTACGTTGTGTCATTTATGATTATTTGAGATTTTTTCTACTAATGCATGGACTAACTTGCTTTGGATTTCTACTCTACATTTTGGCATGCTCAATCGGACCATGCATCCCATACAAGCAAGGAAATTAATTTGCAACTCTTAGTTTTACTAATAAATGTTTAATAATCTTTAAAATTCAAGTTTTACATTCATTTTTCATTTTTTTTAATCTTTTTTAGTGACACAAAGTTTACATAGAGATCAATGTCGATTCTATTTGATCGACATCGATCCTTTGGAAACCGATTGTAGACTTTCAATTCCTAACACCATTGTGTTGAAATTGTTAATCTTACTCAAAATTCACTCAAATGCACAATTTGAGCTAAAATCACTTAAATGTGCTAAATGGTTTGAGCTTGTCATATACAAGTGTCGATTTAGGTTAATGTATCCCTGAATGGACAAAAGTATTTTATGTGATTATTAACTTTTCTTAAGTCATTTCAAGTCAAAATGATAGAAATGAAATTTGATGCTCCAAACCATTGAATTATTATAATTTAGAAGCACATGAAACATACATGTGTTATTTTATGTTGACAATGTCTTAAATGGGATATTGGTTCATACACAACCGACACCTTTTTCTATTTCTACTCCAGTTAAATTATGACCCAATAACTTGACATTTCGACTAGTTTGATTAAAGTGTGCAACCAATTTCCAAAGAATTTCATAAAATTAATTAATCTCACTTAGGCAAATTAATCTAAATCAAGGGCTTAAGTGAAAAATCCATGGAAGTTTATGAATATCTTTTAATTGGAAATTTATTTCTAATATCTGCATCATGTTGTGACATCATTTGTGGGATGGAATCCATAAGTCATAAGTGGAACAAATATCTGGTTTAAGTCCTCCCATACCTCTTTAATGCCCCTTCCTTTCAAATATTTATGAGGGTATTTATGATTTGAGCCTCCAAAATTGAATGGATTCTTGGACACACATCTTGATCTCAAGATGGATGGTCACGATTCATTCTGACCAATTTCAAAAATCTATAAATAAGAGGCCTCTCACTCATCTTTTTAATCTCTTTTGGTTTAAAATTATTATGCAAAATTCTCTCCACAAGTTAATTTTATGTAGTGTTATTATGCTTAATTTGCAATAGGATATCTTCACTATAGGCATAAACTTGGGTAAATATCATGAGCCTAGTTTCATTGGTGCACTTGAGATGATTGAGGAGTAACCCAGTCATCATTGACAAATACTTGAGCACCAAATCAAGGGGAACATCCCATTTTGAGCCATATTTAGAGGTGGGATGCTCTTGGGAAGGTTTGATGTATATGATTTTTTTCAATAGCTCTTAATTTATATTTGCAAACCCTGTTGAAGGAGTTGGCTTAGTTAGTTATGTTTTTAATGCATTTCTTGAGTTTTCTTGACTAATGCTTGATATAACTCACTTTGGATTCCATCTCTACATCTTAGCATGCTCAGTGGGACCATACATCCCATACAATCAAAAAAACAAACAAACATAAAAAACACTTTAAACCTATATTTTACGGCATTGACGTATCTTTAAACCTAAGTTTGGTGTACTAGTTTAAAATTTAAAATTCAAAGTTATCATACCCTATTCTAATTTGATGATTTTAACCCACCAAAGTTGAGTATATTCATAACCATTTCCTTTAATTGTGTGTTAGTATGCCACTTCTCTTTATTGTAGTCTCTTTTTACCTTGTCACTTATTTGGATAAAATTAAAGCACACCTTATTAATGTTTGCAAAACATTTTACAAATCTTGCCAAATGTAGATAACAATCTTTTAGACATGATGCAAAGGTATATGCATAGTGGGGTATATTATGGCCCTATCTATGAGGAAGAGCACTTTTATGATGGACAAGACAATCCCATGGTATTTGAAGACATTCCCATGACTATAGGATTTGAAGAAGACTATTTTAAACATCAACTCATAGAGGATAAAGATGGCGCACTCCTAAGGTTGATTGAATCAGGCACTAGATTGCCATCAGACTTTCCTATGGAACAATTACATACCTTGGTTAGGGTAGAAGAACAACAATGAGAACAATTCCTCATGAATATTACAAAATCAAACATTGTATCTTCTAGCAAAGGAAAGGAAGTGCTCATATAGTCAACACCTAATGATCAAGATCTTGTTACCGAGATTAAGAAGATAAGTCAATGATATGCAAACCAACTTATCATGAACTTGATTAACTTTTTGGTTGCCACTTCCATACATAACAATGATTCTAAGGAGCAAGGGAATATGGTAGAACCAATGTAACACACTTTAGTTGAGAACACACCTAAGATGGGTCAAGACATCTCAATTGAACAACCCAAGTCTTAAGAGTTTCCACAACATGCTTCACTAGACACGGAGCATACCTTTTTCAATCATCAAGAACCTCTTAGTCTTGTGCAAAATCAAGGAATGAAAAACTCAATGCATATTGATGAAATTATTTAAAACAATTTAGAAATTTCTTCTCAACCAATGTATACTTTGGTGAATAGATCATGGACTTCCCAAAAACAAAACACTTACAATTCAAGACAACTAACTTTAGAGAATGTTTATCAACCCAAGAATCAATGACTTAATTACTTGACTCAACGAGTGAACCAAAACAAGGTTATAGATCATAAGGTGTATATCCCTAACAAATCCATGCAATAGGGAAACATACCACCCCAATAGAATTATATTTCACCTACCAATGCACAAACATGCAAGAGTGGAATTCAATGAAAGAAATTGTGTCATGATTGGAGACAGGAAATGGAATCAAGAAGTACAAATTTGATGAGATATGTCCATATCCATTTGATTTGAGTATTCTCCAAGTCCCATTTTTGCCTCATTTTGAGGCACCCAAATTTGACAAATAAAAAGGGAAGGGTGACCCTCATGAACATATTCAGGCATTTTTTGTATTATGCCAAGAGGTAGCTTATAGTAGTATTTATTTGCTTTGCTTTTTTCCACAAAGTTTAGTAAGACAAGCTTTAGACTAGCTTCTTAAATTACCTAAGGGATCAATGGTAGATTAGAATGATCTATCTAAAAAATTTGTCAACCACTTCTCTTACAATATTGAAAATTAATTAACTATAGTTGACTTGTGTAAATCCAAATAACGAGATGGAGAAAACTTCATAGCATATGTACAATGGTGGAGAACATTAGCTAGATGCTTTCAACATAATTTTCTAGACACACAGTTTTCGAACATTTTGCACATAACCTACACCTTGAGGTTGTGCATAATTTATGACTTACTTGCACAAACACATTTGAATAAATTATAGACAAGGGTGTGTAGATTGAGAAGGCACTTATCACCAAAGGCCTTGTCAAGATTTATTCATAGGGTCAAATGTCAATCAGACCCAATCTCCTATTCAAATTATTGCAATAGAGAAACCTAAGAGATTTAATAAGAACAAGAACATGGTAGGTAATGGAGTGATTGAATCAAGGCACGTACAAATGGTGTAGGCTTAACCAACTCCAAATGTGTAATTATCTCCACCTAATCCACCAACCACTTTGTAAAGGGTCCCTCCATGAAGGGAATTAAACAATAGGTATAAAGTCTTCAACAAACTAGGAGAGATTATTGAGGCAATGTTCTAAAATCTCATAGAATCTAATCTAATTGTATGGCCTATACCAAGGCTATTTCCTGAAGATCAACCCTAACCCGATTGGTATTAGGAAAATCAATTTTGCAACTTCCACCATGTTGTTGGTCATGGTGCTTATCATTGTGTTCAATTATGGTATATTATTGTATTTTTGATTGAGAGTGCTAAAGTTGAAATCAAACTTGATCCATAGAACACTAATCAATATATGGGCATCTACAAAGATCCATTCCCTTGACATAATCAAAAAATGACAAAAAACAACCAAAACCAAGGATAAAATCAGTGACAAAATTAGAATCAAGGCCAAAATCATAATCTAGATCATAATACCCACGCTAATAACCTAGGTTACAACATGTCATATGAATATAATAACACCATAGGGCACATTTACGCAAACCACATTTCCACTATCACTGTTAAAACTCGTGAACCATCATATACTTGGATTACTAGACCCATTATTATAGTGTCAATACCCTCTCTCTCAAGTACCCTCATATCAAGTTCAAACAATTATATTGCACCTCAGTTTGTGTAGGTTACTATTTTTGGGCCTCATCCTTTTTCTAATTATAATGGCTCCTCGCCGACTCAAAATTGATCCAATGTAACTGGACACCCACAAGTCACTCTCCAAGGCCCTTTGCCTTTGTCTTCTAATTATAATTGCTCCTTTCCACCTCTTGATTTCATAATTGAAAATAGACACTTGTGAGTTACCCTTTAGGGTCCTTTGTCCTCTTCTACCACTAGACCCAATGTGAACATCATGCCTTCAGATCCAAAGTTGAAAACTGTTCTAGCCAAGGCGAAACTGTGTCATCTTACTATTGAAAATCCTTATGGTCTATCAGAACAACTAAGTAAAACCCTTATGTAAATTTTTATTTTAGATATTTTGTGTATGTCTAAAGTCCATAGAATTATTTTGAATGACCTTATTCAATAATCAACTGTTCCCCAAGATATTAACCCTAAATAGTTCTAAACATCTATAGGGCATTTGTCTTCATTTTAATAGGATACATTTGATCAAAAGGACATAATAGCCCCTTGTTTATTGAGGTCATCATTGAAAACCATAAGATCAAGTGGGCTCTTATAGATAATGGTTTAAGGTTGAACATAGTGTCTCTCAAGCTAGTATAAACTTTGGGTTATACTACAAAGGACATTCAACCAGAGACAATCACCATAAAGGCATATGAGAATGCCAAAAGGGAATCTTATGATATTATTTATTTTCCAATCATTGTTGGGTCTGTGTCCCATCACACTTTGTTACATATTATGTATATTGAGCTACCTTATAACATACCTCTTCTTCATCCTTGGATCTATGAAGTACAAGTCATTCCATCCATTTTGCATCAATGCCTTAAGTTTCCCCATGATGGTATCGAGGCCACCATTCCTATCGATCTACAACCTTATCAGTATTACAAACATATAGAGGTTGAATTTTATAATTATAATTATTATCTTGATTCTAAATATGTTGTAAAGAAGAACAAGGAAATAGTTTTGCATCTACCAAAATCCAATTATATCAACCCCGGTGACCTTACTTCCACCTTGGCTAATCTATTTCTTAAAACTCTTGTAAATCAGATTATTATAAAAGACACGAGCATTTCCACATACCACCTTAGGGATGTCTTTCATATTGCTAAGTTTCCCAAGTCTCCTAAATTATTTGGTAAACCTAAACCTTCCAAAATCCCTTGTAGACCCAACATGATTTGGCAAACAAAAAACAAGAGGTCTTTCATCGTCCACTGAAAACCATTTCACACCAAATCTTTGGCACCAAATATTACACACTTCACTCACACCACCACTAAACATTATTCATGAATAGCACACAGAGATATTGCTTGTCAAAAGTTATCTTGAACCATCTATAATATACGTTATTTTAGCAAAACATGTCATATATTTACATATGCAATAAAGGTCTAATGTTTCATTTGGAAATATCTTACAATTTCTAAGTTGAAAATAGTGTTAAATCAATAAAACATATTTTCTTTAAAAGGACTCAAACTTTCTTTTGGTAAAAGATAAAATTATAATTGTGTGTGTGAATTAATATACAAAATTATTAAAAAAATAATAATAAATTAATAAATGAATTATTTTTTAAAAAGATGCTGCTTAGTCATCCATCAAAGTATAAATCTTAGGAGATACAAAAAAGTATTATGTACACCTAATCCATGTAATCATTCATGTTTCATATATATTAAAACTAAAAAAAAGTTTCAATTGGTGATAATCTAACTTTGCTTTCCCAGTGCGTTTAAGTTAAGCATGTTTTTAAAATAGAAATTTTATTTTGGTTATAGTAAGAAGATAATTCAATGATATTTTCTAATAATTTTGCCAACTCTTTATTTATTACTAATGACAAAGTTATTATTGTTTCTAATGTGATTTTGTAGATACAAGTGCAAACGAATAAAGTGGTTATCGAACTTAATTTATTTTAGTAGCTCTTCCATTATTGGGACAACGTGCCTTGTACCGTTGTTCACGTGCCACCTTCTTGGGGTAGCTCTCGTTGCAATCGGCCTTACCACCATTCTTAGAATTTTGGGTCTTTACAACAACCTCACTCTCCCCCTCCGGTTCAAAAAGGTGGTTGGGGTTCTCCCCCTGCTGATTGATGTGTTGGCTTGGGCACCTCGACATAATCAGGGGTGAGGATCCTCACCTCCGATGGCCCAAGGATAGTTATTTTCAGCACTTTGATAAAAGTTCCCCGCTACTTAATTTAGCCATTTCTCCCCTACATGCTATTGGAAAAAAAATGTTAACCAAAAGACACTGACATTAAATGTGACGCCATGAATGATGAGAAATATCTTCTAAAGTCTAAGTAAGATGGTCCCCATAACAATGAAAATATAGTCTTGGAACTTTTGCTACTTAAATGTGATATGATTCATCATCATCATCATCATCATCATCATCATCAAATTTTATATATATTTTATTTATAATAAAACAATAAACTCTATTTAATTTAAGAAAAAAAAAAAAAAAAAAACCCATATGAACAGATTTCGATCGATAATGATTAATAGTTTCAAATCGGAGCCATTTAAATTTAAATACAATCTTGGTGAACTGGAGGTCAAAATATTCGCATATAATTTTTTTGTTTAATTGACCGATAATGAATATAACTTTATTAAACATTAATCTATCCTTACTTAAAAATTAAATATATAAACTTTTTTTAATTACAAAATAATGTACAAAATCGATTACAATTTAAAAAAGGTACAAAACAAAATGAGAGAAAGAAAATGGCCCCCGCATTGAATGGGTATTTATTATTTTAAAAGTGGTAGACATGTGTCATAAATTGAAATATATTTTATTTTCAATCTCCTCAAAAGTGTCATGTGTAATAAGTATTAATAATGCACATTCCTCTCCAAATAATTATAATATTTGGATGTTTGTATGGTAAATTTATAATATAATTTTATTGTAGAAATAAATTGCAGGGAAAGAATTAAACAAATAAAATATAATAATATATGGGAAAAGAATAATAGTTAATGTTTTTAACTTACAGATTTAAATATATAAAAATGAAAAAAAAATTGTTAATATATTTTAAATATGTTAAAATGTAATATGAGAAGTAAGTGATGAATAACAAAGTAGACAAAAATTAAATGTAAAAGATAATAAAAATAGGTATAGGAGTTATATTAGTGACATAAAGGACAATGAACAATGTTGTCTTGAAGTCGTTGCATAGATTCAATTGCGAATTTGCATTTGTACTACACAGATAAGTTAGGGTGTAAAAGGGCGATTGTGGTTGTATGAGAAATTATCAATCCAGAATGATTACTCAAAAGTGCAAGAGGCCATTGAAAAGCTTATGTTATTTTGTTGATATCTCTGTTATACACGTGCAAAGTATATTTTGATATGTATCTTTCATGCATGAAATATCTCTTAGTATATATCCTATACATGTGTGAAGTGTTGGTCCTACACAAATAATTTTTTTTCCAATTATATATATATTTAGATTGTTCTTTTTTAACATTTTGATTGGTACCACAAACCATATGATTGTATTTACATTAAAAATAAATAAAAAATCTTTATCATAAAATAAAATTTTAAAATATTTTAAATATATAAAAAAAAAAAATTTTACCATAAAATTAATATTTAATATAGATATTTTCTTGCCATTTAAAAATATTTTATATTAATTTCCAATGTATTGTATATTTATATAACCATATAAAACTACATAAATTTTCAAAGTAACATAATAAAAATAAGTTATGATCTAGAAGCATTATATTCACAGGGTGGAATAAGGAGAACCCTTAAGTGTTCAATGGCATGGGCCCATACAATTATAAGTTGCTAGTTATTTTATTTGGGGTCTACCATGCATAAGTTTTAAATGTGAAGAGGTTCATTGCAAGTATACTTTGGTGCTCGAGCCTACGTAGATGCCCATGCAATTATCCACAATGTGACTTGGCTTAAAGACTTGAGAAGAAACAAACACAGTTAAGAAAATATTCACACGTGCAACTTGCTTATCCAAGCTAGAGACTTAGCATCATTATTGATGCCATTTTAATTGATTTTATTCAACAACAAAAATAGTCATATGTGCATCAACTTTTCATAAAATATTATGAAATTATTGTGTTATTAATAGCATGTACAATTGTATTATTAAAAGTGGCGTGATGATATCAGCATAAGAATATTTTTAAATAACACTCTTGGAATATTTCATTATTTTTTGGAAAAACTTTAAGAAAATTTTGGGATTATTAAAATCATATGTATTAAATAAAATTGATTGACTAAACAAAAATAAACTATTTGAAAAGTGAAAACATTAGTTCCTTGTCTTGACAGGGATTAATAAGCTTATGATATTGTAAATGTTATCATATTATATTAATGTTATGCTCTCTTCAAAGTTTAAAAAAAAAAAATCCAAGAAGAAAAAAATTAGCTCAATTTTTATAAACAATAAAAGGGAGAGTCAACCTCCAATTACATGTAAATAATTTTCATATATATAAATAATTTTAAAAAATAATAGAATAAACATTAGATGATATTAAATTGTGACTAGTGATTGGTTAAGAACTTTGGAGCTTAAAATCACCATTCCTAACATAAGCCTCACAATGCATAGTGTTTGGGCTTCACAAAATGAAGCACAACTATTCTAGAGGACCCTATTAAAGAAGAGAATGTACCAAACAATCTTGTAAGCATTTTATCATAGAAAAGAAGTAACACATAACTCATGGAGTTAGAAGAAATACCTGCAAACTACTATAAACAAGGACACCATGTGTCAAGTCCTTACAAGAATCAAAATTAACAAAATTGAGTATGATCCTTATATTATTATGAAATACTAAAATCTTAACTAGACAATAAATAAAAATTCATAACCATTATTTCTTTTAGAACTTTTCTCTATAATAATTTTTTCCTTTATTAATTAGAATCACAAAGTAAACATATCAAAATAATTGTCAGCGAGTGTAATAATGTTACATCTTTATAATCACAAATCCATTGCTTTGAATGTGTATGCAATCGAAAATGCATCATGTCTATAAATCAATCTTGAATCAGAGAAGATAGAGCATACCTACACTTCCGATTGGGGATACACTTGTTAAGCAAGAACATGACCAATATGAGAATCTGCTAAACTCGATTAGGAGACCACTTATCACAACATATCATGCTAAGAAGGGTTCTAAAGCCTACAGTCTAACACAAATACACAACAACCTTAATAGACTCCTAAGGTTTAAAGCTTTCACTTATTCTAATAACAAGAAAATAAATCTAATATAATGCACACCAAAGCCTATGGCACACAATGGGGGTTAGAAACAATAGAACAAACAACTAAACCAAACATGTATTAGAAGACATATACTCACGTTAATGTATACAAAATCCTAATACATGGGAGAAGAATACAAATTTATTATCTATCTACTCTTACAAAGGAGAAATAAAGTTAGGAATACTTACCTTTGAAGATGAACCCATCGAGCCTCAATCTCTTCTTTGGCCAAGGTGCTTCGTAAGAGATTGTTGTGGTATGTAAAGATAATGAAGATTAATTAGCTCTAGGCTATAGAACCTATCTAAGCATCCAAAAAACTTCTCCACAAAACAAGATTCATATCTCCAAAGAAAGTATGAAACTCTAAGCTGTATTCTTCAAGTAGATTGGTCAATAAGCATATGTTCGATTGCACTTCTTCGCTATTAATTCATATTTTATGAAATGGTGGGAAATGAACTTATATATATAGGAAAATCTTGTCCTAAATATTCTAAAAACATCAATTATACAGGGTCAACCTAGTGTGTTTTTGGGGACAATTCACTAGGTTTGAGCTAGGTCACCTGAAAGGCTAACAAGCTAAGAAAGAAAAATACATCTAAACTATACTGGGTCGACCTAGTCAACCTAGTACAGTCAACTGACCAAAAGGGGACTAAGGCAAGAAAAGGAGGGATGGAAAGAGGAAAAGACTAGAATAGGTAGGACTGAGAAGAATAAGCTTAGGGTAAATGGTTTTAGGAGATAAGTGTGTAGATGATAAGTGGTAAAAGGGACAACAATCTTATGAAGCACCGATGGTCTAGCCACCCCTTTCCTGGTGCATCCCTTAAGGAATACACTCAAAGAGATTGAGACTCGATAGGTTCCTACAAGACACAAAGTGTCATTAATCAATAAAATTTTGAAAATATTATGTGTATACATATACCTCACTCAAAGCTCATCACGTGTCATGTAAATGCAACACAAGATGGTGCTTCAGAATAGAACATGATAACATATAACTTTGATGATAAGTAATTTATAGTAAGTAGAAAATAAGATAAATGAAAGAACTGAATTAAAAAACATATACCTTTAACTTACCTTAGTGTCGTAGATAAAGAAGTAGAGTGTAAAAAATGTGAAGATGTTCAATGTAGACAACACTAGATGGACCTATAGAAGTTAGTGCAAAAAATAGCCAAAAATTAAAAAATTAGAATATAGGCATATGGTAGTGTAAAATAATCTCTATGTCGTCGCAAATCTAATGCATTTTATGGTTTGCAAAATGGATAAGTAAAAATAAAGATATAGGCAAAACAAGGAACATGTAGGATAACAATTAAAATATCTTGAGTTTGGAAAAGTGTTTGTAAATAGGGCAAAAGACAAGTCATTTGTTATTTTGATTTATGAGAGAAGAGAAAAGAGAGCTCTAGAGATAAAACAAGCTAGGACGGTGAGGAAATGATAGGGTAGACAAGGAGAGGATCTGGAGGTGGCAATAGGTGCACTACAGGTATGCAACTAAGAATCTCAAACTAGTTTTTGAAATTTGTATTGAATTAAGTATGTTTTTAGTAAAATTTGTTTTTAAGAATTTCTATATGTCAAAATGGAAAAAAATTAGATTCTAGGGGTAGTAAATAGGAAGACAGAAAATGGTTTTAGAGGGTTAGGAAGAAAGTGAGAAAATAACTATTTTTTAGGAAAATGTAAGGGGTTGATAGGCACAAAACACTGGGTCACCCCAATCAACCCAATAGGCTAGGAATGAGCGGAATCCATAGTGTTGACCCAGTAGGTATGGGTCAACCCTATACATTCTATAAGTTAAAGGCCTGGTTCAGAGTTTCCAAGTGGTCTGAAAGGTCCATAATGGAAACTTAGCACTAGGGAGGGGAAGAGAAGGGGGTTGACTCAGATTTTTGAGTCAAGCAAGCAAAAAGAGAGGAAAATTTTGGCCAAATTAGTTTGACCAAAGAGTTAGAATGATACTAAAAAGCATGCAAAAGGTTAAAAGAGGGCCAGAATAGCCCAAAATGACCAAGTAAGGTCAAGAAGGACCGAGTAGGCTAAAAGTAGGCTAATGAGAATAAAATAAAGGATTGTAGGCTTGTTTTTGCTTCAAAAATGAATGTAAAAAGAATGTATTATAACTATACATGACATGGAGGAATCGATACATCTTTTATTATTTCTTGGGTGCAGGGATGATGGAGATTTTGGAAACTTTTAGATGTGACATGGTTATCAGACTTGTTAGAGAGGTTGTCAGATGGAGATAGGGCTAGACTAGGATTTATAGGTCTATATGGGATAGTTGATATGTAACAGATCCCCCTCAGTGTTGATCTATTATTCATGTTCCTTGGTTACTGGGAATGATTAACTAATACCTTCAGATGGAAGGTGGATGGGGATATAGTAGAGGTGGATATCATGCTAGAGGATGTCCATGCCATCTTGAGGCTACCTATAATAGGAGAATAGGTGACCATAGGGATACCAAATAGTCCAAAGTAGAGGAGAGCCTTAGCTATGTGGCCTACATGCTTAGAGATGATATTACTAAGAAGGAGAGTTAACATGATTGATGTCTATACATCATAGATTATAAACATCTAGAAGGTTGTGATAGGCCTTGTGACACAGTGGGTACTATGTCACAAGTAAGATGATAAGGTACCACTATTTGTGGTAGCCTTGAGTAGGATGATCTTAGAGGAGCGAGTTCTATATGACCTAGGCTCTGTCATGTCGGTCCAGCTAGTACATGATATGTACGAGATGATGGTCAAAAGGTATAGGAACATGGGACTAATCACATTACTGACAGATTAGATATATGAGAGGTTTCCTATGTATCAGTTAATTGGGTTGCCTCATGCAGTCGATGACAGATTACCTTGGGTATGGAGATGGAGATAAGACCAAGTAGTGTGGGTTATGCCCCATATGCTAGAGCTTTAGTTAGTGAGATATAAAGACATCTTATGGCAGCCATATGAGAACATAATAGCTATATGGGCAAGCTGAGACACAGTTGTACCAGTGACAGAGAGAACAAAGGTTATTAGACATTATTTCTAGTGGAGAGAGCCACATATGATGCCATGGGTATTAGGATGGATGGACCTACCTCATCCAGTGACACTAATATTGATTCTTGAGTAGTGGGATCGACATGTGAGGGAGACATGGAGGAGGAGAGGACTAGGGGCATAGATAGTAAGGCTAACATTGAGGCCACATCAAGAGTGACCATTGACTGGTTAGGTATAATGATGAGATGAGTAGGAGGAGAGGGATGTGGAGGAAGAGATGTCAGATGTACCAATACCATCTCTATAGTGAGATGAGCATAAACCATCAAAGACATGGCATAAATGAAGGTAGGAAGAGTAGGAGAGAGTGGAGATTATTGCCATCTTGGATGACCCCATGGTGAGTTAGAGGAGATGACAGATAGGCCACTCAAATGTAGGTTGAGATAGACACGAGCTATGATAGCTAGGCCTAAGATGAGGAGGTAACCTACAAAAGAGGTGCTAGGAGGTTATGCAAACAAGGAAACTATGTTAGGTGGTCACATAGATGGTGAGACCATAATAGTCGAGACACAGATAGGTAAGAAAATATGGTTAAAATTATTGCTTTAAGTTTTTTATTTTAAAGTAAAGGCAAATAGATATTTTGAAATATAATAGTGATTTAATATCCATCTAGTGTGATTTTGCATATGCATTTGAGGATATAGAGGAGATATGGGGGTTCCTAATGAGGGGAGCACTCCATGAAGTCTAGGATGAGACTCTACAACCATACGACCCCATGACACTGGAGGATCTAAGTATACCATCTACCCTAGCTTAGGCGAGCTGGTTTAGATTACCTGGAGAGGCAGTAAGGTAGATACAGGAGTATAAAGAGAGGTTATAGCCATTGGTAGTGATGGGTGTAAGGGAACTATAAGCATGGTAGGTCTTAGTAAATGGTAGAGCTATGTATCTAGCTATAATATTACATATGACATAAATTTGAACCTAGCTAGTGGAGTCACAAGTGTGGGTGGCACAACTATAAGGACATGTAGAGGGATTGAGATCTTAGATGACCTCATTACAATGTACTATTTGGAGGAGTCAGATTGAGAACTTAATAGGTAGTGTTGCTAGGCCATGAGATAGATAGGATGGATCCCAAACATATATTTGGAACACTGTATATGGTTGCATATATTGTACTAAACTTAAAATATATATGGATCATTTTTTCATAATATTGTTGGATATGTATGTTGTCATTATTGTTTATGATGCTTGAGGTTGTGGATGATTAGAATATATTTCTTTCTAGCACATGTATTTAGCTTTGTTGTATATGCTATAGGAAATATATGAGATGTGGTTTCTTTTCTAGCATTAAGAAAAAATATGCATGGATAAAAAGAAACAGAGAAAAAGGACTTGGTAAAATATAATCAATCAAGAAAATGTACTACACTCTATTTCAAGTTGGGAAATGTGTAATAACAAGAAATGACTAAGTATAAAGAACCAAGAAATGGAAAAACATGATGGTAAAAAAGAATTTGTGTTTAAACCAATGTGAAATATTTTTGCATCAAATTAAAACAAGTAAAATCATATTAATATAACGTTGGGAAGTATGACAAACAAAGTAATAAAATGGAAGGTATGTAAAAGGACACAAATGGTATAAAAACAAATTAAATTAAGTCAATCACTCATATTAAATCATGCTAGGAAAGATGAAAGAAAAACAAAATTGCAAAAGATTGGTCTTAAATTGATCATACTAATTCAAGCCAGGAAGTATGAAAAATTCAAGAAATGATTGTAATAATACACGCAATTAGAAAATAATAGGATAAAAAGATGAAAGAGAAATGAAATAAGCATAAAACATATTAAATCTAGATGGAAAGCATGTAAAATGGTGTGTAACTTCATAATCGATCGAATCTTATCTCAAATTTGACACATGTAATTTGGATGGTGACCTGGGTATTAGAAAGGGTCTTGTCCATGGTCTTACATTGCAAATCGACAAATAAAACACCACTGGAGTGGAATAAATAGGTAAAATTAGGTCATCAAAGATGTGGGTAATAGGAAGGAAAAGATGGTAATTTGTGAGGATGGTTGGGTCCTATTCACGATCTTACAAAGCAACTCACAAATGAAATCCCAAGGGGAGTGATCAGGAGACAAAACAATATTTATAAAGAGGAAATATAAGGGATATGAGTGAAAAATTTAGTGTAAAAGTCAAGACTTAGTCATATTATGAGAATACCTTAGGAAGCAAGAGGCATACTAAGGACATGAGAAGACACTAAGTGACTAGTGGTCATCGATGTATAAAGAAAACATGTTTGATATAGACACAAAGCTTTTTAGGAAAATAAGTGTGCTAATAAGATCAACTCATGAAGGTATATTGGTACAAATAAAATAAAAGTAGACCTACCTTCCCACAATGTGTTTCCCATTCTTCAGGACCCCTTACAAAGCCATCCATCTACTATAAAGATTGGGTACTTGCACGAGAAAGTAGGTAGCACTAAAAGATTTTTTTTTTAATTCTCTTCTTCTAATCTACTGGCCTACCACACCCCAAAGGACCTCGGCTCTACCATGAGGCCAACTATGGAGTTTGAGCTTCGACTAGAAGAAGGAGATGTGCTTTGAATCACATATTTTAGTGTGATTAGACTTTCAAGAATATTTTTTCCTTTTGATATCATTACCTTTTATTTAAATGATTTGGATTTTAACTTTCTTTTGAAGGAATTTTAAGATTCCTCCTCCATATGGATTTGGAATGACCAATCATGAAAGAGATAATGATACACACGAATGATCTATAGGCTAAGGCTAAAGGAAGCTAAGTAACCAAAGATAAATGCTGGTTAGGACACTTAAGCTTAACAATGAACTAGCATGTGATCTCAAGTCTCAACCATGTATATGCTTAGTTTTTGGAAAAAGGAAGAAGGAAAAAGGAGATCCAAAGTGAATTGGTAAAAGGAAGTAATAATGAGATGGATTGTTTGCTAACCGATCACATGGTAAAGGGAGATAATAACCAAAGGCAACAGGGTTTGTATAATAATATGGTAATATTAAATTTCATTTCACACAATTTAAATGCAGTTTGGTGAGTATTGATATATATCTAAGACTTAGATTTTAATTGGTACTTATTTGTTAGTAATATATGCAAGTAAAATTTAATATTTAAAATTTAAGTTTTCTTTATAAAACTTGATATAGTGAGAGAAGATTAATTTTCACCTTTTTTTAATATATCTTTTTGTTTTTTAATTAGAAACAACTAAAGTAGAAATTTTAAAATTATAAGATTCTCAATTTTTGAAATGTATAAGGTCTTGGTCTAATGTAAAATATATTTTTTAAATAATTAATAGATGTAATAATTATTTTTACTATTAAAAAAAGTCCCAAGTAGAATTTGTTTTCCCTTTATTTCAAATATTGATTAAATCTATATCTTAAATTTGATTTATTAAAAAAATGCCTGCGATATCTGATATTAAACGAGTTGATTTATTTGAAATATGGTTGTGGTATTTGATGAGTTGATGTCATGGCAAGAGAAATACAGTTGCGATAACAACGACCATATATGGTATGACAAGAAATGAAATTTAATATTATCATATATGGTATGACAAGACCATATGCTAAGTTTTAATTTATAGGGGGTGACCAATTTTACTTAGGGTCAAATTTGGTCAATAGTTCCCTTTCAACTCTAGCACTACGTTTAAGTTGGAGGTGTGGGTGGTGGTAGTTTTGAATCAAGGTAGAGGAGGTAGTGGGCCTTCAGGGGAGATGGAAAAAACTATGGATCTTGATGCTAAAGTGGGAGTAGCTTTGGATGAGAATGCAACAAAAATGTTGTGGTCTCATGTTTCCTCATAGATTTGGCTTCTATTTTATTTGTATCTATGTTTAGTTTTTTCTTAGCTTAGTAGCTTTGATTGTTTCTTGGGATAAGTTTCCTTTTTGTGTATTGTCTTTTTGGTGGACTTAAGGTCCTTTACAATTTATGTATAGTGGTAGTCTTATGATATTAATTATTTTGAATAAGTATATTAATATAAGGGAGAGGGACCCCACAACCCTAGATTATTTATAAAAAAAGTCATTTTAAGTAATGATTGTAAGCTTAAAGTTTATTTTTAATCAAACATAAAAAAAAACATGTTTCAATTTTCTCTCCATATAAATACTTTAGTTTTGGAAGATATCACATTATAATGAATACTTAACAATAATACCTATTACACTGTCACCTATCTTTTTTATAATTAGCATGATAATAAGCATAAAATAAAGTTATGTTGATAATTGTTTATAATTAGAGTTGGGCAAGTTTGAAATTTACAAAATAAGATAAAGATATGAAATATGATGGAATTAGTACTAAATTGGTGTTTGATATCTCTCACATTTTTCCATTGAAAATATAGTTTATGAATGTTGGTTTTATTATTATATTATTGAAATTAGTACTAAATTTGAACAATCATACATTTTTCCACATAGATAAAGTTGACATGGTTTTGATATAGGAGAGTGTCTAGAGACAAATATTCAACTATGTAACAAGCCTCACATTTGTTTGCTCTTTCAGTCATATCAAGTGTCAGCCATCTAGATCAAAACAAACATGAAATCATTGATGTCAACAATCTAAAACCAAACATGTTTATTTTTGTGTATGTTTACTATGGGTGACATCTCATTTCCTAAATATTTTTCCATTAAAAATATCGAACATTAGAAAATATACCTTCTTGTGTGCTATCGATGTCACCATAAACTGTCTCTTTTTATAGTTCTAAACTAGCAATGTGAGAATGAATACACAAAAATATTTATTTTCAAACATATGTGTGAATCTTGAAAAAAAACCAATTATGTAAACATATACGCTAGTGTGAATTACAAGAGGATATATGTTATGTCATGATGGAATGGAAATTTATACAAATGTATTGACTTATGTAAAGCATGGTAAAAATCGATCCTACATCATATGCCTTTCACTATAAAAATTGGGTGTTATTAACAACATTCAAGGATTACCTTAAGGTATGAACAACTAAACCAAGTGAATGAATTATCATTTTAATCATTTATGTGTTTCCATTCAAACATAAAATGATCCAACCTTGGCTACAATATGCATGTAAATCTTGTGGGCTATCTCCTTGACATAACTTAGAGTGAAAGACACATTGCTACCATCCACTACATAAAGGAGTTTTGATTGTGGTTGAAGTATAAAGGTCAAAAGCTCAAGACACACGTAAGCCACATGTCATTGTGTTTTACACTTGATTTAAGGGGCACAAATATTGGGTTGCAAAAACAAAATGTTTATTACTAAAATAATTGATCCACTTTGGGTGCATTAGTATATTTATTTAATTAATAAAATAATTTATCCAATTTAAATTTCATGACATAATACATGCTCGCATATATTTTATTCTAGATGTTTATGCTGGGTAAAGTTATAGTTGATCAATACTTGGGTCACATTGAAGTAGAATAGCTCAAGACTAGATCCAGTGATGAATCCATATGTATCCTTTCATGTCATAATGCACACTCACATAGACATCATTTATTTATTTAATTGATAAAATGATTTATACATTGTAAATTGCATGTCATAATATGATTACATATCTTTTACCCCTAATGTATGTACATGAAAACATTATATTCAATAGATATTTGGACAACATTGAAGTATAATATTTTGAGACTAAACTTGGTGATTAATTGTTATTAATACGAAAGGATCAATTATAGATGCAATCACAAATCTCATTATTACATTTGTGTCTTCACAGGGATTGTGCTCCATATGTTGTATGTGGTCTTTTGAAATTAAAATAAAATCCCAAAATTGTTATCCCATATTAATACACATTTTTGGGGGCTTTCCCCACATACATATATGTCCCATTTGGAGGGATCAATTATCCTCATTGGAAACTTGGGTCAAATGACTCTAGATAATGACATACCAATGTAGGTATGAAAACCATATGGTTTAACTATTTGGTAATTTTTTCACACTACCATCACATTACTAAATATTAGAAATGTCAAGCCAAAACTTTAGGATTGGGAACTACTAATGTCTAGAATAGGTATCTGATTGTTCTCGGTAGAAACTTGATAAGTGCATTGAATAAACATTTTTGAGAAAAAAAGGAACAACTCTTCAATGTCAGTGCAAATTCCCTTGGAAACTACATTAGGAATATTCCATAGTCATTGAAAATAATAGAACAACAAAATACATTGCTTCTTGTAATGATGTCAAATTGAACATCCATAACCTAGAAATTATTTCCATTTGGAAATAAAATGTTTATTATCAACATATTATATTAGGTGCAGTTGTCTTCAAATATATTGATAAGTATGCATTGAAATAGGAGAATCAATCATAAAGGTTCCACCATGTGTTGTCGATTATTTCATAAAATACATATTTAGACAAGCGATATTCAAATGCCTTTATAAAACTTCTAATTGATAGAATTATCGATCATGACATTAGTGCACAAGAAGTTTTTAATATTTTACAAAAACTCCCACACATTTTATGTATCCAACCATTTGTTTCATTTAATGTTGAAAAAAATATTCTACGACATGCATCCAAGAGTCAAACCAATTCACTTTTAGCTCCAGTCTTCATTGATGCATACATTGAACAACCGTATTCATTGGAGTCACTATTTTTTATAGAAGCATCAAAGAGTTGGTCTTATAACAAACATCATCACATTAATAAAATAATAAAAAAAGTATTGGATGTTCGTTTATACACTAGATTATTTACAATTCCCTCTAAATATTCTACAAACTTATTTATCATTTTGCAAGAACAAAATTGTTGACATGTATTGATCAACACTTACATGAGGCTTTCCCTCAATATAGGTGTGAATAATTTGGTAGAAGATCAATTATTTTCATTAGTGACTTGGTTAACTTTATCTAGTACAATCCATTCCAATGTATGTTGGGGCATCATGTGGTTTGATACTTAGGTGGAGCTTTAAAAATATTTTTACATTACACACTATTTCCTATCCAAAAAGGTTTTGCCAAGCTAGCTAAATTTTTGAAATATTTTGTTGAATATTTGAAATATTGAATTGAAAGTTGAATATTGGAATTTTTTAATGTTTTTAATAGATGAATATGTCTTCAAACTAAAAATTCTTGTTTTGTTCTTGAACACTTTTATATGTAATAAATAGTTTGGCTTCGACACATTATAAAGATATGTTGAAATAAATGAATACCCCAATTACACACAAAATTGCAGAGCATTCTAAAAAACACTCTAGAGATATTGATGATATTTAATTAAAGACCAAAATTCTTTTATCAAAAGGTCACTAGGTTATGCTTATTGCCAGGTTTTAGGTATCTCATCTTCATGTCTAATCACTTTTCATCTTGATCCCCCTCTTCTAAATGTAATTTTATGAAAAAATACCTTATGAAAGTTAGATAGATGAAAAAAATAATGTTGTCCACTACTTTTAATGCACTCATGCACATTACACCACATCCCTCCCAACCCTGCCATTCCTATCATTGTAGGGCACCCATCAATGCTAAAAATAATTTGAATATATTATGTTGCACATTATTTAACTCATCATAGGCACTATAGACACTTCCTTATTCTCTTTTCCTTTTTTAGAAGTGTTGTAATATTTTGCATGTCTCTAAGATTTTTTATTTTAGTCCTTGGATCCTATTATAAAGGGCATGCTTGGAATCCCCAACAACCTTAAAATCTCCATCGAAATTTTCATCTTTATTAGACTCCATCTTATCTCTTTTTCTCAAGCCTAAAATTATGATAACAACAATAATAATAGTATGCATACTTAGCATGCCCCATAACCTTCATTTTGAACTGAACTAAATGGATTCCTTCTTTTTGAAAAAAATCCAATGCTCCTTTTTCACTCCATGTTTATGCAATGTGAAACATTTAGAGTAGAAATCAAAGAAAGGGTGGATAAGAAACAAGACAAAAACAATGTTCAAACTTAGTAACGTTATCATAGTACAATGTAAAAAAATTGATAGATGAAACATATGCATCATCACCCTCTCATTCATACTTTCCTTGCTATACTATCTAATCAAATGCTTGATTTTTGTTCAACATTTATTGAAGTTTTAAAATTTAACATGGGGTTTTATAGGAACTACTTTTTATCAAGAGTGTGCTGCTTACAATATCTTCATATTTTTCCTCATTTTTCTTTCAAATAATTAGCAATAATATAGGATCATGTGTACTTCAACATTATAAAAAATAAGATTAAATTTTACCCTCCATGTCAAATTGACCATTTCCTTCTATTTGACTCCACTTCTCTACACCTCTTTCTTACAATTGCTAGTAATTATTTCATCATAATTATTCTATTTTATTGATAAATATTTAAGAAAAATACATGTAGTGATAGGGTTCAACTAAGTTGGTAATATCCTAACTTGTATCAAGAGCATTGAAACCTCTCCACCTAATTTTAACTTTATTTTCATCCATACAAAATAGTTGCCCACATTTTAGGAGACAAATGGAATTGCCACTCTCCAAATTAAACTTAGGCAAATATAACACAAACACATCATTGTAGTTAAGGCACTATAGAATTTTAAATAGTTTTCTTAGAAATAATATCTTATTTTAGGGGGATGTAGATCCTCTAATTAGGGAAGTAGAGTGAAACACTTCCTAGGGAGAAAGATGGGCTCTCAACTGAGGCAAAATGTCAACACAAGTAGCTAAGAGGTTCCCACATTAGAAAATGGCCTGAGTTGGAAAATAACTTGAGTTTGAAACACAAAACAAAATGAAAACTAGACATTGATGAGAAGGAAGTCAGGGACCAATTTTTATGGTTGAATTGGTGTAAGGCATATTTTAGGTCTTCTTGAGTAACCCACTCCTTCTAAATGGGTTCAGTAGAGGAGCGATTAATTATTGCATAGGCTTAAAAAATTCTAGCCTCATGAAAATTGGTATTAGAGCATGGAAGTGATTTGATAAATTCCTTAGCAATCAATGCATTATTTTGAATTTGTATATGCACTTGGATGATGGTATTGAGCAAATAATTCATGTTGTTTACATATGAGTATACATGATGAATCGAAGATAAGGGCATGGGACCACATTAGAATTAAGTTTCAGGCAAATGACACTTGTCCCTTTACAAATAAAGCTAGAATAGGTGACTTGAGGTTCTATGGAAGGAGAAGGCCAATATTGGAACAAAACTCAAAGATGCAAAGAGTGGAGAGGAATGCATGTGGTATAGATTGAGTAAGGTGCATGAGGCGACTAGTTCAGTAAGATGATGTGGAATTGGATTTGAGGCATGAGGAGTAGAAGGGAAATATGCAGTAGAACTCAACAAGAAGTGATATGTTAAGTAGATTGAAAACTCATCAAGTGTGGAGGCACCAAGTAGTGTGACTATTAGTGTAGATTGTTATATAGTTTGCTTAAGAGTTTTTTGGTCATTAGGGAAGATAATCCCACATGTATGAGGGTGTTGGGTCATACCTATCTTCCACCTATATATGTACCTTTCCAAAAGCTATTGTAATCAATATAATAAAAGACAATTATTTCATTTCTTCTTGTATAGTTTTGAAAATAAGAAGTGTTATCATTGCATCATAATTATTGTGTGTTCACTCTACATGAGATCAACTATTGGTAAATTATATCATGGTATCAGATCACCCAAGTTTTGGTAGTGAGCATCATTTTTCTATTAAGATAATGTTTGATTTTTTTATTTGTATTCTAAATAGAATTGGTTAAGCTCTTATTTGCATTTCGTGTAAATCTTATGGTTGGATCATTATTATTTGTTTGTTTTTTGTTTAACAAGTTGGTTAAAGGGCTTCAAATCCTAGTGGAAGTTCTATTGGCCATATATGTTTTGTTTGCATACCTATAAGAGTTTTCCTTATGATGTATATTGATATCCCTAAGTATTTGGAAAGCATGTTGCAACTACTCAATGCCTCACCCTAGATGCATTTACTCGACAATTTCACAAAACATCCAACTAGCTCGTGGTTTCATCAAACTACAAAATTGGTTTCCACTAGTCAAACACCCTCCACTCACCTGATCACGACATGTTGTTTCTATTCTTTATAAGCTAGTTCATTCTAAGCATGTCGGTCTAGATCTGGTAAATCATCATCTTTGCACTCGATGTTTATTACTAGGGATCTACTCAGATACATCTCATATCCTGTGTACGAACACTAATTTTTTTTGGATATACCTAATAGCCTCACTAGAATAGCCTTCAGTTGTGGCAAGGGGGCTACTGCTAGCCCCCCCAAAACCCCCTAGAAATTATACCTTTATTCGCATCCAATGCATGAAAATCATGCATGAGATATTCAGGAAATAACACAAAGACTCTTGCATACATCATCTAAAAGCTAAGTCAATAATTAAATTCTGCCTTAAAATATTTTAAAAAACAAGCATATATATATATTTTTTAAAAAATATCTTGGATTATGTTATTTTCCCTTAAGTGGATTGTTTTTCCATTTGAGTTGTGCATGTGAGTGTGGGTGGCTTGGTTAAGACTTAGTGTTGCTATTAGAGAGGTCTTTAGTTTGAATTCCACCTCTATAGTTGACTAAAATTATTATTTTTAGTTAAAGAAAATTTAATTTTTTGTGTAAATTTGATTCAAATGGACCATTAAATGATGGCAAATGAAATTATTATTTTTAGTCAAAGAACATTTAATTTTTTTGTGTAAATTTGATTCAAATGGGTCATTAAATGAGGGGAAATGAAAATTGTAATAACTTTTCATAGGCAACTCATTTTGAAGTCCCGTTTTATTCAAAAGTGTTTGTTTTATCATGTCCATTCCATTAGAGTCATCCATTTTATAATCACACTAAAATTATAAAGTGTCAAAATATGGGGTGAGTGTTGTGTGAATTGTTTTCACTATTCTTTACGTTCCTTCCTTCTTTTCTACAACAACTTTTATGCACTATGGATCCTAATTTGATAAGTCCATTCATGTCATTCAATTATCATGAATAGAAGTTTAAAATGTAAATCATTTTGAGGGTCAAGGGTTTATATCACATAACTATCGGCATTGAGATTGAACCAAATGCCACTATTGAAAAATTAAATGGTTTAACCATTGTGATGAAGCCTTTGGATTGTTGTGTCTTTCTGTATCCCTTGATCTACTCTTTCATGAACTGAATCTATAAAAAATCATAATGAAGTATGAACCACACTAGAAAAGCTCTTTGGGAAGCCATATGTAATGAGAGACCATGAACTAAATAATGAGCTCATTAGTTTGAGTCCTAGTAGTTTTGACACCGTAAAATATTTCTTCACTAAGTTTAAGCCTTTGAGATTGCAGTTAAAAAAATGTGGAATAGAGAAAAAAGATGATCAATTTATTCTTTTTATTCTCTCTAAAGTAGATCTAGACTATTATATGTTTGTCTCTACTTTGAACCATGCCATAAAAAGTGCTCTTGGAGCCGTATGGAAGATGCCCTCTTTAGATGATTTTGTTGTTAACTTCACTCGAGAGCAATATAAGTTAATACAATTGGGTACATTGAAGTCCTCCAAACCACATGTTCTAATTATTGTAAATAAAAAATAGAAGGATTTAAATAATAAAGAGAAGAAATATAATAAAAAGGATCAAACTCCTCCCACATCCAAATCAACCTCCTCTTCTAATGCTAGGCCTAAGAAAGAGAGGATCAAATGTAGGTTTACTAGGGAAAACATGATGAAAGCAAATGTTTGAAAACTATATTGACCATCTAACTAGCCTTCTTAAGAAGGACAATATAGGTGTTCCTAAGTTTATCAAACCAAGTTCATCAACCCAAGAATCCTCCAAGGCAAATGACAATGGTAAAGAAAAGGCAAAAGAAAATGGTAAAAAGAAAATAAAAGGCAGGGCCTTAGTTGCAATTGTACCTTGAACTCCTACATGGGTTATTGAGTTTGATGCATCACATCACATGGCTTATTCACATGTAGAGTTCACTTCCTTGCAACCATATGACATGTCCACTATTCGATTGGGTGACGACACTTTTACATATGTTTTCAGGAGAGGGTCTATTGAAGTGAGTGGTGGAACATTTAATAATGTTCTAAGCATTCCTTCACTTTCAACTAATCTCCTATCAATCTACTAGATTACTCACCTTGGTCCAGGCATGCAAGTTGAGTTCACTCCAGATTTAGTGTATGTCAGAGAGTTGCATAGTGATACTACAGTGGCAGTGGGAATAGTTGATCATCAATCTTGATTGTATACCTTCACAAACTATCTTTAACTCTCCTTCAAATTCTTCTTCATCGAACTCCCCTGGGCTTGATGATATTTTTGAGCCTGAGCACACATTTGACAATGAAGACTCATCTTCTAGCACAAATGACTACATTAGTGATGGGGACACACCTCTATGATCTCCTTGTCACCTTTTAGATATTAAGGAGTTATTTCTCAATCCACCTTTTTTTGGTCCACTTCAGACATTGCAAGGAGCAAGTACATTGATCCAAGACTTATCAGATATCAAATATTCTAGTACAAAGTTATAGGGCATTCTGCATTCCTTCTTCACCTCTATTTTTGATGCACTATCATTACATGGAGCAGTTGGCTCATCTACTATGCATGAGTGAAATTCCTTGTATAAGAGCCACACCTTAGTAGGATATCCATTAGGCACTTGACAGACACATTCACCGTTCTATGGTGATCCACTCTGCTTTGCATTTGTTTCTAATCCTCAGCCACTCTAGAGAGCTCCTTTCAAGGATATAAGGTGGCTACATGCAGTTGTAGCTTATAGTGGGATTTTTTTATCCATCTCTTCTTATTTATCTCTTTTGGGAGAGGGGGCATTTTTCGTACTAGTTTTTTTGTTTTTGTTTTATGAGAGTTGTTTTGTACTTGGATACCTTATTAGGGCTAGTTATCGAGAGCCAATTCTTCTGCGCACCTAAGTTATGCTTGGGGTGTGTGTTAGTGTAAGTTGTTATTTAGCTTGCTTAGGTATTTTTTGTCATTGCGGAAGATAATCCTACATGCATGAGGATGTTAAGTCATGCTTATCTTCCCCCTGTATATGTACCTTTCCTAAATCTATTGTAATCAATATGATAAAAGGTAATTATTGCATTTCTTCTTGCATAGTTCTAAATACAAGCAGTGTTATCATTGGAATAGAATTCTTGTGTGTTCGCTCTACCAGAGATCAATTATTAGACAATTCCGTTAGTGACAACTTCCCAGGTGCTATAATTAGTGGACTTATGCAAGTGTGCTGGAATTGTGAAGGTAGTGGTAGTGGGCTCAGTGTGGGCATTGCATGCAACTCTGTCTTGGAGTGTGACACCAGAAACCATGTGCGACATTGAAGATATTGCACTAGTATCAACATCGTTGTCAATTTAAAGTGGAAAAGAATATAAAGAAATGGAGATTCTTCGAGTAAAAAAGTAACATGAGGTAAAAAAAAGAGATTAGATCCTAATCAAGATAGATGGTCAACACAAATCGATAAACGATTCCTACACTAGAAAATGACCCTAATTGTAAACCCAACATTGACGAGAAAGAAGTCATAGACTGATTTACATGACGAAATAAGTATAAGAAGCAATCTAGATCTTTTTAAATAACCTGATCCTCCTAGATGAGATCGGTAGAGGAGTAATTCAAATACGGCACGGGTTTAGAAAATCAAGCCCCATGACACTTGTCTTGTCGGTAGAGATCTTAGTTGACACTAAGGTGGATCGAACCGGTGACCTCATTTGATCTTTTGCTACTAACCCTGAGGTTTATAACACGTTGAAAATGCTTGGAGTAATGGGGGCGATGAAATGAATATGATGGACGATTAGATTTGTGAGCTCCTTCCTGATGTTCCTCTTCCTCCTCACGGGATTGCCGAGACTTCCAGGCACTCAAGTAATTCCTCCCAAGACTACGGCATGGACGGAATTTGTCAATTAGACAGTCAGAACTCGGTGAATTCTTCACTAAATATGATCTCGGCGCCTCACTTCAGTGTGTACGCTCACAGTGCCTTCACCGCATACATAAAATCCGATCCAAACGCCATGCCGAATCTTTCCACTGTAGCTCATATTTTGCATAAAAGATGTTTTAAGCTTCTCGGCAAAATCGAGGAGAGAAATAAATTAGTGAGGGAGATATCGCGTCTAACGGCTCCTCCTCCTCCTCCCCCTCCCGCCAACGGTCATTCTCAAGATCGGGGAAACAAAACCGGCTTTCAGAATAAGTCGGCGTTTGAGCGTATGGTAGCCGAGCGGAAGAGGCGAGTCACATCTAAACAGCACTTCTCAAATATTTGCTCTCTCCTGCCTATAAATTCTAAGGTATTTATTTCCACTATTTCTTTTTTTTATTAGGATCTTCGTTTTCTTTCTTTATCAGATCTATAAATTCATTTGTCTGTATATTATGTGTGTAAAACAAAACCCTTCATAATATGGGAAAATTTGTGAATGTTGCTAAAATCTGTATATTTGTTCTTCTTTCAATGATTACAGTCTTGCTGATGAAATTACTGGTTAAATCGTAAATGAGAATTAAACAAGTCTGCTTCTGCGGCTTTGGCTTTTTTATCTTCCCCATAAAAAAATTAAAAAAAAATTGTAAGATAGTTATCAATATTTTTTAGAGTCGTAGTGTTGCATTTCGACTTAGATTAGTCTCAGTAGAACCTCTAGTTGTACTGGAAATTTGAACTTTAAAATATTTCTATGGACAGAAAGATAAGCATTCAATACTGGCAAATACCACCAGCTATCTGAGGGAATTAAAGAATCGTGTTGATGAGCTGGAACAACAGAATCAAAACTTGGAGGGATTGAATTCCATAAATATATTAAACAAGGACAAACGAAGTAGCAGGTACGAATCCCACCGTCAGCGATTTAATTCAGAAGGCACAGTCCTTTACCGTAGCGATAAAGTTATCTTGGAGCAGCGTAAGGATATCCCCAGCCAGGTAAACATAAGAATTAGTGTCCAGACAGATCTGGTTTTGTGCCCAGCAACTTTGCTAATCAAGCTACTAAAGCAGTTGAGAGAGGAGCAATTGCAGGTCCTTTCAATCCACTCACATACAGAGGCATTTCGGTTTCATGCCAAAATTCTTGTAGCATCAAAGGTGTGTATTTTTAATCCATCTTAAAAGAGTTGTCTTAGAATTCTCCACTTAAAATAATAATCTAATTCTGATTAGATTATAAATAAAAGTAAAATCCTACTTAAATCAATAATCTATTTAGAAAAGGTTTGCTGCAAATTATGTGAAGGGCGAGGAATGGGATACCTTCAAGTGGCAAAATTTTGGAAACGTGGCGACTGACTGTTTCGTTAACAATGGTGATGAATTTACAGTCCACTCAAACAACATTTGGATTGAAGGATAATCATTGTAATTTGTAGGGAATTGTCGTCCACATGAATCTTTGAAGTCTATGTAATCATTTAGATTTGGTTCTTGTGAGATGAATCACTGTCCATTGGAACCATAGTTGTAGCTTTTGTCCATATTAATAATAAAATTTAATTTGACGGTGAACCTTGTGTGACATCATAATTTTTCTTTTTCTTTTTCTTTTTTCTTTTTAATAATAAATGAAAGTTATCTATTATTTACTAATATAATTTATAGTAGGATATATTGAAGGAAAAAATATAATTATTATAATATTTTAATTTTGTTTAAAAATTATTTTATATTTAATATAATTTAAAAAAAAAAAAAAAATTAATTGTGTTTTACAATTAAAAAATGGAAATATTATTATATGTCTTAAATTTAGGCCTTCGTGTCAATGCAAAAGATATATTTTCGTCTTTTTATGTATAGCCTCTAGTAAATTAATATTAAACTTACCAATTATTTACATCATCACATGTAAATGTGATAAACAATGAAGTTAGACATGGTTGAAAGAGTCAGATTGACTTAGTTGAAACATTTTGATCTTTTACAATTGCATTTAGTGTTGGAATAAAGTAATTCCTCCACTGTTGAGTGTCACTCAACTCACTGTCCCACCACTCAACCGCCAACTCCACTCAGTCGAAAGTGTTGTTTCACCCACCACCTCTGTCTCCATTATGTTTGGTCTGCCGACTACATTGAAAGCAGCCATTATTTTATTAATGTTTGTCAGCCATTATTTGGTTGAAGACTGCTATATATGCATTTAAATTGTTTTAAGTAGGCTTACACGAGCCTCCCATTTGAAGTTGGTAAGCAAGCAACAGCTTGCTGGAGTTGGACATGCTATTGCATGTTTGTTGATAGCCTTTCAATAGGTTATGGTTTCAGAGTTAACACGAAACGGTCTGAGAAAGTTCTCTTAGCGAGGCAGTTGTACTGAGGAATGCTTTTAGTTCCAAAAAAAAGTGGTGTCACGAGGAGAACTGAATAGTTGAGTCGTTGGATAAGAGAGCGAAGGAAGAAGTCGACCGTGGAGAAACTGCGGACCATGGAGACTGCAGGAGGAGAGCGCAGTTGTAAAAGGAGCTTTGTTAAGATTTCCAAATCGTTAGAAGGGTGCAGCCTAGAAAATGAGGTTGCACAAGGTGCTGAAGATGTGGTAGCAATCCACATAAAGTGTGAGAGTAGCACTAAGTTAAGGTTTACCAGTGTCCATCAAGTCGAAGTCGTGCTCGTAATCAATCGAACAACGAGTGAAGCTATGAAAGCGACTGAAGATCAGGGTGATCGTTGGCACATGGACCAACGTGGAGAGAGCCTAGCAGAGACCTGGGAGGAAACCTGAGCAGTTGAGCGTCAGTTGAGAGAAAGGTAAGCTCAGGGTGAAGACAACCCTGGCATACAAAAGTGAGAATTTGAAGAAGCAAGCACTGTAAAGAGACTGCGAGCGTGTGAGTGAGCTCAGTTAGAGGCACGTCAAAGGAAGAGAAAACCAGGCCGAACATTGGCAGAAAGACCAGCACAGAAGAATTCGTGAGGGGATGTGTTAGCCGTAATCTAAGCCGTGTGAACCCCTAAGAAAGTAGCAAGGCGCTAAGTGGCATCCTAGCTGAAGCTGGTTATAGGGGAACGACAAGCACGACCTTGTCTGGTTAAGTAGCTTTCGGTCTGCTGTGTAAGTCTATGTAGTTGCAGCATGTTAATATATGGATTTCTATGTTTCTGCTATGTTTATTCTAGAACATAATGGTATCAGAGCCGATGGTGTAGATCCTAGAAAGCTACAATCAGGTTGGAGGAAGGTTGAACAGCGGAGGAAATCATGAAAGAGCCAGCTGTAGAAGCGCAGCCAGGTCGAAGTAAGTTGCTGCCAGCGTGAGAAAGCGACTGCGAAGCCCAACATAAGTCTGGAGAAGGTCAGCTGAGCAGTTAGAAGAAAGCTCAGCCAGTGCGTGGGAGAAGATCCAGAAGCTGCTCAGAAAGGAGATCGTGGGAAAGCAAAGCGCAGTCACACAACCACTGCAACCTGACAAAAGAAGAGCCAAGCCGTGAATGGGTTGTGCCTTGTCTCAAGAGAGAAAGCTATATTTCATTGTTGAAAACATGAGAACATGCATGAGTAGACCTGCATGGCAAATTACAGTGTTGGAGCGCAACAAAATCATACACAGTTGAAGTGCAGCCAAGGAGAAAGAACTAGTTGAAGAAGGCTTCCTGAAACGCAGTCCAGCAAAAACCAAAGGGTGTATAAAGAAATTACCGTTGAAAGAAAGAAGATCCTGTTTGGAGCAGGCGCAATGGACGGTACTATAGACGCTACTAATATTCTCAAGCCAGCTCTTGCATGCGGTGAAGCTAGAAATGGAGAGTAGCGAAGTCACTTAGGTGGCAGGCTTGGGAATGGGTGCATCAGGGGTGCACTACCACCATTCAAAGCAGACAAATATGATGCAGAGAGAATGCTTCGAGGGACATTGAAGGAAATAATACACCTTAACAGTGAAACAGAGTATTTGTGTAAATGGGGAGTGAATGGAGAGATAGATCCCCAGTAGTTCAAAGCGCACGTTCCTCTTGTCACCCATGTCGACTTGGAGTCTTACATTCTCAAAATAACTGGTGGAGAAATGTGAGCCTCGCAGTAGTCGATGTGAAGGATTTGGAGACCATGGCCAGCTCGTGCCGAGCTGGCCTCCAAATGGGGGAAGTGATGCATAAAGGAGCTAGAGTGATGAAAAGCAGGCGCTATGTTTGAACTGTTTAGGTTGATGTATGCAGCACAACCCAAGCATAGAACTTACTTGATCATGAAAGGAGCTTGTTTCTAGTCGAAAGCAACATTTTTTTTAGTTACCTCTAGCACTGAGATTTTGAGAGCAGAGTAAGATCGGTCAAGGAGAACGACGCTGAAGCATTGAGTGTATGGATCACATCTTGAGGAGAGAAGATTGTGAGAAGAAAAGAATACACAAGTTGTGCTGAAGACGACTTTGCAGAACCAGACTGAAGTCTGCCAAGCTTCTGTAGAAGCATCGTGCCCTTGAGAAGAGATGTTGGTAGAAGAGCCCAATCAGATCGTGGGAGAATCACATACTAGGCAGCCAGCGAGGAGAAATGGAGAAGATCCTCATATGATGCAGACAAGAGAGTGTGCAGCAGAAACGTGGTGATAGAGCTCAGTCTACCTGCATCAGCAGCAAGATCGGCATGAGATGTAGAAATAGAAGCGAAAGGAGCAGGAAGCTAAACCGATAGTAAAGAATAGTAAATCGTGGGAGATCTAAGCCGTTGAAAGACAACGCATATAGCAGAAGCGTGGAGTTGAGACAAACAGATAGTGGGCAATGATGAAAAACCCCATGCTGAGCATGAAAAATGAAGTCGCTAAGAAAGGTCCTGATGCAGGTCAAGCTGAAGGAATTGGCGTATGACAAGAATTCAAATACGTCCAAAGTGGTATGGTGTTGGGCCTTGGCACGAGCTCCACCATCGTATTTTGTGCTGACCTAGAAAGGCAAGCTACAGAAACCCAGCACGCTCGAAGGCACAGTGGGAATTCCCATGTTTTTGTCCAAAGAGACGGGTGTGCTATTGGTGGCATTTGTGTTGAAGGATCGTAGTCAGCATGGTGAGTATGAGATCTCCGACCATTTGAGAAGGTTGGGGTGTTCATGGTGAAGCCGAGGTCATAGCCATTGTTTGAGCTTCAATAAGTAATTGATATTAAGTGGAAGGAATTAACAGAAAGTGTTGGAATAAAGTAATCATTCTACTGTTGATTGTCTTCGTCGAGAAAGTGAGCTACAGTCAACTCACCCTCCCATCACTCACTGCCAACTCCATTAAGAGAAAAGTGTTGCTCCACCTACTACCGATGTCTTCATTATGTTTGGTCTACCAACTCCATGGTAAGCAACCATTATTTTATTAATGTTTGTCAACATTTTTTGGTTGAACACTGCTATATATGCATATTATTTGTATTGTTCTAAGTAGGCCTACCCAAGCCTCTCGGTTGAAGATGATAAGCAAGCAAAAGCTTGATGGATTTGGACATGCTACTGCATTTCGTTGATAGCCTTTCAATAGGCTATGGTGTTAGCGCTAACATGTGACGATTTAAGAAAGTCCTCTTAGTGATGTAATTGTATTGAGGAATGCTTTTAATTCCAATAAGTGGTGTTAGAAGGAGAACTGAACAATTGAGCTATTGGATAAGAGAACAAAGGAAGAAGTCGACCATGAAGAAACCGCAGACCATGGGACAGTGTAGGAGGAGAGCCTTGTTGTAGAAGGAGCTTTGTTAAGATTTTCAGTCGTTAGAAGGGTGCAGCTTAGAAAATGAGTTTGCATAAGGCGTTGAAGATGTGGTAGCAATCCACATAAAGTGTGAGAGTAACACTAAGTTAAGGTTTACCAACATCCACTGAGTCGAAGTCGTGCTCGTAGTCAATTGAATAGTGAGTGAAGTTATGAAAGCACTTGAAGATCAAGTCGCTCATTGGCACATAGACAAATGTGGAGAGAGCCTAGTCGAGACCTGGGAGGAAACCTAAGCAGTTGAGCGTCAGGTGAGAGAAAGATAAGCTCAAGGTGAAGATAGCCTTGGCAAACAAGAGTGAGAAATTTAAGCAACAAGTGCTACAAAGATACTACGAGCGTGTGAGTGAGCTCAATTAGAGCCACGTCAAAGAGAAAAACAGGTCGATTGTTGGAAGAAAGACCAGTGTGGAAGAATTCATGAGGGGATGTGCCAACCGTAGTCTAAGCCATGTGAACCCCTAAGAAAGTATCAAGCCCTTAGTGACCTCCTAGCTGAAGTTGGTTATAGGGGAATGACAAGTAAGGCCCTGTTTGGTTAAGTAGATTTTACCTTGTTGTATAAGTCTATGTAGTTGCAACATGTTAATATATGGATTTCTGTCTCTATTATGTTTATTTTAATATTTAATACGATCTTCTAAAAAAATGGTTGTATTTTATAGATAAAAAATGTAAATATAACCATTTGACAATCAAATTTAGGACATGATGAGACGTGTCAATACAAAAGGCATATTGATCCAAGAGGATCTATATTTTACTCCATAAATAAAGTTTTCAAATTGTAGGTTTATCAATGCCATAGTGAAAGGCTTGTCGAGAGCTTTTTGACGCATTTTGTGGTTTGTAAAATGGAACCGTATGCATAAATTGTGACACTTGGAAGATCGCTTCAAACAAATTAAAAAAATTGGATTTTATCGACAAACGACGAGAAGTCGACAATCGACGAATGTCGACAAATCAACAATCGACAAATGTCTACAAGTGACAAATAAAAATTTGACCACAACAATCGACGAATGTCAACAAGTGACGAATGAAAATTTGAGCACAATAATTAAATTTCATCCCAAAGTCCCTCGAAATTCCAAAACCCTCCAAACTTTCCACGTGACATCCCCATTACATGTCAATCGAAGTTTCTAATCAACCAAGTTTCCACGTGTTTTCCATGGTTCCCACACACATGCCACGTTCTAACCATAAACATCCAAAATGTATTCCATGCCTTTTAAGGCACTAACAACCCACAGTGAAATCCACCCACTTACCCAATGTGGGATATTAGATTTCAATGCCACCAAAAACGTTGAGATAAGACCAAAACCGTCAGAAGGGACTCGAACCTTGTTATTTGAGGTAAAATCAAAAGCTCCCTACCGATTGAACTTGAAGCCAAGTTTTGGACATAAATAGTGTTTCCAAGGCATGTAAAGACTATGGAGAGAAACAGAGAAGGATTTTGTGACTCGAACAAATTAATATGGTTTTGAGAGATTATCCGAGATAGATTTGAAGGCCTTAAGATGATTTTTGAAGACTTGTTAATATTGTAAAGTGATTTTGCTACAATTAATACAGAACGATCTCACATTGGAGTAGATTCGGAGACATAGGCTTTATAGTCGAATTCCGTTATCAAATCGTGTGCGGTATTTTATGTCGATTATTGTCTCTTATTTTGTTTCACTCTTAAAATTATGTCTATTTTGGATATTTATTAACCGATTTTAATTTCGTAATCAGTTATATTGTCGATTTTAAATAAATCATTGAATTAAGTTTTTGATCCAATTGCAAGTGTGTTTTCTACTGCTACGATACTTGTTTAATTACAATTATGGATCACATATTTAGTCCCAAGAGTTGGTGAGTTAATGAGTTTCATGTGTCTCCCCATTTGTATTTTTTTTACAACACTCATTCCATGTTTTAATAATTTTACTTGCTCTATTTTCTTTCATTATGTTTTGGTGAATCCTAAGAGATTAGTTCAAGGAATTTTCAATTCTAATTCTATGGGTTTTGGATAGGATGGAGTGGTTGGATGATTTTGAATCACTAGAGCCCTTCTTTTTTCTCTTTTCTAGAAAAATGGAGATGGAATTTCACTTTGTAGTCTTTGAATGTAGATTGAAGAAGATATTTTGCATCCCCATTAGATTAGTCTTGAAGTCAACTGGGTAACTTCTCAGCGTATTTTATGTGTAGTTGGTCTTCAAAAGCAAGATCAACTATGAAATTTCTTATGTTTTTTTTTCAAATTTTCTAAAAGTAATGAAGGCCAAAGAGTCTACTTGAATGGTGATGGTCAGTTTCATGCGACCATATTTTAAGGGAGGATTTGATATAGCTTTAGATGGTTTTGTGTTTGAATCTCCAAGGTGACTTCCCTTCTATGGCTTGTGAGTCTTTGGAGCGAGTGTCCTTGAAATAATTATGAGGTGGCATCTCTTTAATTTTATCTATTTTTCTACACAAGTGTAGGGTCATTTTTGAGGTGGTAGCCCTTATAGTGGATTAAGCATCTCCCCTTTCAATTTGGATGAATTGAAGGCTCCTCTACCCTCTATTTCCAAATTTTTATACAATGCTTAGAAAAATCAATCTACGAATGCAATGAATTCTTTGTTGAGGATATGTGGCTCAAAAGGTTTTGTGGGAAGGGGGGAAAATCGATGGCCTTATTGGGGTCATTTCCAAGATGATCAAATCCTAGTAGGCATAGTATGAAAGTGGCTATGGAGGAAATATGGGATCTTAGTTTCGATGGTGGCTCTGATGGGGTTAAAGGGAGTATGGGTGTAAATGGTAGAGGGATTAAGTATTTGGGCATGCATATTTGTAATGGATTTAGAGGTGGTGGAGGTCTCAGTTGGGATCAAAATGTTAGTGACATTATGTCTCATGTTAGATGCAAGTTCAAGGAAGTTGTAGAACATGCCTTTGGGCTATAGTGCCCTTTCAACCTTGGGTACTGCATTCAAGGTGGATGCATGGGTGGTGGTGGTTTTGAATCAAAGGTAGAGGCAATAGTTGTTAAGCACGGGATATATCGTTTACTTAATCAAATTCTTTTTGTTTTAACCACTTAATCATACATTCAAGATATGTAATAAAATTGAAAGCAATAACAAGAGAGAGAGACACCAGATTTTACATGGAAACCCAAAGTGGGAAAAACCACAGAGAATAATCTCAAGTATATAAATGAGCACTAACTCAAGTTACAAAGTTCACAAGCACCAACTTGTAGGAGTACAAACCAATTTGCTGAGTACCAACATAGCAATGATTCGTGAGCACCCACCCATAGGAGCACCAACCCCCCTTGTGTATAAAACACCAACTATCTTTCAATGTTTCTTTCTCAATAAATAATAGTACACTACTATATCTCTTCTCTTTTTTATGCTCTTCTTAGCTAGATAAAATCATTCACTTTCACAGTACAAAATGGCTTCCCAAGCCTCCTTATATAGCTTTCCAAATGACCTTTGGCATTCACCCTTGCATGACCCTTTGAATTCTTTCTTTGTCTTTACCTAGTGACTCTTCGAATTCCTCAAGGTGACCCTTCATGGAGAAATGCATCCTTTTCCTCTTTTGTCTTTAGTGATGACTCTTTGACTTCCTCACAAGTCCTCTTTTGTCTTTATGCAACCAAAAATATATTCGTTAATATTTAATTAATATTAAAACAATTTTAGCCAAGATATAAACATTAAAAACACCTTTAAACATTAAATGCTAATTTGACATCAATGACAATATTTCCAATAATCTCCCCCTTTGTCTTTGATGGCAACCTGAAACTGTCACCAAATCTGAAAACCTCTACTGCACATGCCAATCTAAAACTGAGACCTGTAAACTAAACAAACTAAAAATATATAGTAAATCCCCCTTACTGTAGCATCTTATTTCATGTACCTATTCCTTGCACCTATTTTTTCACCTGTTCCTTGTACCTATTTCTTGTAGCTTACACTTATATCCCCCTCAAATGATATACAAATTAATCTATCAACTCACCTTCTTGTCATGCAACATATCCAAGACCCAACAACATCCACCATGCTTTAATTTTTCTAAAAAATGTCTCATTGAAGCCTAGAAGAGACACCCCACACAAAGGGTCCTAGAAAAAAATATTAGGAGATTCTCGCATCTCCTCTGTTACTTCTTTGATCTTCTTTCGTCTTTCTCTTAGAGTCTGTTTAAGCATGTCTAATTTATTTGAATTACTAACCTCAACATTCATGATGTTTTTCATCCTCTCAACTCGTAAAACTATCTTATCTTAACAAGACTCATGCTCAAATGTAAAAAGAGATTCTTCACAGTCTTTCCTATTTGATTCTTTATCCACTATAATAAGCAATTTATTCTCACTCTTAAACTCAACCTGATCGACCTTTACTATCTTAAGTCTCCAAACCTAAATTTGTCTCTTCTCATATCTTCTAGGGGCTCTATATCCTTTGGCATACCTTGAAGATCTCTTTACTCTATTTGGACATAATTTAGCAATATGGCCAACCTTATGATAACAAAAATAAACAATATTTCTCATACCTTCTACTTAAATGTGATTGAGATCTCCCTTTGACTGATTTCTTCTCCTCATATAGTCTCTTGCCTTATGACCAACATGATGATAGACAAAACAATGGCCATGAAAAGAATTTTAAAACTTGAAAGCATTGGGCTGCCTGATTGGCTTCTTCAATTTGCCTTTAAAACTTGCATCCTTATTACCTTGGACTAATATTTCATGATATTTCTCAACCTATATTATGAGCCTCTCATGCTTATCCTGCAAAGAACCTAACTCCAAATTCAACTGATTACAATCTTCTTCTCTTGATTTCAAACTTGAATTTACAACCTCTAGCTAATTCTTAAGATCTTGAGTAAACATCTTATCTTGTTTTACTTCTATAGCCAACTTAGAATCCAAGATACACACCTATTCCTTAAGAGCCTTGACCATAGATTTCAACTCTTGATTCTCATTCTTTAGTTGTTTGGCCATCATGCTTTCCCTGATCTACCTTCAAGATATTAAACTCTTTCCAAAGGAATCTACTCTGATACCAATTGTTAAGCACATGATATATCTTTTACTTAATCAAATTCCTTTTGCTTTAACCACTTAATCATACATTCAAGATATGCAATAAAATTGAAAGCAATAACAAGCACCACATAAGAGAGAGAGAGACACCAAATTTTACGTGGAAACCCAAAGTGGGAAAAACCATGGAGAACAATCTCAAGTATATAAATGAACACCAACTCAAGTTACAAAGTTTGCGAGCACCAACTTGTAGGAGCACTAACCCCTTTGCTAAGCACCAACACAATAATGATTTATGAGAACCCATCCATAGGAGCACCAACCCCTCTTGTGTATAAAACACCAACTATCTTTCAATGCTGCTTTCTCAATAAATGATAGCACACTACTATATCTCTTCTTTTTTCTCTGCTTTCTTCTGCTCTTCTTAGCTAGATAAAATCATTCACTTCCATATTACAAAATGGCTTCCCAAGACTCCTTTTGTATCTTTCCAAATGACATTTGGCATTCACCCTTGCATGACCCTTTGAATTCTTTCTTTGTCTTTACCTAGTGACTCTTCGAATTCCTTAAGGTGACCCTTCATGGAGAAATCCGTCCTTTTTCTCTTTTGTCTTTAGTGATGACTCTTTGACTTCCTCACGGGCCCTCTTTTGTCTTTATACAACCAAAAATATATTAATTAATATTAACACACTTTTAGCCAAGATATAAACATTAAAAACACCTTTAAACATTAAATGCTAATTTGACACCAATGACAATATTTCCAATAGTATTTGGGCCTTCACATAAGATGGTAGAGATAATCGATCTAGTGGATGATGACTTGGAGAAAACTATAACTATGGAGGTTGAAGTGGGAGTAGATTTAGATGTAGACGAAACAAGAATGTTGTGGTCTCATGTTTCCTCATATATGTGTCTTCTATTTTATTTGTATCTATGTTTAGTTTTCTCTTAGCTTAGTAGCTTTGGTTTTTGCTTGGGATTAGTTCCCTTTTTGTGTATTGCCTTTTTGGTGGACTTAAAGTCCTTTGTGATTTTTGTATAGTGGTCATCTTATGATATTTAATTATTTTGAGGAAGTACGTTAATATTAGGGTGAGGGACTCCACAACCCTATATTATCTATTAAATAAATATTTTAAGTAATGGTTGTAATGTTCAAGTTTATTTTTAATCAAGCATAAAAGAACTCCCTATTTCAATGTTCTCTGAATATAAATAGTTTACTTTTTGAAGATATCACATGCTAATGAATGCTTAACAATAATACCGATTACATTATTATCTATCTTATTTATAAGTAACATGATAACAAGTGTAAATTAAAGTTATGCCGATTTAATCATGTAAGTTGGAGTTGGGCAAGTTTGAAATTTATAAAATAAGATAAAGATATGTCATTTGATGGCATTGGTACTAAATTAGTGTTTGATATCTCTCATGTTCTTCACTTAAATATATAGTTTATGCATGTTGGTTTTATTATTATATTATTGAAATTAGTAGTGATTGTTGAATAATCATACATTTTCACACCTAGAAAAGGTGGCCATAGTCTTGATATGGGAGAGTGTCTAAAGCCAAATATTCAACTGTGTAACAAGCCTCACATTCATTTTCTCTTGCGTTCATATCAAGTGTCAACCATCTAGCTAAAAATAAACATGAAATCATTGATGTAAGCAGTCTAGAACCAAACCCATTTCTTGTCGTGCATGCTTCTCTTGGGTGATATCTCATTTCCTAAAGTATTTTCACTTCAAAACATGGCACATTAGCAAATATACCTTCCTGTGTGCTATCAGTGTTATCATAAATTGTCTTTTTTTACAATGGTGTACTAGCAATGTAAGGTTGAAAGAATAAAAAATATTTATTTTCACACATATATGTGCATCTTGTAAAAATTTTAATTATATAAACATATACACTGATGTGAATTATAAGAAGATACATGTTATGTCATGATGGAATGGGCATTTATACAAATGTACCTGCTTATGTAAAGCATGGTAAAAATCGATCCTACATCATATACCTTTCACTATAAAAATTGGGCACTATTAACAACATTCAAGGATTACCTTAAGGTATGAATAATTGAACAAAGTTTACGCATTATCATTTTACTCATTTATGTATTTCCATAAAAACATAAAATGAATCGACCTTGGTTGCATTCTACATGTAAATAGTTTGGGTTATCTCCTTGACATAACTCAAAGTGCAAGACACATTATTACCATCCACTACACAAAGGAGTTTTTATTGTAGTTGACTCACAAAGGTTGAAAGCTCAAGACACTACGTAAGCCACATGTCATTATGTTGTACACTTGACTTAAGGGGCACAATTAAAGGGTTACAAAAACTGAAATGTTTAATTAATAAAATCAATTATCCACTTTAGGTGCATTAATATATTTATTTAATTAATAAAATCATTTATATAATTGAAATTTCATGACATAATATGCACTCATGCAAATTTTATTCCCAATGTCTGTGTGGGTGAAATTATAGTTGATCATTGAAGTAAAATAACTTGAGATTGAATCCAGTGATGAATCCATATTTGTCTTTTCATGTCGTAATACACACTCACATAACCTTCATACATGGTTAAAGATAGATTTATTTAATTGATAAAATGATTTATACATTATAAATTGCAAGTCATAATATGATTACATATCTTTTACCCCTGATGTACATATGTCAAAACCGTATATTCAATTGATATTTGGACCATGTTAAAGTATAATAGTTTGAGACTAAATTTGGTGATAAATTGCTAATAATTTGAAAGGACCAATTATAAATGTAATCACAAATATAATTATTACATTTTTGTCTTCACAAGGATTGTTTTCCATATGTTGTATGTGGGCTTTTGAAATTGAAATAAAAGCCCAAAATTGTTATCCCATATTGATGTGAATTTTTTGGGGCTTTCCCCACACACATATATGTCACATTTGAAGGGAGATCAATTATTCTCATTGGAAACTTGGCTTAATTACCCCTAGATAAGAACATGCCAATTATGTAGGAAAACTATATGGTTTAACTATTTGGAAAAGTTTTGACACTGCCATCACATTACTTAATAGTATAAATGTCGAGCCAAAATTTTAGGATTGGGAGATGCTAATGTCTAGATTAGGTATCTCATTGTTCCTAGTAGAAACATGCTTGAGCAAAAAAGGAACAACTCTTCAATGTCAGTACAAAGCCCCTTGGAAGTTACATTGGGAATATTCCATAGTCATTGAAAATAATGGAACAAAAAAATACATTCCTTATTGTAACGAAGTCATATTAAACATCCACAACCTATAAATGTGTTTCATTTGGAAAGAAAATGGCTATTACCAACATATTCTCTCATGGGAACTAGTCTTCAAATGTATTGATAAGTATGCATTGAAAGCATATAATCAATCAGAAAGGTTCCACCATATGTTGTCGAGTATTTTAGAAAATACATATTTAGACAAAGCATATTCAAATGCCTTTATCAAAATTATAATTGTTAGAATTGTTGATCATGACATTAGTGTATATGAAGTTTGTCATATTTTACAAAAAACCCACTTGTTTTGTGTATCCACCCATTTGTTTCATTGAATGTTGGAAAAGATATTGTATGACATGTGTACAAGAGTCAAACCAATTCACTTTTAGCTTCAGTCTTCTTTGATTCATACATGCAACAACCTTCTTTATTGAAATCACTATATCATATAGAAGCATCAAAGTGTTGTTCTTATAAAACATTAACACATTAAACAAATGAAAAAAAAGTATTGGATGTTCATGTATTTACACTCAATTCTTTTCAATTCCCTCTAAATATTCAAATACTTATGTATCATTTATCAAGACCAAAATTATTGACATGTATTGATCAATGCTTGCATGAGTCTTTCCCTCAACATAAGTATGAAAAATTTGGTGTAAGATCTATTATTCTCATCAATGAATTGGGTAAACTTACTCTAGTATAATCCATTCCAATGTATGTTGGGGAATTATATAGTTTGATCCTTTGGCAGAATTTAACACTATTTTTACATTCCACACAATTTTATGTCAAAAAATGTTTTGCCAAGCCAAGTAAATTTCTGAAATCTATTATTGAATATTTGTAATACTAAATCGAAAGTTGAAGATTGGAATTTTTTAATGTCCTTAACATATGCATGTTTGTATTCAAAATAAAAATTCTTGTTTCATTCTTCAACACATTTGTATGCAATAAATAGTTTGGCTTTGACACATTATAAATATGTTTTATAATAATTGAATATCCCAATTGCACACACTATTGTAGAGTATTCTAGAAAAAAAAACTCCAGAGATCTTGATGAGATTTAATTAAAGAACAAAATTCTTTTTTCAAAAGGCCATCAAGTTATGCTTATTGCCAATTTTTAGGTATCTCATCTTCATGTTTAATCACTTTCATCCTGACACCCCTCTTCTCATTGCAATTTTAAGAAAAATTGTCTTATGGTAGTCAAATAGATGAAAAATTTAATGTCATCCATTAATTTTAATGCACTCATGGAAATTAAACCCCACCCCTTCATTCATGCCATTGTAGGGCACCCATCAACATAAAAAATAATTTGAATATGTTGTGTCACACATTGTTAAACTCATCATAGGAAATGTAGACACTCCTTTATTCTATTTTTCTTTTTTGAAAGTACTACAATATTTTGCATATCTCCAAGATTTTTGGTTTTGGTCCTATTAGAAAGGACACCTCAAGAATCCCCAAAAACCTTAAAATATCCACCAAAAGTTTCATATTTATTATACTCCATCTTCTCTCTTCTTCTCAAGCCTAGAATTATGCCCTTAACAATAAAAATAATAATGGTATGCAATCTTGACATGCCCCACGACCCTTATTTTGAACTTAATTGAATGGATTATTTTGATCTAAAAAAATCCAACACTCCTTTTTCACTCCATGTTTATGCAATGTGAAACCTTTAGATTAGCAGTTAAATAAAGAGTGGAGAAAAAATAAGACAAAGACAATGTTCAAAATTAGTAAGATTATCACAATAAAATGCAATAAAAAATGATATATGAAGCATAAACATTGTCACCCTCTCATTCTCTGCTTTCCTTGCTATACTGGTCTAATAAAATGCTTAATTTATGTTCAATGTTTATTGAAGTTTTAAAATTTACCATGGGGTTTTATTGGCATTGCTTTTAATTAAGAGTGTGTTCCTTGCAAGAGCTTCATATTTTGATTTTTTCTTTTGAATAATCAGTAGTAATATAGGATTGTGTACATCAACATCATAAAAATAAGAGTAAAGTTTACCCTCTGTGTCAAACTGACCCCTTCCTTCAATTTGACTCCACTTCTCTACACGTCTTTCATAAAATTCCTAGTAATTATTTCATCATAATTATTTTATTTGACTGATAAATATTTAAGAAAAATACATGTAGTGACGAGCTTCAACTAAGTTGGTTGGTAATCTCAACTTGTATTGAGAGCATCGAAAACTTTCCACCTAGTTTTAAATTTATTTATATCCACACAAAGTAGTTAACCCACTTTTTAAGAGACAAATGGAATCTCCACTCTCTAAATTAAGCTTAGGCAAGTCTAACACAAACACTTCATTGTAGTTAAGGCATTATATAATTTTAAATAGTTTTCATAGCACTAATATATTGTTGTAGGGGGTGGAGATATTCTAAGTAGGGAATTAGTGTGAGACTCTTCCTATAGGGTAAGATGGGCTCTCAATTGAGACAAAAGGTCAACTTGATTAGTTAAAAAGTTCTCACATTGGAAAATGGCTCAAGTTGGAAATATGGCCAAGGGTAGAAACCCGATAATGATGAGAAGGAAGTTAGAGATTAATTTGTTTAACCAAATTGGTGTAAGGTGTAGTCTAGGCCTTCTAAATAACCCACTTATCTTAAATTGGTTTGATAGAGGAGTGACTCAATACCACACGAGATTAGAAAATTCTAACCCCATGACAATTGGTATTAGAGCATAAAAGTGATCTAATAGATTGTTAGGATTGTGGAGCTAAAAGCTTCACTGATGCAAACAGGAGAGGAGGTTGCTGAAGGTTGCTGAGTTGCAGAGAAGTTGGGGTCGGTCTGATCAGCCGACGTCGGCAGGATAGCAAAGGGAAGCAACCGACGTCGGTCATATATCGGTCGACGTCGGTCACCTCCAGGCAGACAGGGACCGACGTCGGTCGCCTGTGTGGTTCGACTGCGAGCTATTTACGGGCAGTTAGCTAACGAACCACGTGTTTGCATGAAGAGATCTATTTTTAGACTGAGAGCTGCGGATCTAATTATTGTAATTAGATGTCTAATTATTGTTTGGATGAGATCTATATAATAGACTCATGGTTGTATTGGAAAAGTGTGCTAGGGAGTAAGAGAGCATAATTATAAGCTCCTTCTGTGTGTGAGGTAGAGCAATGGTGCGTTCCTCCTAGTGCCTCAGTACCAGGTGTGTTGGTGCTGGATTGGAGAACCAGCTGGGTTCTTCAAGAGTGTAGGATCTTGGTCACAGTTGCATGGCCTATATAAGAGATCTACATGGTAAGTAAGATCATTGATCTGCATGTGTATGTGTGTGCAAGGTCGAGGTTCACAGATGAGCAGAACCGTTGTTTGATTTGCAGGTGTGCAAGGTCATATAAACAGCAACACAACAGGGAGCAGTATCAGGCAGGATCTACTTGGAGTACAGGTGTGTACTCAGATAGAGCAAGAGAGGAAGGCAAGGGAGTTCCTTCCATAAGTATGGTCTGTTGAATTGCAGGTTGTTGCAGGTTCATGGGAGATCTACTTGAAGTACCTTGAGTACTTGTGGAGCACGTGGAGTGCTTGTGGAGTGCGTGGAGCACTTGTGTTGTGCGTGGAGCATGGGAGGTGAACACCAACTCTGTATTTGAGTTGGGTGTTGGGACCTCTGAGAGGGAGAGCTTTGGGGAGAAGAAGTACTATTTACTTGAGGTGTGGGAAACCTCTGTAAGGTGGTGGAGAAGAAGTGGCATCTTCTTTATTGTATTCTTTTCTGTATAAAGTGTTAATACAAGTTGTGTATTGTCTCTCATATACTGTGTTATTCTGAATTCTAGTTACTTAGTGAATCTGGTTTATTTCTGCATATTAAGTTGCTTGAAGTTTGGTAATCAATTGTATGTTTCCGGTTTCGCATCCTGACAAGTGGGATCAGAGCATGTTTGTTGTTCTAGATTCCTGACAAGTGGTATCAGAGCTAAGGTTGCAAGAAGCAGGTTGTGTTTTGGTTACAGGGCACTCTCAGGGGTTTCTGTTTGAGTGGGAGTAGAGAAACGGCAGATCAAAGTAAGCTAAGAATGGAGGAGTTGAAAAGCACAGACGGTTACTCACGGTCCAATGGAAAGAAAGCGCAGGTAAAAGAACATTGTTGGTTGGTAACAGATCAGCATGAAGAAATTGAAGATACAGATGTAACAGGTGTTGTTGCACAGGATGTATTTGCAGGTTTCTTGGATAAAGTTGAATCTTGGATAAAAGATTCGGTTGCCTCTTTCCATGCAGCCCCAGGTAGAGGAGCTGGTAAGCCTTGCCAAAGAATTGGCAAAGGGGAAGTGAAGCTGAAATTGCAGGCGGCCAACACACAGGTGTTGATGAAGGTCATGCAGGTCCCAGGTTTGGAGATATGGCTAATTTCTTCAAAAATATTGGGTGATGAGAGATGCACAAGAACTCTCACAGCGGTAGCACTTGAATTAGCTGGTGGTAAGAAAACATGTATACTTTATCTACTTGTTTATATTACTGATTCTTCTTCTATTGTGGAGACGTGGCTTCGTAGGCTTGGTCACATGAGCAGGAAGGAGATGCATGTTCTTAAGCGGAAGACAGATATATTTGATAGGCTTAAGAACTGGAAAGCCTTGGTGTTCTTGGAGGAGATGGCAGACAGAGTTCAGTGGATGAGGCTAGATACATCTGAGCAGGGCAGTTTGGACATGGAGATTGATCCAAAGGAGCTCGCGGGTAAAAAGTCATCACTCACAGGCGAACACAGATACCGGCGTCGGTCAGGAGGAACTGGCGTCGAACAGACAGGTGCCGATGTCGGTCAAGTGCAGACCGAAGCCGGCGATGTCGGGCAGAGTAAGACCGACGTCGGTCAAGGGACCGACGTCAGCGGTATTTAAGACCGATGTCGGTCAGGAGGACCGACGTCGGTAACAGGGACATCAGTGTTGGCAGGCTAGTAGTCAGGTACAGACGCATGGAACCGACGTCGGTCGGATGCAGACTGTGGAGTGACCGAGGTCGGTCACTGTAACAAATTTTGGGTGGATAGCACGCTGTCAAGGAGTCTCAAACACCCATACGGAGGACTGAAGGCGTAAGTAGGCCCTCAAATTCATGTTCCTCTTCTTCATACTTGTTGCTGATTGTATAGCAGGAAGGATCCAGGAAACAGGTGTGAGCTTGGCAGGGTTATGATGCAGAACTAGACGGGAGTTTTTGGTAGGTTTGCCAGCTGGATGAAAGCACAGAGACGAATGGATTCCTTAGTAGAAGAATAGAGAGAACGGATACGTGAGACGGAAGACCAGGCATATGGTCTTGAGGTAGCTGCAGGACAGTGGTACCAGGTTTGACAGGTGGAGGACGAAGCATGGCTTCAGTCAGTGTCAGGTAACTACTGTGGTTTGACTTACCAGGGGGATGATGATTGCAACATCATTCTGTTGCTGTATGTGGATAGTATGCTAGCTAGCAGGGGTGTACATACAGGGTTTTGCTGAGCTAAGGGTAATATTAGTTCAGTGGCATGTCATGAGGAGTTTGGAGCAGCGGAATTCTTTGACATGGGAGGCATGGAGATCACAGGCTGATTTTGTCTCGAGTGGGAGCTGATATGAATCAGGTGTTGATGAGGTTCGGGATGCAGAACTGGAGCACACTAAAGGGCTAGACAGGTACAGTGTCCGAAATCACATGAGGTCTGGCATAGACCTGAGTATTCCCATGCAGTGGGAGCTGTAAGAGTTAGGAGCCAATTCGGGGAAGTGGGTTCTCAGGTTTTCTGAGAGGGACCGGCAGCAGGTGTTGCTATGCAGGGTCAGGACTTCACTACATGGTGTTGTAGGTTCGGATGTGGCAGGTACTCGGATGACAGGAGGTACACCACGGGATGTGTGGTGGGTTGTCTTCAGGTGGGAGCTTGAAGAGGGATACAAACCAGGAAACAGATTAGACGGAGTACAGGTATAGGTACAGTGCAGCTGTTTATCTCCAAGTGGGAGATTGGTAGGATTGTAGAGCTAAAAGCTTCACTGATGCAAACATGAGAGGAGGTTGCTGAGTTACAGAGAAGTTGGGGTCGGTCTGATCAGCGGACGTCGGCAGGATAGCAAAGGGAAGCAACCGACGTCGGTCATATATTGGCCGACGTCGGTCACCTCCAGGCAGACAGGGACCGACGTCGGTCGCCTGTGTGGTTCGACTGCGAGCTATTTACGGGTAGTTAGCTAACGAACCAAGTGTTTGCATGAAGAGATCTATTTTTAGACTGAGAGCTGCGGATCTAATTATTGTAATTAGATGTCTAATTATTGTTTGGATGAGATCTATATAATAGACTCATGGTTGTATTGGAAAAGTGTGCTAGGGAGTAAGAGAGCATAATTATAAGCTCCTTCTATGTGTGAGGTAGAGCAATGGTGCGTTCCTCCTAGTGCCTCAGTACCAGGTGTGTTGGTGCTGGATTGGAGAACCAGCTGGGTTCTTCAAGAGTGTAGGATCTTGGTCACAGTTGCATGGCCTATATAGGAGATCTACATGGTAAGTAAGATCGTTGATCTGCAGGTGTATGTGTGTGCAAGGTCGAGGTTCACAGATGAGCAGAACCATTGTTTGATTTGCAGGTGTGCAAGGTCATATAGACAACAACACAACAGGGAGCAGTATCAGGCAGGATCTACTTGGAGTACAGGTGTGTACTCGGATAGAGCAAGAGAGGAAGGCAAGGGAGTTCCTTCCATAAGTATGGTCTGTTGAATTGCAGGTTGTTGCAGGTTCATGGGAGATCTACTTGAAGTACCTTGAGTACTTGTGGAGCACGTGGAGTGCGTGGAGCACTTGTGTTGTGCGTGGAGCATGGGAGGTGAACACCAACTCTGTATTTGAGTTGGGTGTTGGGACCTATGAGAGGGAGAGCTTTGGGGAGAAGAAGTACTGTTTACTTGAGGTGTGGGAAACCTCTGTAAGGTGGTGGAGAAGAAGTGGCATCTTCTTTATTGTATTTTTTTTTGTATAAAGTGTTAATACAAGTTGTGTATTGTCTCTCATATACTGTGTTATTCTGAATTCTAGTTACTTAGTGAATCTGGTTTATTTCCGCATATTAAGTTGCTTGAAGTTTGGTAATCAATTGTATGTTTCCGGTTTCGCATCCTGACAAGTGGGATCAGAGCATGTTTGTTGTTCTAGATTCCTGACATAGATTTCCTAAATGAATAATACATTATTTCAAAGTTGTATATATAATTGGATGATGATATTGAGTAAGAAAGTCATGTAGTTTATGGATGAGTGGACATGATAACTCTTTAAATCCATTTGAGATGAGAGCAATTGCAGGTCCTTTCAATCCAATCATGTAATGGAAGTGACACCTAAGGAGAATTTCATTCAAAGGGTACCCTCTGCTTAGAAACTTGAGATGTAGTTTCTTTTGAAATGAGCCTATAGTTGCTAACTCTATAGTTTTCTGACTTTCAAATATAACACCAGAAATATTCATTTTGAAATCAAAGGAAGTTTCCTTTGAAATGAGCATATGAAAATTATCTTGTTGATGTCTCTATAATATTTACACATTCTCCATTCTCCACCTTTCTTATGAGTTAATATTGTTGGTACAACACATAAACTAAGATTCTCTCTAATCAAACTTTTATCGAACAAATATTGTACTTGTATTTTGATCTCTTCATTCTCCTTAGGTGTTATTATATAGGCTTATTTGTTTATAAAACTACATCTCCTATTGGTGATATATTTTCAAGGTAGAATGGTTATAGTTTTCTTTCAAGGTAGAGTGGTTATAGACCCTTTCTCTCAGTCCCTTTTCAAATCTCTAGACCTTTCAAACAACAAAGTTTCTTTGGTAATGTAGGACTGTGTTGAACTATCTGTATGTATTTGCTTTATGACCCTTGTCTCTCTTCATGTGATCCAAATCTCTTCTTAGAACCTACATTACATGAGATGTCATTATCTGTTGATCTCTTCATTCTCCTTAGGTGTCATTATATAAACTTATTTGTTTAGAAAACTACATCTCCTATTGGTGCTATATTTTTAAGGTATAACAACTATAGTTGTCAAGGGAAACATGTACTTCCTATTTATCTTGTTGATGAATCTATAATTTGTACACATTCTCCATTCTCCACCTTTCTTAGGAGTTAAGATTTTTGGTACAACACATGGACTAATATTCTCTCTAATCAAATTTTTATCGAACAAATCTTTTACTTATCTTTTGATCTTTTCATTCTACTTACGTGTCATTATATAGGCTTATCTATTTAGAAAACTAGCTCTTGAAATGAGATCCATATGATGGCTTATGGTTGTTATTGGTGGAAAATCATTAGGAAACTCATCAACCATTATATCCACATACTCATCCAACAAATTATAAATTTTCAATGGCAAATAAATTAACTTAGGGGATGTAATGATTGTTTTACGCTTAGAAACCAATGCACAACCAATCTCTTCTTTGTTTATCAGCCTCAAGAATTCTTTTCCACCTAATATCAACACTTTAGTATTATTTTTAGCTGCATAATTTCCATGTTTCAATAGAGTCAAGGTATGCTTCTTACCATATTTATCCAATGTATATGTGTTACTCATTTCATCATGTATATCCCTCCCATATAACTACCAAGGTTTACCCAACAATGCATAGAAAAATACATATGCATAATGTCACAAAGTGCCTCATTCTTATAGATACCAATTTGAAAATCAACCGTACATTGTTCATTGACTAGTACTTGATTCCCCTTTTGTATCCAAGATAATTTATATGGTGTAGGATGTGTCAATATCCTCAATCCTATTTTTTCAACTATCTATGAAGAAACCAAGTTATCTATACTACCACTATCAATGATAACTTTACAATACTTATCTTTGCATTTGCATGTAGTCCTAAACAAGGTCTTCATTTGGGTTGGTTCCTTCACCTATTTTTTTGGCTTTAGTAGTACTCTCTTTATCAATGACTCTCCCACTTTAGGTTCTTCCACATGTGATGGTAATCCTACAATTTCTTCTTCAGTTTGAACATCTTGATTGCTACTTGTAGTTTTTGTATGTATTATTTTTGGGTTCTAAGGGCATTCATATGACTTATGTTTGACACACCTATTACACTTGATGCATTTCCCCCAAAACATCTTCTTATACTTCTTGTATATGGTCTTATTCCTCTATACAAGTAGCCTCTTATTGTAGGGTTAATTTGGCCTTGATAACTTCTTGATTCTTCTGGACATAAGTCATATGAATGCCTTAATAACCCAAAAATAAGCCATACAAAAATTGCAAGTAACAATCATGTTGTTCAAGTTGAAGAAGAAATTGTAGGATCACCATCACATGTGGAAGAACCTAAAGTGGGAGAGTCTTTATTGATAAAGAGAGTACTACTAAATCCAAATAAATAGGTGAAGGAACTAGCCCAAAGGAAGATCTTGTTTAGGAATACATGCAAATTCAAAGGTAAGTATTGTAAAGTTATCACTAATAGTGGTAGTATATATAACTTGGTTTATTCATAGATAGTTGAAACATTAGGATTGAAGAGACTGACACATCCTAAACCATACAAAGTATTTTGGCTACAAGAAGGGCATCAAGTACTAGTAAATGAACAATGTAAGAATGATTTTTAGATTGGTAGCTATAAGGATGAGTTACTTTGTGACATTATGCCTATGTATTTTTTTCATGTGTTGTTGGGTAGAATTTGGTAGTTACATAGGAGGGATATACATGATGGAATGAGTAACACATATACATTGGATAAATATGGTAAGAAGCATACCTTGACTCCATTGAAACATGGAAATGACATAAATAAAAATAATACTAAGGTGTTGATGGTAGGTGGAAAAGAATTCTTGTAGTTGATAAACAAAGAAGAGATTAGTTTGCATTGGGTTCTAAACCTAAAAAAATCATTATATCCCCTAATGGTTGCTTCAAATCCTATAATTCTTCCCAAAAAACTTTGTAGATTTTGAGAGACATTTATGAAGGAAAATTTCATTTTAATTTTATTAATGGATTGAACTAAGGCTCTTTCATAAATTTCCAATAGGTCACTTATGGATTTAATCTCTTGAAGTCTAGGAAATGCAAATAACATTGTGTCATCCAAAAACTATGAGTGTGAATGGTTTCTCCTGTTGTTGCATGTATCCCTTTTATCTTACCTTTACCTTCAAGTGCTCTTATCCTCCTTACTAGGGATTATACCATGTTGATAAACATATACAAATATAATGGATCCTCTTTCTTGAGGACCCTAGTTGAAGAGAAAAATCTTTCTGGAGAGTCATTTATCATTATTGAGAACTTAGAAGTTGCATAACAACTTTGAATCCATCTTGTCATTTAAATCCATACTTTTGGAGTGTCTTATCTAGAAAGGTCTAGTCCACTTTATCATAAGCCTTGGATATATCTAGTTTTTTTAACATACTTTGCCTTTTGCTTATGTGTAGTGAGTGAATTATATCATGTGCTATCACTATTCCATAACAAAATTGTTTTCCTTTTACAAACCCCCCTTTGATATGTGTTTGGGGAGGAGATCATATAACCTAATTTCTATAACCTTCGAGATTATCTTGTAAATGGTATTACAAAGGGAGATTGATCTAAAATCTTTTGGTGTTCTACTATCTAATTTTTTGGGTATAAGTAGCAAAAAGTGGAGTTGAAAGCTTTCAATATCCTTTTGGATTCATTCAATTCTTGAACCACTTCCCTAATCTCTTCTCTTGTGAGATCCAAGAAGTGTTGAAAAAACGTAGTTGAAAAACCATCTAGTATAGGTGAAGGATCCCTTACCATTTCCAAGACTAACCTCTTTACCTCTTTTAATAAGATATACTCCATCAAGATTCTGTTATTAGATTGGGTTATCTTATTGGGGATATGTCTCATAAAATCTTCTTGTTTTTCTTGCTTTTCCCTTCTTTATTTAGTACATCTTTCCAATATTTGACTAGGTTTTCCTTTATCTCTTTTGCTTCTTCAATAATGTTTCCTCATAGGGTCTCCCTATTTTTAATGTAATTCTTTGTTCTTCTATTTCTACATGATAGGTGAAATAACTTTATGTTTATGTCTCCCTCTTTTAAACATATAACTTTGGACTTTTGCTTCCAATATATTTCCTCTCTTCTATAAATATCTTCCAGTTTTATGGTCATTTCCTCCTCTTCTTTTAGTAATTCTATCGACTTGTGTCCTTCCATTCTCAAGTCCTGAATTTCACTAATTTTCCTCAATATTTCTTTTTTATCTTGAAAGATATTATAAATGTGGTTTGATTCCATCTCTTCAAATCCTCTTTTAATTATCCAAGTTTTTGTGGAAAAAAAAAAAAACATTTTTTCCCCTTTCCTTTGAATTAAGGAAGTCCATTATTGGGTAAAAAATGATCAAAGTTAGGATGCTTCATCCACATTTTTTCAAATATAAATAGAGAGTTGCTAGGTCTCTCCTCCAAAATTACCTATAAGGATATCAACCAATGATATGATCTTGCATCATCCATCACTTTTGTTTCTAAAATATGTTTTTGATCTAGCTAATTTCTTTTGGGTAGGAAATGATCTAGCCTTTCTAGGATTAGCTCTCTTCACCTTCTCTTGTTGCTCCATGTAAACCATCCATACTTTGTTTTTATATCCCATAGATGTGATCTGTTTAAGAAATTTTGGAAAATTCTATGATCTTTGTCCCTCATGATACCCCCTTCTTCTCCATTGAGTCTAGGCAAGCATTAAAATATCCTCCTATTAACCATAAATCATATTGTCTAGTGTTGATGAGATCTTATAGTTATCTCTACGCTTGTTCCTTCTCCTCTTTATTTTGTGATTTTTATATGTTTACTAGGAAACAATTTAAGCCTATCCTACACCATTCCACCTCACATAATATGTATTGATTTTGATTTTGTAATAAATATATTTTGATAGAATTAGACTTTAATGGAATGGCTATTCCTCCTGTCAATCCTTCAACATTGATTCTTACAAATTTTTATATACTTATCTGATAAATTCCTTTTAATTCCCTCAATATTGTCTAATTTTGTTTCTTGAAGAATCTTAATATCAATATTTCATTAGTTGATTAGTTATCTCAATGATATCCTTTTGGATGGGGCATTGAGTCCCCTTATATTCTAAGATATGATCTGCATTATGGAAGGTCACTTTGCTTGATGCTCACCAAGAAATTGTCCACTAGTTTTTTTAATCCTGCACCTATGGCCTCCATTGCCTCCTATTGTCTCTCTTTTTTCTTACTAGGCTTCCCTATTATTCTCTTACCAAAGTTTACTTTAGGGTTAAGGTTTAGGGTCTGTCTTATTTGCATAGTATCCTCTTCACTTCCACTCTTAGTTTATGTCTCCTCCTCTTCCTCCATGCTTATCCATTTTTATGGGCACTGATGTCCTTCCCATTATCATTTTACTTTTTGTTGCATTACTTTTTTATCATTTTTATTTTATTTATCTTATTTACTTGTATTCCCTTCTTTTAATATATTTTCAATATCCTCTTTGAGTCATATTTTGTTGTTATATCCTCCCCCTCCTATCTTGTCTAGTTATCCTATTCCTATGTTTTAGGTATCATTTCTAGTCCTTCCATTACTATTAATTCCTCCATCCTAGAAGCTTTATTCCACTTTGGGACATATTTTTTAATTGTTTTATTCTTATTTTTAATAGTATGAATTTTATTTGGTTTTACAAAAGTCTCTGAGTCCTTCTCCATGGATTATAATACTTTATCTAGTATATTACATTTTTGAAATGCAAGGCATTCCTTGATTAGGTGTCCATATTCATGACACCCTATGCATATGAAAGGAGTGATTTAATAATCTAAATCTTGTATCCATTCCATCTCTCTTGCCTTCAGTGTGTCATTCTTGGGCATAGGTTTAGTTAGATCTAATTTGACACATATCCTTGCATAGCTAAATAAGACCTTTCCATAATGTAGTTTATAAACATCTATTGGCTTAAATATCATATAGGAAATGGTTTAAAAAACATACATTAACTAGAATTCCTATGGGAGAGCATATAATCTAATCCACACTGGTACTATTGTTGGTTACTCTTTCATTGGTTTGAAAGCTATGTGCTAGTGTTTCAAAAATAGGCCCATGTTATTGAATAAATATGTTCCTCCTTCAAAGACTATCTCGATCAGATTCATTTGAAAATATTCCATTGAAGTATCCTTTGGCACATATTCTCAATTCATATTCTCCATTTTTCCTTTAGTTCCTCCTAGTCCATGCATGTAGCTCTTCCAGTGCTAATTGGGATCCCACGAATTTATAGATCAAGCTCCTTTTATATAGCCTAATTATATATTTTTTATTTTTTCTAGATATAACATAGAAATCAGATTCTCCTATGTTGTTTGCATGCATGTCCTCTTAGTTACATCAATCTTACCTTCTATCTTATTTTTACCTACTTCCCTCATCAAGGCATTGATCTCTATCTCCAAAATTGATGATGTTGCTCCTATCACCATATGCCTGAAAGATGGTCTTTGGGGGCGAAAGGATCCCCCCAGACTAAACATTATTTTTGATGACACTCCAATCTAACTTCTTTCCTAGTTCAAAATTTTGTGAAAAAATTAATCTGTATCCCTTGAACTCATCAAATCCTAAATCTTCACATTCTCTTGACCTTAATAATAATAATAATAATAATAATAATAATAATAATAATAATAAGGTCAAGAGAATGCAAAGAGTTAGGATTTGATGAGTTCATCAATAATACTAATAATAATATTATTATTATCATATGTTTTTCAATATATATAAACTTTTTAATTTCATTTTTTTGATGATATCATTATTATTCATTTGACCTGATGCACACACATTTACATACATTTTTATTTCCAAGGAGTAAGGATGAGGGAGTTTTGTATAAAAATATATAATTCCACTTCTAAATTTAATCATTAGAATATGTATATATTTTTTGATCAAAATAATTAGCTCAACACAATGTGCATTTCCAAAATGAACATTCATTTACTTTTGCAATATGTATAAATTTAAATTACAATTTTCACAGAGAGAGAGAGAGAGCCTTCAAACCCTATTTGTTGTACTTCATTGTTAAGGGGATCCTTTACCCTCTTTGTTGTTCCTAGATGTGGGTCTGATTGTCATAATCCTCGCTTACCCAATTCATAGCTCTGGTTTCAAAATCATTTTACCCTACCAAATAAAAAAAATATTTAATATAAACAATTTCCATCTTGATTTTTTATCTTTTAATATGAAAATGGGAAAGCAAGGAAGTGAAAGAAGATGCATTCATTTCCACAAACCATTCATTTACTCGCATAACTACTACTTCATATCTCATATGAAGAACATCAACATATTAATTTTTACATCTCGTCAAAACCCTTTTTTGCCTTTTTACTAACCATAAGAACAAATTAAAATAGATTTAAATGTAAAGTGTATATATTGTATTATATCAATCATTTTCAACTACATATTTATGAAAGGTAATTTGAAAAGAGAGAGAAGATAAATACACTATTAGAATTCACACATTCAAATGTGTTCAAAACTACTCCCTAAAAATTCTAAAAATGACAAATATAATATCTACATGTGCTAATAACATTGTATCACATAAAATCCATTTAAAAGAGTTCATTAATAGATAAATAAGGCTAGAATATTTATAACTTCACCAATAAAATATTATCCTTTAAAAATTATGTTAAAATGGAGAATAATCACTATACAACATGAGAGGCTTAACAAGCCAAAAATGAATGCAACCCAAATGCTAAAACTTCAAGCTTTAAGATACAATGAGAGAAATAGGCCTACACCCACAAATACTATCTCCAGGAATGTAGCAAGAATGCTCCAATTTAGGCCAAAGGTGCTTGACTACCCATCCTATAGGCATCATCACGTGGAATCCTCACCAAATGAGGTTCATGCATAACCTCCACCAATACCAAGGGAAAGAAGCATGCCTTAACTCATATGCATCATTGAAAGGATCCTTATATTGGTGTAGGTTATGGATACAAAATAAACAATTAGGCACAAGGAAGTCACCAAGACGTATATATGAGGAAGGATAGAGGGGTCTTTATTTATTTAAAATAATATCTCAAAAATGAACATATGGGATTCCAAAACTCAATAACATAATGCTTAAACAAGAAATAATTTCCTCTTTATACATCCTAAATGATTCCTTAAAGCTATCATATTATCAAATTGAGAGTGTATTTTTAACCTTCATAGAAGGTTCCACTTCTCAAAAGCAAATTATGCCTCCAAGCAAGGTAGGGATTTCAAAGAAGCCAATATCAATGTTTTCTAATCCCTATTTTTCTAAATACATGTACTTGTGCTAACCCTAAAAGGGTGGCATAGGGGTGATCACAATCCCATAACCCAATAAATTTCAACACAACCTAGATGTAAACAAAAGGGAATAAAATCATGAAAATATAAAAATTAAAAGGCTACAAAATAAACTTCAAAATCGTATTCAAGCAATAGCCACAATGCATCAAACAAGGAAAACTTATTCATAATTCCAAAATAGGTATCACTCAAGAAAAACCAAGAGAATATAACTCCTTTTAAATATGAAACTTATAATTACCAAGGGATCCCACCTCAATTCAAAGCTTCACTTTAAATATCCTTCCAAAAAGTTTTTCCCCAAGCACACAAGCTCTCCAAAAATCCAAAATGCATAAACCCAAAATGGCCAAAATAAGGTCCTTAAAAGGAAAAGGCAACTTATTTGTACAAATGATAAGATTTCTCATGGAATGAAAACCTAGGTTATAAATTAAGTCCCTTTTATGACAAAAAAATGGTTGAAATCCCTTAAAAACACCTCATACCCAATGGGTATAGGTATGAGTTCAAAAGGGACTTTTAAGATATATTTTTCTTGTCAAACACTCAATGTAAAAAGTGGTTAAAGGGATAATTTCGGGATTGAACTCAAAGGAAGGATTTATGGGTCAACCCAACCCTAAATTTAGGTTAGTTAAACTCATTTTAGGGTGATTAGTTTAGAATAAATATTTAGGCCAAAACATCACAATTTAAAAATAATAAAGAGTAAGAAATAAAAGAAACAAAATAATACAATTAAAAATGTAAAAGAATGAAGAGTATAAGGTTAAAGGTTTACTAGGGGTTTTAGGTGTGCATATGATCCATCAAAACATGTCTGAGTCACTTGCATTCCCTCCTTTGGTCCATTGTAACATGCACACTCAATGTAAACATCAAATGTTTTACCCTAGAGTCTAAAGCTATAGAATGTAAGTAATAAAAGATTTCAATCCACACAACATATCCAAGTCATCACATATCAATGGTAATAAACTAATACCAGTCATTTAAACATATGAATAATTCAAATACATGTTGAATAAAATGAGCTCTAGTGGTACATAATTAATACACATCATAATGATCAACCAATTGGTGTAAAAAAGTGATATCATAATGCACAGAGTAATTATTTAATCTATGTATATACCATCATATAACATAAATAATATTAGTCTTTATCACAAGGATTCAACAACATCTCAAGTCATAAAAATAAATAGGGCACATCTCAACAAATCATGAGTAATACACCACAAGTCTAAAGGTGAACATTATAAAAATAGGGGTCTCACACCCCCTCCCCTTATGCAAAATTCATCCTAGAAGTCACTGAAGGTCAGAAACATAATTTAAAGGATGAAATAACAATGACCAGAGATCCTACTGACTCTACTCAATGACTTCTCTAAGTTAACAATCACAAATCTCTTCTAATAGATCACATTGTGAAATTCAATACACTAACATATCTAATAACATAATATAATCCATCTCCATACTCTTAGAGTTAGGATAAACCTATACAAAAAAATAAACGTATAAACTAAGGATAAGTATCTCACCATCCTTACAATTTCTATAAAATAATAAGGTATATAAATTCTCCCAATTTTCTCTACAAGTTACACAATAAAATGCAAGATTATCTCAACTGATAAACTTAACAAGATGAAAGTCATCTGCTACTCTCATACTCACTCAAGGTGAAAGAAAAATAGAGGTGAAAATGGATAAACAACCCATTTTAATTCAAACTAAAGATAATAAAGAAAATTAGGAGCTTCAATAATCAATATAGTTTTGAAATAATAAATGATTGAACAACCTCTAAATCCATATCAAGGAAAAACATAAAATTAAATATTAAAATCAACTTAAAAATCCAAAATAATAGCTAAAGTAAATTCAAGGTTCACCATCACAACTCTAAGTTTCCATAACCACCACACACCACCTAGAAGTGAAAAAATTAAAAAAATCAAAACACACTTCCCCAAATAGTATGAAGTATTAAACCACATGGAGGCATCAAGCCACTCCATCTATACAACTTCTCTAGACAATATGATGTAGAAGATACCATTCTGCAAAGGCCAAAGATGTAGTTGAAACAACACTACAAAAACAAGTCTCTGATCAAAATAACACTTATTCATCATCATGAAGATATGAATCCACTTAGTGGAATTGTGATGACGTGTATAAATAATGAGAGAGTATCTACTCATCTCAAATCTAGTTAAGTGATAAACATCACCTCTTCCCAAACAAAGGAAAATATGGAATATCGATCCATGGCAAACTTATAACACAAGAATAAACTCACAAAGCAAAATACACTCCTGTAATATAAGGAGGATGCCCACAAATCTAGGGTGGTTGTTAGTAAAGGTTATTGGAAACCCTTTAGAACATAATAATTCAGGGATATCTTGCACAAAAATAACAAAAGGAAACAATTGATACCATATTCAAACTAAATATATTCATTAACCAGATTAAATAGGTTGATGCACAAATGAAGATAGGTTTATTAGAATCTTAATTATCAACATATACTCATATAATTAATAGATTAAAATAAATAAATTACTAATTGCACAAATAATAATGATAAAAGACACATAGGAAGACCATTTTAGAATAATATGTATTAATCTCTATCACATAGGAAACACATAATTATATATATATATATATATATATATATATATATATATATATATATATATATATATATATATATATATATATATATATAGTTTTACCCAATGCTATATATTCATAGTCTAGCCTTTTGATATGCTTAAAAGGAGTGAATCTTCACATTCTATCATCTATCCTTATGATTACATAGGTAGAATACATACAAAATATTACACAAAAGACAAAATAGTTCAATTTGTACATGTGTTTATCAAATATACTCTGTGATTTTAGTAGGCATGTTCTTCACATAACACTTTCCCAAAATTAAACTATTGTCTCATCTTGAGACAAAGTTATAACAAAATATTTTGCTCTGAAATCAAGGGAATGAAATAGAAATAAGAGTCATAGTTATCGCTTTAGGTGCCATTTATTATTGTTCACCCTTTGCACACTACTTAGTTATCCTATTAGATTTTTAACTAAGTAGGATACTAGCCTACTACCATTTCAAATTTTCAATAGACTAGCACAACTAGGTGGCTACCCTTTATGGGTTTTAAACTAGCTTGGACCCGATCTTAGTTCTTAAGGTTATCCTATAAAATTATGCAAACCTTGTGGAAATAGTCAAATTAGAGTGCACAGTACCTATTGAGTAGGTGGTGGTATAATTTAAAGTGGATATGTAGTGGAATATTGCTTTGTTTGTGCTACAGATGCACCACTTAGTTGTGTAGAATATAATGATGGAGGTTATTTTTGTTGCTAACTGTTTGGTTATGAATTTGTGGAAATTTTCTTCTGTTGTAACACCTATTATAGCTATTATAGTGGAATTAATTGAGATTCATGAACAAGCTATGTAATGGAGGGATCAATATAGGAGAGATCTTCTTTTATCATCTTTTAGATAGTTATCACTTCCCACACCATCATGGTAAAATGCATAATGGGATCTAAATTACCATCAAGTTTTAAACATACTCATATTTTGTGATGGTGATTAGTGATTTAGCATTGATACTTTGAGATGGATGTCTATTATTATCTCCTCTAATAAATCTACATGCCTTTGAGCTTTGAGCCCATAAAATGTACTGTGGAGAGTCTTAATGTGCCAAGTATGTAGTTTTTATATGGCATTATCCCTTAAATCTATAAATTATTTAAGGGCACTATTCATTGCTTTAGAAGTATATTTTTGATTTTCCATGATAGCTTTGGCTTTGTTTATTATTTTGAACTCAAGTTTAGTAGTGGCCAATGAATTATTAAGTTGATGCTTCCAATTCAACATACTTTATGTTATCTTCTTGGATTAAAATGCAGTGGTATATAAAAATTTATTTTAATCCTTTCGAAGATTGCAAATTTCATCTATTTCTAATTTAATATTAAACCCTTGAACTTGTAGTGTTTATAGTTGTTGTGAAATGATCCAATCATTTGTGACTTGTGTTAATAAAGTTATGAGATACTTTTCTTCAGATATCACATGGTCACCTAGAACATGTGTAACCAGTGTTGGGAAGTTGCTATCAATCAATTAACTTACATTTTTAATCTAATGACATAAATCTACATTGTCATCTTATATCTGGAAAACTTATTGCTCTAAGTCCAAATATTTATACACTATTGATTCCTAAAAAGTAATTATGCCTTTGATTTACTTAGTTAGTGGTAGTTGGGCAAATCCAAATATGTTTCATGTGCAGTGGTGGTAAGGGCCATGGATGTATTCATAGTCACTATAGGAGCTGGCATGAATTATGCCAAAGGTAGAGAAAAGGTGGTTCATTAGGTGGATGCCGTGGGAACATCCCATAACCACTAACTAGTGATTTGGTGTTTTAGTTGTGAACCCCCTCCTATACACCTCTTTGTGGTGCCAGTATCTACTATTATACATTCTTCATTTCTTCCTTATATTTTGCCTCCTTGTCTTCTTTAGCATTAGCTTTAAATTCAGCCTTAGCCTTAGTGTCTACCTTATCTTGGGTTTTGGATTTCACCTCAACCTTAGCCTTAACTTTAGCCTCAACTTTATCTTTGGCTTTTGCCTCATCCTTGGCTTTGACATCTACATCTTCCTTGGCCTTAACTTCAACTACAACCTTGATTTTGTTTTTGGATACCTTTTCCTTAGCTACTCACTTGGCTTGTTATTATTTGATGTGTTGATACTCTTTGCTCTTTTGCTCTTCCTAAGCCTTTGATAGTGCTTCTGCCTGCTCCTTATTCTATTATACAACCTACACTTCTTGGTGTTTTCTTGCTACCTCATCTTGTTCTATTTTCTTTGCCTCTCATTATTTGTCTTATTTCTTATGAGACTACACTTCCTCATCTTGTTTCATTTTAGCCTGTGCTTCTTCAACTATTTTATTTTGAGCCTCTACTTATTTGGCTTGTTTCTTATGTTTTTCATCTATATTTTGTCATTAGAATTTATCCTCTTGCTCAGATACCTATTATTTGTGTTGTTCTTATTCCTCAACTACCTTTCACTTTTCATCTTTTTTCTTTCTTTTTTCCTTTTATTTTTTCTCTCTCATCTCAACCTCCTTTTACACTTTTAATGGATCATATTGTTCTTATGTAGCTTCTTGTTGGGGATTTAACTATAGTAAACTAGTTTCTTTAAGTTCTTCCATGGGAGCTGGGGAGTCCAGTATTGTGAGTGATATTGAATCCTATGAAGTGGAGTATTCCACAATATTACCTCAATGCATAACTTTCTTCTTTATAGATATTGGAGGGGGATTGAGGCTCTAATTTTTCCTCTTCATCATTTGAATCTAAATTTGTTGATGATACTTTTATTCTTATTGCATTGTACTTACTTCTATTGGGTCTACAAAAGACACCATTTTATCCTTGATCGTTGGAGAAGGTCAAACTATAACATGCATCCAAAGTCTCTGCAACAATGGTGGTGGTGGGATTTCTTATGCTGATAATTCTTCTTACTATGTAGTAGAGGATCCCATTTCTATATATTTATGGAATAATTTAGCCTTAAACTTTTGTTGAGCTACTTATTAACCTACAATGTCAATAATTATAGAATGGGGAGGTTGAGTGCTATCAACCCAAAGGTCTTGTCCTACCTAATTTAAAATTTATTAGGTGTGCACTACTTTCCAAAAAATAATTTTCTTATTCATGCTCATAAACATCATTACCAATCTATTCACGCATGGGATTCAAGACTTACTACTCCTTAAATCCAAACTATGGTAAGTCACACTCAAATGCTATTTTAGGAACATGTATGTTATGTAAGCATTACTTTGTTTGGTATTTACTCTTCTTTGGTGATGGTGGTGAAGCTTGCTACATTGGTTTATTTCTCTTTCCTTTGTCATGTTGTGATGTGGACATTGTTGTTTGTGGTGGTGGCTTTGGTTTCACTTTTAGTTGTAGTTACAGTTGTGTTTGAGGTTGCACATGTGGTGGCACTAGTTGTTACATAGTTCAGGGAATAGACCATAGAGGTTGCAATGATGTTGTAGTTAAGTATTTCTTCCTCAACAATTATTCCTTATCATCCAACATAGTAATGAATAATGGTAATGAACTCATAGTTAGTTTGAGTAGCTCATGCATTTTGATTTGGATGTCATTATGCAACTTTGTAATTGATGCATGTTGTCCAAGATACTATATGACATCTTGGGGTATTCTGGGGTGAAAATTAATCATGGTTAGAGCCTCTATACACCATGTATTGAACCTCTTTAATTTATCATAATACTACCACATATCCATCCATGTAATGTATATGAATTCAATAATAGGGTAAAAATATGTAGTAGGGTTGACTAGTCCTTCCAGTGATTTCCACTATGTGAAGCAGAGAATTAAAATCAAAAATTGGTTTTGGAATGCCTATGAGATATCAATGATAATATTTTCAAAAAATTTGGTTAGTTTAGAGGCCAAAAACTCACGATAGTTGAAATTTTAGTGTAGATGTATCATGCAATACATAATGTATATAACACCTTTTGTTGCTTACTTCACCTATTTTATTGTTTTATAGAATTACTTGGTGATTCATTCAACTGGGATGTGCACTAAAACATATTATATCATATCAATGGGTATTCCTCTTCCTTCACTTAGAGGATATTTTCCCCTAGTGTTAGAGTGAATTAGTGTAGTTGTGCATTTGTAAGGTAAGATGGATTTATCATGAGTTGGGAGGCTTGTTGCTTTGGTAATGGTATGAGGAGTGATTCAAATTATGAAATATTAGGACAAACTAATAGATCATTCAGTATAATTACTAAGCATATTGAGCATTACCTCAAGTAGTTGTCCAAAATTATGTAATTCAATCAATCATTTGGCATTTAAGCCTTGTAGTGGATGTTGAAGTGTTAGGACTCTTAACTATGCTACTTATTTTGGATTATGAGAAAAAAAAGTATTTTATACAAAATTGATGAAATAAAAGGGATCTATATCATGATATTTAGTTTGACTTAGGCTTAGGCCAAACCCCATTTCCTCTTTTTATGCATCAAAAAGTGGCCTCAATAATTAAGCTCATTCCATGGTTATTGTAGTGGGATTATTTGAACACTTCCTTTGATTGGTATAGATTGATTTATGAATCCATGCACAAATAGATACATTGGATTTAGATAGCAAGATTCACTTGTTGGTATAATTGTGTAATATCTTTGTGTTGTGTATGCCCTTTGTTATATAGTTTTTGGAACCCAAATCTATCTAACCAACTAATTTAAATGCATTGAGTTGGATGCACATGAGTTTAAATCCTACATTAATATTAATTGGATACTATTTGATATGATGATTAACCTTTTTCATCTAGATTATTTGATTCATACATTATTAGGTAGTTGATGTGACTCAGTGTCCTTTCACCTATCCCATTTATTGTATGACCTGACCTATCATTCCACCATGTGATATACATTGAAAAATATGTAATCTATTCAAGTTTATTTTCATTGATAATTTTGAATGATATATATATATATATATATATATATATATATATATATATATATATTTTCCATACCTACCTTGTCATCACCATCTTCTTGGACTTATTTTATGACCACTGTGTAGCCGTTGCAAGTTATCCTTCCTTTAAGCTATCTCTGTGAATTGATCATATTCTATAATGTTGACTATTTTAACTCCATTATAATGTGTTATGATCCAAATATTTCATTGTATAAACACACTAAACTTAAAAAAAATAAAAATAACATTAAATAAAATTCCTAACCACATGGTGCTACTCAACACACTCTCTCATTATCAATAAAGAATGATAGAGATTAATGACATCAAGGCTTAATCCTATAGCCATTAACACATCCTAACAATATGGATCCTTGTGCATCATTTAAGATAAATTTTCCTTGTTGTGAGACATCATGAATAATGTAGGGTATCTTCCATTTGATGTGTAGTTTTATTGGGAATGTTGGAAATTTGTTAGCATACAACAATACTACTTGTTCGAGATGAAATTACTTAGATCACAAGTTATGATCATGCCATGCCTTGTAAATAAACTTATTAATATATTATTACATTATGATTATTTTCTATTCTCCTCCATCTTGGTGAGGTCCATCAATCAGGCTTTAATCAAGTCTTGATCTCCTATCCTCATAATCATTACAATGCATAAATTGGGAACAATATACTATGTGGGAATAACTAGCTCATTACCATAGATCAGTTGAAAAGTTGTGAAACCTATTGATAATTTTTAGTATGCTCAATATTCCCAAAGAATATCAAGAATGAGATCTTCCTAGTCATCCCTTTACACATTGCATATCTTAGTTAGTATTTTACCCAATATTTTATTTGAGACCTTGACTTTCCCATTTGTCTATGGATGATACACTATGCTTTTATGGTGTGAGATCATAAACTTTTCCATAAGAGTATTAATAGTTATTGAGGATGTGAGTTCCTTTATTACTAACCAGATTGATTGGGCATCCAAATATTATAATGATATTTTCATATAAGAATTTAGCAACATCCTTCACATTGTAACTTAGTGTCATAATAGTTTCCACCCATTTTGTAAAATAGTTAGTTATAGTAATGATATATTATGTAATGTGTGTATGAATACATTTTTTTAGGGGAGTTATAAGTCATAAAAACTAAATTCCAAATTAGACAAATGGTTGTTTATCTAGCACTGGGACCAAAGGCATATCATCGCATTGATTGGGCTTTCCCATTCTTTGACACACATTTAAATGATTGACGACTCTATGAGTATCCTAAAATAAGGTTGGCCACTAAAGACCACTCTATAATATTTATTTATTTAGTGTATTCACATGTGAATTATATACAACAACCCCCTAATATGGTTATTGGAGAAGCTAGTGTATTTCATGCTCTAATGCTACTCTTCACAACACATCATCTTTCCCAATCTTGTACAGAAATCCATTGATGAGACTATATGGAATTGATCTTATCACCATTTGATTTTTATCCCTTTCAATATAATGTGTAGGGAAAGTTAATCTAATTTTTTTTTAATGTCTTTCATATTATCAGGGATCATAGTAGCCCTAAATAAGTGCACATCTAGGGACTCATAATCTATTTCTTCTCTATTTTATAACTTGATCAGATGATATGGTCCCACGTTTTCTTAACTTGGATTCACATTGATTCAAAATTTAAATTATTAAAGCAACATTATACACCTAAAGATCTTTTTTCCCAACATTGGTTTGTTCACAAAGTATCGTAATGCTTAGTGGTTTATGAAAAGCTCAAATGGTGTTATCAATAGATAATGCTGAAACTTTTGTTATGCAAATCTTTCTGTAGTCATATGTTTTTTCACTACTACTAATAGATTCATTCTATAAAAATCTATGGGATGATCTAACCCACCATAACTTGGCTGTTCTAAGACAACTCCTACTAAAATACCTTAAGTATCCACATGTATGTGGAATGGCCTTTTTTAGTTAGGAAAAACTTAAATAGGTGTTGTTACTAACATTTATTTCATATCAATAAATGTTGTTTGGCATTCCAATGTCCACTCAAAATTTTATCATTATTTAATATCTTTTCCATCAATAAAAATATGGTTGTGTCCTTTGATGAATTTTTTAGAGTATCATGTATGACTTAGAAAGGTGTGCACTTTTGTAGAGCTAGTTGGGGGTGACATCCCCACTATTACTCCAATATTATATTGGTCAACCAAGATTCCATCACTATATGATATGGCCTATAAAAACACTAAAAGGTGTGAAAATTAACCACTTATTTAAATTCAAATTAATGGGTAGGGATTGACACCATTCTAGCAATAATCATAGCTTTGATAGATATTATTTAAACAAGGAGAAGACAACCTAATTATCCAAATGTAATTCTAAAAAAACATGAATTAAATATTTAATTGAAGTGAATACATCCATATAGAAAACTATTAACACATTATTAAGACCAAAGGGCATTACCTTATATGTGAATTACCCCCATTGTATTGAAAAAGTTTTTTTAGCTTGGTCATATTTTATGATCATAATCTAATGGTATCTATTGAATCCATATGTGACTGAGTACACCTCATGCCCTGTGATTGACTTGAGGAATTAATCTATGAATAGTATTTGAAATGGATTATTGATGCATGCATCATTTAGCATGTATTAGTCCCCACAAACTTGAATCTCCCCAAACTTATTTGGCTACAAAATTATGAGACTCACCCACTCTACCTTTTCAATTGGATAAATGGTCCCTGCTTCTTTCATGTGATTTAGTTTAGCCTTTACTTTTATATTCATGTTAGGTTTTAGTCTATATGGCCACTTTTTAATGGGTTTAGCACACTCTTTTAATTTTATGTGCATCTCCCCCAATGATGGATCTACACCTTTTACTTATAAGAATTTGGTTGAAAAGAAATCTTGATAGTCTTGTAGTATAGTTGTAATGCTCTAAGATATTTTCCTACCATAGTAGTCTCCCATAGTCACAAGTTTAAGAACATACTCTATTATAATTTTTTCTTCAATATTTTTTAGTGGTCCTTAATATAATTTTTTTGATCCATTGGGTTGTGTCTCATGTAGAGTGTATTCCCCTTCTCATTTTAGAATATTTATGTTGTGCAGTCTCTCCTCAACTTATTTTTTGTTTTGGTTGGTTGTTGGTTTAGTTTCTCATTCTAGTTTAAAGAATCCTTATAAATCCATGTCTTTATCACTATAAATGGATTCTATTAGATTTTTTGTAATTTTATTATAGGGATTAATGAGATCTTGTTCTTGTTTACTCACCTTGTAATTATGAATCAAAAGATTCAAATATTGAGATACTTCCTAATGTGATGATGACTTTGTTACAACTTCCAAATCTTCTACTCAGCCATAACACGCAATTTTTTTTAGTTTCTTCAAGGCATTATGCACCAATGGATTATCATCCTCAAAAATAATTTTGAATAAATTCCTACTACACTTGTGCCTAATGTTTGGTCTCTCTCCTTCACTCTTGATGCATGTACTAGGTAGTTTGGAGTGGCACAAACATGTCACTAAAAATGTGCACCCAATACCTTAGCTCCACTCTTTTCTCAAACAATATATCTACACATTTATGATTGTGTATATCAGGACATTAGCCTTCTTAAAAGAATGCATATTTTGACTTTACCATAGGTAGTAACTAAAATCACACACGTAAAAATTCACATGCTTCTTCTGAGTGTATCTACAGATCTGTATACACATCCCACCAAGTCATAATAATTCCTAATAGCATATATATGAGTGCATTAACTCTTTGATCCAACTCCAACACATGGTTCTCTAACCTAAAGATAAATGGATTATTATCATATGTTGTAAAGTATTGAGGTAATTGATGTTTTTGTAGTGAACACCATCTGTAGAGGTTGTATTTCATGATCTCTCTTAGTCTAATTCAACATATGGGTTTCTAAATCACCATTTATTGAAAATGCTATTTCCCAAGATAAAACACACTATGGAGTAGGTTATGTATAATCCATTATTGTTACACCTATATTATATAGGAAATTCACCTCCAACTTAGTAGGAGATCACATTGATGGAGACGTAAAACCTTCAAGTTGAAACGAGGGAGCTCTAGATTTTGTTAGTACCAAATTATAAAGTGGTTGATTTATTATTTGAGGTTACTTTAGATGTGGATTAAAAAACTAACACACTAGTGGATTGTGCACTGTATTAATATTCATTTAACCATCATAATCCCATTTATTACTAATTAAGGTAGGGTAATGGGTCTTGATTGTATTCATCTTAATGAATTAAAAATCACGTAGCAGACTTAGCTTAGAAACTCTAATCTCCACATCTTTGAGGCAACCAATTGGTTCTACCCTCCCATAGTCTATGAGACTGAGGGTGATAGGACTATATCTCAAGTTTAGCCTATCAATAGCCCCACATATGGATCCTAGATTCATATTAATAGTTCTCCCACAGTCACATATTCCATTAGGTATTTCATATCTTATCAGCGCAATGTCCATTTATGAGTCTACATCCTACTATTTCTTTGTTTTAACATACCAAACCACATTATTGACCCTCTATGCATAGTCAAAAATATTATGCAAAAGATTTATAATATTATGGGAGATATATTCATTACATAAAGTCTTGAACAATTGTAACAAATCTGAGTGCTATCAAAACACCTTCCTGCTTCATAATCCACAGAATTTTCCCATGCATTTATGCATCAATGGATGTGGTGTCTCATTTTTATGATGTAATCTACTGTTTTATGTCTTGAAGGACCTATTATCTTGATACATCAATCCATTTTCTATCATAGGGATAGGATATGTATCCCATTGCACTTTTTTGATTCCCTAATCTTGTGTGTGTTTTTAATGCATACAATCCTTGCTCTGTGCACTATTGTCTAGTAACTGCTTCTATAAATGCATTTTATTTAGGATGCACATTAATAATGTTCAATTTTCACACTAGATTTTATTTTATTTACTTCTCTAATACCAAAAAATCTTCAATTAAATGATATATTTCCACTCTATAATACATGTAATAGACCTATATTTTAGAAATTATAGGATAATATCACATATGATTTTTGTCCAGTAAATCCTCTTTCTTATTGTTGCTACACATTTTATCCATCTCATTGATGTTGAGGTGATGTAATAGCCTAATTTTTTTGTTGTTATTATGGGATCACATTATTCCATAAAGATTAATATTTTTATTATGGTGATAATGGTGGCTATCTAGCTATACCCTAGGGTTGATATTGACATTGAGGTGACGAAGGTATCCATCTAGGACTACCTTGTGTCACATTTTCCATTTCTACTTCTGGGCCTAGGAATCCTTAATTTACAATGGGTAACTGATACACTTAAAATGTGAAGAAATTCTTGGTAATATCTTCCTTTCATTCCTTCAAGGCTTGAAAACTCTTTTCATCATGGTTGGTTGATTTATAAAAGATGTAATACAAACTCTAGGACTTTTATATGTACTGTGTAGTATATGAAATTTTTTAGTTGCATGCCTTACTACTCTACAAAGTCCACAAAATTCTAGATTTAGTTTAGGACAATCATTGATATGATGTCCCTCTTGACCACACTCCATACACCATAAACCTAGTTTAGGTTTATCACTTTCATACATCTCATTTATATTATTAATGAATCCATCTATCTTCACTTCTATTTTGGATCCAATTACTAGAGCATCTATGTAATCCTCAAATTTTTATACTCTTAGTGCAGTGGATCAAATATTAGTCTTTATTATGAACCGATACTACACAATAACAAATATGATTCTTGAGAATAGTCCTTCTACTAAGCAAGCATATTTATCCTTATCCTCCATGATAAAATAAATTTTATTCATCACATATGATAATCTATGATTATAGTCCCATACAAATTCTCCACTCAAATCCTAGATCTCCTGCAGGTCTTGAATAGTCTAGCTTGCACACTTATTAATTTTGAATTATGCCACTAGTTATGATTTAAATTGATGGTAAATATAATATTAACATCTATATTTTAAATGAATTCCAAGGCATGACTTGTTATATCTCATACGAGCTCACACTTATTTACATCATCATAAGTTATTCCCCTAACTTGCACTTCATGTTATAGGTTAATAGATATTTCTTAGAATATATAGACCCATAATATTATGTCAGTACAACAAGCATTCTTAGATTGTATTGCATATTTAGGTTACTTTTAATGGGTAACACTAGATGATATACACTCATGAATATAACTATAGGTTATTGTTTACTTTTAACTATGACTGTAGGCTTCTACACACTGTTTACTAGCATCTTAAAATTGGACTTGAAATTAAATATAGCCTATTCTAACCTCTTCTTATCTAAGGAATTCTTTGTCTCTACACTAAGTGTTCCAAAATTAACTTTAGATGACTCAAACTAACTTATTCATGTCCCTTCATTTGCACTTGGAATTTTTACTAAATAAAAACTGGGATGGGTGGATGTGTACTCAAGAAATGAATGATTTATATCATTGGATTCTTCTAACTATGATCTTGAACTTGTCATACTTCCATGCTTCTGCATAATCTCTTCTCATGAATATTATTCCACTAATTTAAACACTTTTACTCTTAATTGTGAAATAATTCTATCTTTTAATTGCTCTACTTTTATTATACATTCTTCTTCTTCTTCATTCTATCCATCTTCTCACTACTCATAACTCTGTCTTCTTCCTTCTCAGGCCCTTTTTCTTCATGCTCTACATCTACTCTACTTCGTATACCTTGCAAATATTCTCTCTTGGCTCCTTTTTATTCAATATCTTCTACCTTATTCACACTCCTACTCATAGTTAAGTCTAGATTATTTTATTTGTTCCATCTTCTCTATTGTCGTAGGTCTCTTTCTAATCCCAAAATATTCTTTTCACTATGGCTCTTTTCATCCTCCATTTTTTGGGTTTAAGTTAAAATTTCTATACTCATCTGTGCATGATTCACTCCTACATCACATGCATCCCCATAATATTTGAAGCGATTACTCCATGTTGGCATGAGTAGGCACCATGGCCTTTTCCACATCCAACATCTTAATCAAAATAAGTAGTCACTGAAGGAACATCTCGTAGATTTCCCTGATAAATTGATCCTACATAGATTATAAAGATAAATAACACTATACAATAAACTTAGTGATATACCCATTAAGCTTAGTCTTTGTCTAGTAATCTACTACATAGGGCCAATCCGTGTCTAAATTTCATAGGTCTTATAGCTTATCCTCCAACCAAGTTATGAGTTCCATCCTTCATGGCTAGAAATAATAGTACTCTAATATAGACAACCAAGAAGCTAATAACTCAGGAAATTTGCACCAAAAGATTTAATATATTTTGCCATAGATATGCTCCTAAATATTTTACTTCATATTTTTACCTATTATTCTTGCTTCATCTTTCAATTTTTTTTGAATTCTTTGATTGAACCATCTCTTTATATCCTTATTCCCTATGAACTTCTCAACATGTTTCAACAAATTTTCATGCTCAACACACTATTGTTAGTATAAGTTCCTACAAACCATTCAAAACATGTAAATTCAAGGATAACTTGCATAGAATTAATAGAAAGAAATAGTCAATACCATATTTAGACTAAATATATTCATTAACTAGATCAAATAGATTGATGTGCAAAGGAACATAGGTTTATTATAATCTTAATAGTTAGCATATACTCATATAATTAACATATTAAAATTAATAAAGTACTCATTGTACACAAAACAATGATAAAAGACACATGAAAACCATTTCAGAATAGTATGTATTAATATCTATCACATAGGAAACATATATAATTATAATTGAGTGATATTTTTAGAGTTTTAGCCAATGCTGTCTATTCATATTCCAACCTTTTGATATGCCTAAAAGGAGTGAATTTTCACATTTTTTCATACATCCTTATGCTTAAATAGGTCAAACACATACAAAAAATTATATAAAATATAGAATAGTTCAATTTCCATACACGTCCATCAAATATACTCTATGTTTTTTAAGAGGCCATGTTATTCACCCAGCAGTGGTACTAATCCCTGAGGGGTATTTCAATATCCCATCCCCTATCATTGACATTATCAAGGAACATAACCCATTAAAAAGGTGGAAAAGTTTTATGAGATAAGGTTAAAAAGTGGGAGTAGGGTGCCATACCCTTACAAAATACAACACAATATGTTTAACTAAGAATGATAGAAGCAAACATACAACATAAGCCACTATGACCATAAATGATTAGGAACCTTCAACCAAAAGTTATCCAAAAACTAAACAAAAAGACACCAAAAATATAACAAATATAACAAAGGATTAATGGCTATATTCCTTGAATTCTAAGTAGACAACCAACTTGTTATTTTATACCTTTATCTTCTCTTTATTCTTACCTCTAGTTTTCTTGCTCGGGCCCTGAGAGGAGTCTTAAGCTATGATTTTCATTTTGTTGTCTAGAGTCTTTCCCTCCCCTTTCTAATTTTTTTCTTCCCTTGATCCTTTTTCACATCCATTCTCTATTTATGATTCCTTTTTTTATTGAGGTGAGTCATACCTATCTTCCCTATCTTTTTAGTACCTTACACCTTTCCTCTACCAATTATAGTTTGTGTCCTCTAAAGAAGAGAATCATTTTCAATTTATTGAGCTTATCTACCAGTTCAAAGTAAAGTAGATGTTGCATAGATTTCTTCTTCTACATCCTCTCTATATTATTCTCCACTTTAGTAGACATACTAATCTTTGAGGTTTAGGGAGTAAGGATTCTAATTATCTTGTTGACTTGGATGTTTCTATCATAACTACTATCAGGGGATGATTTGTCAGTATATTACTCACCCAAAAAATTAGAGGAGTCTTTCCCTTTCCCCTTATTTGATCTATCTTCATTATCTTCCTCTAAAAATTCCCTCTCATTAGGTAATATTCTTAGGTAGACACTTTCTTAGGTAAGAAGAATCATATCCTTGCACAACACCCACAACACAAAACATAAGTGACCCTTATATAATTTTCTTACCAAGTAAAATGGTTCTAAACATCACCATGGATGCTTGATATATGGTGATAGATAAGGTTATAGGAACCTCAGTTCATGAAACTAACTATGTTAGGTGCTCACCTACCTAACATAGTAAACAAAAATTATTCACAAAGAACTTGATTGAACCGACCATGTAACAACTCTAAGAAGTTATATGAGTTATTAAGGACATACACTCTTACCACAAAGCCCTAACTCAAAAAGGGTTCCATAAAACCACATCCCAAATTCTAATATTTATGTGTCATATCCATTATGGTTCCCTATAACTTAACTCTCAAAGGTCAAATATGAAACACACTCACATGGGCATTCGAGGCAACACACAACAATCATTTGTTGGAGTTTTGTCAATGATGTTTCCAAGATGACCAACGATGTTGATGAGGTGTCATGTGTGTTAGAATGACAATGACATAGTGTGCTTCAATGTTATTTAGTTTTCTTGTATAGTTATTTAGTGTTTGAATTGGATAGGTATATGGTGGATGTTATTTATGGTATGGTAAAGTTGAAGAGACCATATGGGGTGTTATGAGTTCTTAGAATGCTTATGAAAGTGAAAGGAATTAATCATAGTAGTCATATGAGTGTCTAGGTTCAAGTAGTCATCTTGGCAGACAAGGCTAAGTAAGCAATTTTATGACATCATATCTCACATTGTGAAGGTTTTAAGAGAAGTTTGACACATGGATGTATTCCCCTATGAGAGGTGATCATGTGGTTCAAATTTTAGGTTTGGACATTAAACATAGCAAAAGTTATAATAGTGTAAAGTTAGCCTCTCAGATAGAGTTAACTAAGTTTATATAATTATCCAAATTTTTAAGAGGAGATCTAATGATGAGAATTCAAAATATATAATGGTAATCATCTAATTTTATAGATGAAGATCTAATGGTGAGCATATGTTTTTATAGATTATTATCCAACAACGCGCATGAAGTCAATTTGTCAAAGGATACATAAATTGAATGTAGAACTACCAAGTGGAATAAGCACATGGAGAATAAAAATAATGTTATTTGAGAGCATGTGGGACTACCAAGTGGTGAAATCATGTTAACCAAATGGAGCAAGGTGCTCAGAAGGCACATAAGGGTGCCAAGTATCTTAATCACAAAAGTGCAGATCAATAATCAATGGTGAGTGATGTAAGTTAAAGCTAGGAGAATTACAAAGAGATAGATATAGAGAAATTAATATAGCTTTTAGGGAGCACAAGTTTAATACATATTTTTACAATATTTACATTTACCAGTGATCATTGGTATTTGAAATTAACAAAGGAAAAATCAATATTGAGTATTTTTCTTATATCTTTTGATCTAGGATGAATTTGAAGGTGATGTAAAAAGAAAAGTTGTAAAGGAATTCATGGTAAATATAGAGAATATAGTTAGAAGGTTTGAATGTATATATAATCAAATTTATTGAGATCCAAATTTTAATGAAGGTTTAACCATGTTCTGTAAGTGACCCAAGAAGGATAATTGAAGAGTTCTTGATGGTATTTAGATGTTTCAAGATGAACTAACTATTAGAGAGTGTTTTAAACTCCATGAGGATAATATTTATGGATTTTTTAGGTATGAACAATACATATTCAATATGAACAAATTCTAAAATTTGACTTTGTTTGTTGAATGCACTGGTAGATTGAGTGACCATGTTACAAGAGTGATTTGAAGGTGTTATAAGTAGAATTGAAGAAGAATATGAGTATGGAGATGTTATATATGTATATAAATATTATGAGAAATTATTTTATGCCATGATATTCCTATTATTAGATATGGAGATTAAAAATAGTATAATTATATTTTGACTATGTGTGACCAACTTGAGTGGTCATTTTGAGAGAGTTGTTTTTAGTGCTTAGAGATTGTGTTGAATTGTCTAAAGAACATGAAGGTGTTTCAGAGTTACTCAAATTTTCACCCATGTGATATAATAATATGTATATGTGAAATACTTGAGTGTTTTCTTCAAAATTTTGAGGTGGTGTTTTCTATGTATGAAGACCTAAAGAGCGAGGAGACCTAATTGGTGGGTTTAAGTGTTGAGTTGGTGTTCCAAGTGGAATAGAACCATATAATAATGACCAAGGGGATATTAGAGATAGGTTTGATTTGTTTAAATAATTTTTAAAAGATGAATGTGGTCCAAGTAGGCTCACATGTAACATGTGAGTATGAAGGCCTAATTGTTTTAGGTCTCACCAAGACCTAATGGTGGTTTGAGGTTAATGAAATAATGGCCAACATAAGGAGTGTGAAATTATTATATGTAATGTGTATGAATACATATTTTAAAGATATAACAAGTATGGTAATAATCTTGACTCACCAAGATGGATTAGATGAGTGTATGGTATAGATACTAGGCATAATTGGCCTATTTGGAGTGGAGTTGAAAAAGTGTGGATTCAAGTGGAGAGAACCTTTAAAGAGAAAGTACATGCCATTGAGGAATATAAAAGAGTGAATATGATAAATCATACTTATCTAATCAAGTTTATGTAGGAGGACACATAGGTCATTGGACCTAATAAGCCTAAAAGAGGTAGTTTGAGTGAGTTAGTCCTAGAGGTAGCTTGAGAGAGATTGGAGGTGAATAGTGAAGATAAAAGTGATAACCATTAGTTTAAGAGAATAAAAAGGTGTTTAATATGATCTATTCAAGGTAGCTGAGTGGGTGCTTAGTTGCCTAGGGGGTTGGTTCCTCCTTGCAAGATAAATCTTGCTAATGGTCTAGTTATTGTGGGTATTCAGCTAGTTAGGGGTAGTAGCTCCTTGTGGGATTGGTGTCTCACTGAACTAAGGGATGGGTGTTCCTTGATCAGTTAGTTTTGGTTTAAATTTTAGATCTTGTTTTATAAGATTATATTCCATCTTGTAGGGTTTAGTGGGGTTTATCCCCCAAGAGGGTTTCCCACATATATCAGGTGTTATGTGCTTGATCTTGTTATATATTCCTTATTCATTGTAATGGTTAGTTTGTATGAATAATGATTGTATATTATAAATGTTTAAGAGTTGGGAATTTAATTGGATTATCTTAAATCAATTATTTATCCCCCCCTCTTAGTGACTGTACCTCTAACAATTGGTATTAGAGTAGGACTTTATATGCAAGTTTAACCACTTAAAGGTGATTCAAGGTGCAATATGGGTAGTCATCAAATATAAGGAGGATTTTAAACTAAGAATTTTCCAATGTTAAATGGGTCCAATTATTGTTTTTGGAGTGTGAGGATGAATACCTACATCATGTCAATAGGGTTTGACATTTAGCAATCTATTGTGGATGGATATTCAACTCCCTCAACCCCTCTAACCAGTGCAGCTGATAAGAAGTGTGAGAAAAATTATAGGGCAATGAATGCCATCACTTGTGGTATTTACAAAACTAAGTACACAAAGATAATCCATTGTAAATATACCAAATAGATATGGGATAAATTATAAATCATTTATGAATGGGATTTAAAGGTCAAGTTGGCCAAGTTGTAGACTCACTGAAGACAATTTGAGAGTCTCAAGATGAAGGAAGTGGATTCAATGACATGTTTTTGTAGAGAGTTGATGAGATTGTGAACATCATCAAAGGTCTAGGATAGGAGCTTGAAGAAGCTACTATTATGAAAAAGGTATTAAGGCATCTTACCCTAAAATTTGATTAAAAGGTTTATGCCATAAAAGAGAGTCATGATCTCATAAAAATGAAGATGGATGAACTGCATGGTAGTCTCATAGCCTATGAAATGGGAGTTAATGATGACAAACCACAAAAGAAGGAAGGAGCATTTATGACATAAATGAAGCCAAAGAAGAAGAGAACTCAAGATAAGGAAGTCAAGTATGGTGATATTGATGAAGATGAACTAATTGATTTATTTATAAGGAAATTGAAAATAGGTTCAGGCAACTATAAGGGTAAACTACCCTTCAAATGCTTCAATTATGGAGAGGTAGGACACTTTGAAAATAAGTGCCCTTATAAGCATAAGAAGTATGATGATGAAGATTATTATGAATACCAACATGAAGGAAAGAAGACATTTAGGTCTGATAAAAAGAAGAAAGGATTTAAGAGGTATAATGATAAAAAGATTCTCTACACCAATGAAGATTACAACTCATCAGATGAGAATGAAGATAGTGATTCTGAGTTTGAAAATGAAGATGATGGTCCTATTGAAGATGAAGTCATCTAAATGGATAAGGAAGGAAGTTTCTCATATCAAAAAGATTCTAATTAGAGTGATACAGATAATAAATAAGATAGGGAGGTCTATGAGACTAAGTTGATGAATGGCCTTGAAGATCTAAATATTGAGAAGAAGAAGACCAAGAAGTTAAAGTTATATATGAAGGACTATATAGAATAATTTAGTATTTATGAGGATAAAATGGATGGAGACTCTAAGTAGCATAAAGGTATACTAAAACATCTAAATAGTAAATTGGAAATCCTATCTACAAGCATGAAATCTAAAGAAGATGAATGTTCAAAGTATATAATTAAAAATGAGTCATTGAAATCTACTTTAGAGAAGAGATCTATTAAGGTGAAGTCATTTGTGAGATTTTAAAAAAGATCAAGTGATCTAGACAATATTTTGAATGGATCAAAATTATTTAAGTGATATAATTGGTCTTGGATACAAAGAACCTAAGAATGCAACTCAAGATAAGATGAAGACTATTGTGAATAAGGACAATTAGACCTTGAGGGCTAACAATCAGTCTTGGAATGAAGATGTTGGCAAAATGAGGAAAAATTAGATTAGACAACCAAATGCCATGAGGTATGCAAAGTTAAATGGTTAATACTATACTTGTAATCAACTTGGTCATAGGGCTAGAGAGTGTAGAAGACTTTATAAGAATGAATGGAATCATCACTCAAATAACATGAACAAAGTTGAGTGCTTCAATTGTTATGACATAGGACACATTGTAAGATTTTGTCCAAATTATGTAAGGTAAGTTGAGTTCACTTCAATAATAATGGTTTGTTACAACTATAAGAATATTGGTCACATTTCTAGGTTTTGAAAGTAAAGGCCATCAAGTCTAAATACATTCAATCAGACTCCTAGAGTGCAAGGAAGAAGACAAGTTAAATTATGGAAACCAAAAATGAAAGGTGTGAGTCATAATGAGTCTATAGGTCCAGGTAGTCTATTTTATGAAGTGGATAACACTACAAAGGTTGAAGAGAATTAGAACATCTCATTATCTATTCATTTTGGGAATGAAGAGACCAAGCTCAAGGAGAAGAACAAGTTACAAATTGAGACTAGTTCTGAGGTGTGTATGAATATAAGTGAACATCCTATTGTTATTGAGCATCTTTTATGCAAATAAAATCAATTTTCAATGCCTAGTGATGAGGTTATTTCTTCAAGTTAAAAGGTATGAAAATAATATTTATTTTTTCCATGCATTTTAATACCATCCTAAAATAAAAGGAAAGTGATAAAGTAGATAAACAAGTTGATTTAGTTAAACAAAAGAAGAAGAAGAAGAATCATCAGTTTAAGTTGTCTAAGAAGGAGAGAGAGTATGAGGAGTTGTGGTAAAATCCTAGTTTCACATTGTTCTAAGACATTGTGGGTTAGGGGTATCTCTCTCTAAGCTTCAAGGAGACACTTGTCAGTAAAAGGAAGCATAGTGGATGTTAGTTGAGTTTTGGTTGATATTGTAGGATAAGAAAGGTCATAAGAAATATGTGCTTGGCTAAGTGGTAGCAATGAGTTTTATGTAACTAATTCAAAGTGTTATGATGGTGAGTTGTCAAAATTTTCTATTTTCATAAGAAAGGTGTGTTGATCTTGTTTTAGTATTCTCAAAGTTTGTTCAGGGTTTTTGGTTTTGAAGGTAAGAACTTGTCAATTTTTGTTGCTTAAATTTATTGGTCAAAATGATGAAGACTGAAGGCAAGGTTGGTATAGAGTATGAGGAGAATGTGTTATCATATTGTTGGTATCATGAATAAGGTCCTATAATTATGTATATGATAAATTATGTCTGTCATGGAGTTCACAGTGTTATGAAGATAAGATAGTTCCATGAGAGTGCTTTGAAAAGGTTCTAAATTGTGATGGCTTCTAGAGGATAAAGGGAAATTGTTTTGAGATCCATATGAGAGTTATTCATGTCTTCTTTAGTTGTTTAAGTTGATCTAGTAAATATATGAGATATATTAATGGTTTCATAAGGATATTGACTGAGTGTGGATAGTGTTAAAGAGTTGTCAAACCTAGTTCATTAAGAAGACTTGTTGAAGATGCTTTTCAAATAGAGTATGGAGTTAGGGGGAGATAACTCAGATAGTTAGATAGGATTAAAGAGGTGTACATAATATAAGGGGGAGTCCCTCTTAATGTTTTCAAGTCTTTTTAGGTCCTTGGATCAGAAGATGATCCCACTTTGTCATTTTGTCAAAGGGGGAGAAAGTACTTGAAGAGAGAGATAGAGTTTAAGAATAAGCTTTATATTATTGTTTGACATCAATTATAAAGGGAGATATTTTTGGAGGTTTGTAAATGATGTCTCCAAGGTGACCAAGGATGTTGATGAGGTGTTATTTGTGTTATAATGATAATGAAAAAGTGTGCTTTAATGTTCTTCAGTGTTATTGCATAGTTATTCAGTGTTTGACTTGGATAGGTAGATGGTGGATGTTATTTATGGTATGGTCAAGTTTTAGAGACCTAATGGGGTGTTATTAGTGCTTATAATGCTTATGGAAGTGAAAGGAATTCATTAGAGTAGTCATATGAGTGTCTAGGTTCAAGTAGTTATCTTAGAAAATAAGGCTAAGTAAGCATTTTGATAACATCATATTTCACACATATGAATGTTTCAAGAGTATTTTGATACATGGATGGATTCCCATATGAGATGTGATCATGTGGTTCAAATTTTAGGTATAAACATTGAACGTAGTAAAATTTATAACAGTGCAAATCTAGCCTCTCAAAAAAAGTTCACTAAGTTTCTATACTTAGCCAAATTTGCAAGAGGAAATCTAATGGTGAGTGTTCAAAAGATATAATAGTGAGTGTCTAATCTAACAGATAAATATCCAATGGTGATCATATGTTTGTATATATTATGATCTAATGATCCATGTGAAGTCAATTTGTTAAAGGATACATAGATTGCATACAGAACTACAAAGTGGCATAAGTTCATAAAAACTGATGGAAATGTGCTACAAGAGCAAGTGTAACTATTAAGTGGTGCAATCATGTTAACTAAATGGAGCAGGTTGCTCAAAAGGCACGTGAAGGTGCCAATTGTCTTAATCATGGAAGTGTAGATCAATGATCAATGGTGAGTGATGTAAGTTAAAGTTAGGATAATTCCAAAGAGATTGATGGAGCACAATTAATCTAGATTTTAGGGAGTATGATATGAAGACACGTGTCTGCAATATTTGCATTTACCAGTGACCATTGGTATTTCAAATTAACAAAGGAAAAACTAATGCTGAGTAGTTTTGATTATATATTTTGATCTAGGATTAATTTGAAGGTGATGTAAAAGGAAAAATTGTAAAGGACTTCAAGACACATCCATAGAATCTATTTATAAGGTTTGAATATTTGTACAGTCAAAGTTATTGAGCTCTAAAGTTGACTAAAGGTTTGACCATATTCTGCAAGTGACCCAAGAAAGATAATTGAAGAGTTATTGATGGTATTTTGATCTTTAAAGATGAAATAACTATTGTAAAGTGTTTTAGACTCCATGAGGAAAATTTTTATGGATTTTTGAGGTATGAACAATCCATATTCAATATGATCAAATGTTTAAAAGTTGACTACGTTTGTTGAATGCAATGGCAGATTGAGTAACCATGTTGCAGGAGTGAGTTGAAGGTGTTATAAGAAGAATTGAAGAATAACATGAGTATGGAGATGTTTTATAAGTATATAAGTCTTATGATAAATTATTTTATGTCATGATATGCCCATGATCATATATGTATAGTCAAAATAGTATAACTATATTTTGACTATGTTTGACTAGCCTAAGTGGTCATTTTGAGAGAGTTATTTTTGGTGCTTAAAGCTTATGTTGAAGTATCTAAATAAAATGGAGGTGTTGAATAGGTCTTTATGGTTTAAATCATGTGATATAATCATATGGATATGTGAAAAACTTGATTGTTTACTTCAAAATTTTGAGACTGTGTTTTCAATGTATGAAGACCTAGAGAGTGAGGAGACCTAATTAGTAAGTTCAAGTGTTGATTTGGTGTTATAGGTGGCATGAACCCATACGAGAGTGATAAAGGGACTATTGAGATAGTTTTGATGTGTTTGAAGAATATTTAAATGATGAAGGTGGTCTAAGTAGTCTCACATGTAATGTGTGAGTATGAAGGCTTAATTGTTTTAGGTCTCACCAAGACCTAATGGTGGTTTGGGGTTAATGAGGTAATGTATGACCTAAGGAGTTTGGGTTTATTAATTTTAATGTGTATGAATACATATTTAAAATATATAAAAATTATGGTAATCATCTTTTCTGACCAAGATGGGTTAGATGAGTGTATGGTATAAATACTAGGCATAATTGGCCTATTTAGAGTGGAGTTGAAAAAGTGTGGATTCAAGTGAAGGAGAGAACATTTGAAAGAGAAGGTATAGGTAATTGAGGACAAATAAAGAGTGAAGAGGATTATTAATTATTATATTATCAAATTGGTGAAGGAGGTCACACAGGTCATTGGACCTAATGAGCCTAGAAGAGGTAGTTTAAGTGAGTTAGTCCTAGAGGCAACTTGAGAGAGATTGGAGGTGAAGAGTGAAAAAAAAGGTGGTCATAATTAGTTGAATATCAAAAAAATGTGTTTAATATGATATACTAAAGGTAGTTGAGAGGGTAATTATTTTCTTAGGGGTTTGGTTCCTCCTTGCAAGATAAATCTTGATAAAGGTTTAGTCGTTGTGGGTGCTCAGCTAGACAAGGGCAGTAGCTCCTTATGGAATTGGTGTCTCACTAAACTATTGGATGGGTATTACTTGATCAGTTAGTGCTAGTATAAATGTTAGATCTTGTTTTATAGTATTGTAGTCCATATTGTAAGGTTAAGTGGTTTTTATCCCCTAAGAGGGTTTCCCACATATATCATGTGTTATGTGTTTGATCTTTCTATATCTTCCTTATTCATTATAATGGTAAATTTATTATGCATCATGATTGTATGTGTTGAATGTTTAAGATTTGGGAATTGAATTAAACTATCTTGCATCATTGATTCACCCCCCTCTCAGTGATTATACCTCTAACATCATTGACAACCTTGTGAATAATGGGAAAACCATCATAAAATGATTCAATGTATAATTGACACTCCTAGATGATTAAGAAAAGAAACTAGTATAGAATTAATCCTCTTAGGTAAACAAATTTCATATAATCAAGGATGCACAATACATGCATTACTCATGAAGCCATACTTAAGAATGGCATGAATTTCATAACCCAAAAAAGGTGTGGTATGATTAAGAAATTGAGGAACTACAAGCCCAAAAATAAGAATCTAATTCAATACTGCATGCCACTAAATTATGCATGAATTTTTACCATGTATGTTATCAAAATGATGTAATGGCCAACTTCAAAAATATAAGGGTCTCCTCAAATGGTCGATGCCCACAAAAATTTGGATATCAAAACCAAAGCTAAACTATATGCTTTGGCACCTAGCATATAAGATATAAAATAAAATAATAAGATTATCATAAGTATGTTGAACAATGATAAGGTACACCCACTTAGGGTTATCACTAAAAATACCTCCAAAATAGAATTAACTTACTTCAATGCTATTAACACTCGTAGGCAACTCACCCAATTGGGTGCCACCACCATAGAGTTAAAACTTATTTATGATTATTTTATCTTTTTATCATCAAGGATCTCAAATTATCATGGATACAACCATCTATTTAATATTATCCACAAGTAGGAAGGTACACTTTAACCTTATATAATTGAGGAAACCAAAACATATTCCTTTCAAGGTTATTATTAAAAGGTCACCTTCGAGCCACTATTGGTTCAACATGATAATAAGATATAAATAAGTATTCCAAGAAACGTGTCATAAAATCAAAGGGTTTATTTACCATAACATTTATATATCAACATCCAACTAGATTTGTATGCCTTCAGTATCGAGTGAATGTGTAAAAGAGATAATGATACCACTATAACACAATCAACATTTTGAATAAGTAGATTATTACACCTACTTGGTGCCAAGATTCCTAAAAGGTCTGCATGATCTTCTCAAACCGACAATGATGTCTAACACTAAAGAATAGTCTCTCCAATGTTTGGATAAATAAAGGCATATCTCACTACCAAAAGGGGTAAAATTCCATTCAACATATGGAAAGGCAAAAATAAATTGACCCACAATAGGCTCCCTATCAAGTCCATCTATGTGGTATCACCAATCTATCACACAAGGTGAGGACTAAGTCTAACACACTTGCATGCATACAAATAATCATTGAGTAGAAACCTATATGAAACATCATGAGGCTCTTGGTCCATTTCATGGACTAAATATGTCCTTAATATATGTAACCCTCTATGGTCTATTGAGACAAGACTTTTGGCCCCTAAGGAGGGATTATACCTAAACTCTTAATTTAATCACAAGACAAGATATTATAAATAAGGAAAATGGAATGGATTCACTTATGAAATTTTTGTTCATTATAAATCCATTACTCAAATTGAGAAGAAAACAAGTAATTATTTATCACACTTTGCTTGAGTGTCAAGGCAACACTTTCTTGAAAATGGGTCATTGAACCTAGAAAGGCCCATATAGACCCTAAATGTATGAGACATTTTACTATTTATTTGAGACCAATCTCCATGGTTTTAAGAACCAATACCAATCTATCAAATAACTCATCTAATAATTCTTCCAAGGAAATATGTATATGGCAACAGTCATGGGAAATTCCCATTGACCTAACACATAAGAGCTCACTCATGAGTTAACAATCACTTGGATCTCATGGCCATCTGACTTATAACACCTACCTATAAACTTGTTCCAATAATTCATCAAAACTTATCTATTTAAATAGATGGATGGATATATAATAATACCATCATGGGTCTTGTTGGTCACACTAGCTGACCCACCCAAAAAATGACTATTGGATTAACTTTTATGAGAGAATAAAGTGAGGAAATAATCATGGGATGAAATGTCCCCTCGTTAATTTTATAATCGATGTTGGTTTAATCCAAGGAGAAATATATTTTACCTATTTTACTCTAAGAAAAACTACTACTATAGGTTCAATTTATATGAGCATTTATGTTCATTATCTTGCTTTCCTGTGAATTAATTACCTAAATCCTGATGCATATTTTATTCAACTCATGAAACAATAAGCTTTGCTTCACTACAATTCACTTCACATTCTAAAGTAGGGTAGGGCATCATCTAAAAAAGTAAAAATGAGAGAGGGTTAGGTAGAAAATAAAATGTGTCTTTGATCTAAACTAGATTTTTGGTATTGTAGAACTAAAAAAAATGCCTAACCACAATTATACCATTATGTGCCTCATTTAGCAATTTCACAAACTTATAAACACTCAACAGGAAATATTCTAAGGAAAATCATGAAAACCATATCCATTGAACTAATTCTAAATATATATAATATTTCACTTTATAGCTCTTACACATAATGAATGCAAGAAGTCTAAATTAAATCATGAATAAAACCAAAAGACTAGTTATTATAGTTGTTTCACAACATAACTAAGACAATCATCTAAAAACCAACACATTAATAGTACTAGAATAGATTAACCATATAAATCAAAAGATTGGATACATTAAATGGAAAAAACATAATGAAATATATATTTAGAATTCTAAAATCATTATGTTAAAATTAATATCCCTTACAGGCAATCTAGGAAAAATAAAGAAGGAATGGTAGGTGCAATCCTAACACAATTCCTCCAAAGTTTCAATGCAAAATGTATCAACCACAAGAAATCATTTAAGGCAATAGAGTATACAAGAAAGACAAGTGTAATGTAGGAAAATTCTAGTAGTATTTTGATGCTTTAAATGTTGACCCCTTATAATGGTGATGTAGTCCCCTTAAATAGGCAATAATTTAGGGAGATCATGGCCTTGTCTTCAAGCTCAAACCACTAATGGGGTGGTTAAAAATATTAAATGATGATTTGGAAATGTAGTTGATATTTTGATGGATTTAATAGCTTGACCATGATTTGAAGTTAGACGCCAAAACTCTTTGAAACAAACCTTTTGTCTTTTCTGATTGATTGCCTTATGCACTCCATGCTACTTTATGAATTTATATGAATTGACATCTATCGCTTACTATAATGTCATTTAAATTCAATATTTGATGGCCTTGATGGCTAGATAGGTCTTCAATCTTTAATATTTTGGTCTTTTTGATGATTTAGCATGTCTACATGGCTCATCGAGCTCTACATATCTTCCTTGATTAATGTTCTTTCCACATAGAATTTCCTCCTTACCTTATTCAACCTTTGCCTATGCCTCTATGTTAACACCTAGTAACCATCTATTCTTATCAGGCCTTCTTTGTCAATTTATATAGAAGTTCCACATGGCATGGCTTCATTCATTGGGCTCTTTTAGGGATTTGATAAGTCTAATGCCCTTGGGAGATAGGAAACCCTAAAAAATTCCATGTGGATCTTCCTCATTTATAGGCCTCTCTTGGGGCTCTGATAAGTATGCCACCCTTATGATATTGGCATGTTTGATAGATTCCCCATGGATTTTCCTCATTTTTTAGGCTCTCTCAAGGCTCTCACAAGTTTGACACCCTTGAGAGAGATTGACAAGTTTGATAGATTCCACATGGATCTTCCTCATTCATTGGGCTCTCCCAGGGCTCTGACAAGTCAAACTACCCTAAAAGATTGGTAGGTCTAAAATCTTTTACATGGATCTTCCTCATTTTATTTACCCTGAGATCTTTTCTCCTTACTCGATTAGACCTAGGCTTAGCAAGATGTCACCATATCTTGCAATCCTACTAATCAAAGGCCTGAAATTGCATAGACAACCCAAAGATTATAGGGTAGTATAATGTCACAACATGGCATAATCCCACTAACTTGGAGGCTCAGAACTATATTTCTAAAACCTTGGCTTCTAGGTCACTGGGTCCTCAAGATGGTGCAATGTGGCATGATCTTGATCAATTGGATTCCTGAGGCCCTCTACTCAATGACTATGCCTCTCGATTCCCTGGGTCCCTAAGATTATGCCATGTGGTGTGATCTCAAGGCCCAAGGAGACTAGCAATTTTCAATAAAATAGGTAAGTATGAATCTCCTTAGGTGCCCAAGTGATTAGGATTGTGTGATGTGGCATGATCTCGATCATCCATAGGGCTTGGGGAGAAAAACTTGTGAAAAATATAGGGAAACAAGTGTAGGGAAAAATGATAAGGTAAGTTAGTTGAATTAATGAAAATAGACTAAGTCTAATGATCAGGAGATAAAGATCTAACACAAAATAAGCATGAATAATTTTTCAAATCATATAAAGATCCTGATTGTAGACATGGAACTTTGAATTATGAAATTATAAAAATGCCTACATTATTTGGTAATTGATTGAATTTAATATCTGAACATTTAAAATTCCTACTTAATTTTGTCAAAAAGACCATACAATTGTAGACCAAATTGCCAAGGAAATTTGCACAAAACTCTAAATAAAGTCAGACTATTTACCTAAGTCTAAGTCAAATTTTACCCAAAAGGGGGTTTTCAAAGTGATTCAAGGTGTGATTGTAAAATTATCAATATTATTTTAAGCTTAAGAAAATTCAAACACTCATATCAAGGACCAATTTAGATGTGTTATTTAGACAAATCATTTTTTATGAAGACTTGATTATTTAGACTTGGTTAATATCAATGAAGCACTTAGAAGGTATAACTTCACATTTAAAAACCTAATTGGAACAAGAGGATACCCATATGAAATTATTAGAATATGGGGCATGTAGGTACATAATAAATGGTGACTTATAGACAAATAATGTTGCAAAAGCATTTAAAATCTAAAATATTTAGTTAAAGCACACTAAAAGTTATACCACAAATGTTCACACCTAAACTCAAGCATAAACTACATGAAATACTTTAGAAAAAATGAGAAATATGAAGGCATTGATCTATAATTCAACTTGTGGTATACTAAGTTTTTATTTAGACTTATACCATTAGTGTGTGCAAAGTTATTAATTCCTTTTAGCTATTGAATTCCCACAAAATAATTCAAACCTGCTTAGAAAACCATAACTTCTAAGAAGGAATATATTTATAAATTTAGATTGGGGGAATGACATGGCCATTGATATGATGCCAAACATGAATATACAACCCTGATAGAGATGCTTCTATTCACATACAATTCCTTGCTCCACTGCCAACTAGGCCAAAAAACCTATGGTGGAGCTTACTTGAATCACCCTTTCAAGGAAACTTTATGATTCTACATTTAAATCTAAATTTCATGTGATTTATTTATTTTTAGAATATTTCATTTTTCATTCCAGTGAGGGTTGGGAAGCAAGCCATGAGTATAATGATAGATTTAGAGAATTTAAATCACTAAGACAAATTCAAACTAAATTAGTGCTTTCATTTGATTTAGATGTTAAATTAAGTGCAATTGATGGATTTTGACAATACAAGAAACAATTGTAAAACCTAAATGTTATTTTTAGAATCATAGGCCTCCAAAATTCAGAAAATGTACAAAATAAAATTGAAGAAACCTCTGTAATTATTTAAATTTGACTTTTCACTTTTTAACTTTAAAGGCTCAAAAAACTATCTTAGTTATACATCCACCATTTGAGGTTCCTTAGCCTACTAACACAAGAAAAAGGGATTCCATGGGGTTCACTCTTCTACTCAATTATTTTATTTTTAGAAGAGGACTCACTATGGTAATGGGATGCCAAGGATAAATAATAGGCTTTAAACAAAATGTTGAAGTAAAACTAGGCCATAATAGGTCCACACAAAATAAAACAAAACCAAAACAAGGAACATAGAAAACATGAAACCTACTCTAAAAACCATATGTACAAATAAGAAACTACTCTAGAAAATAGGGAAGATAATATGATGAAACAAAATGCATAAATTTTCAAGGAGGAAATCAACAAACTTGGTTTAAATGATGGCATCTACTGCACAAAATTTGACCTCCTAGAAACTAGCTCAAAATTCTAAAATATCAAGGAAAGACTATTTACTTTAGAAAAATCAAATCAATGTCTTAATGAAAATCTTAGTACACTTATTGAATATAGTAGACTCACTATCATGAAAAGCCTTCAAAGTAGGGAGGCCCTTAACTCCCTCACTAAAAGAAAAAATGAAAATGCTGATAATCTCATAATGGACAAAAATATGAAGGGCAATGCTGAGGAAAAAGTTGAGATACAACCCAATAAGAAAAAAAATCTTCCACTAGAAAAATATTACTCAAATTGGACCAAGATGTATGAATAATGGATGGCACCTAGAACTTAATTTACTACTTTTCTACTTCTTTTCTATTATTTTTTGATTGACTTTCTTATTTTGTCTCTCTTTGCATGTTATTGCAATATCTAATCTCGAGATCTCAAATGCTTTATTTGTAAAGGGTAGGGTCCCTTATTAAAACCCTCTTTTACTAATAATAAAAACAAAATGTAGAAATTAAGAACTAACTAAAGAAATTAACAACAAAAAATAATAAATTATGCACACTTAATCTACAAAATAAGCCCAACAAAATTGGGAGGTGGGTCCAAAAACCCAGTGTAACATGATTTTCACTTGCTGGTAGTATCAAGGTTTTCTTAGTTAGTTTTCTTAAGAAGTCGAGGATATCCATATATTTCCTAATCCATCCCTTGGATTTCCTTCCTACAAAACCAAAAACATTAACCAACACAAGTTCAAAACAATCATGTTTCTTGGACCCAAAATCAAAAAGAGCATTGGAATTGGAAGTATTTGCCTCAAAATATATCCAAATATAAATGAAGATTTAGTTACCTAAATCTCAGTGGCTATGATCATTTTTGAAAGAGGTTAAATGAATATCAACTCTTTAGGACAAGAATAATCTGTTGCATAAAATTTTAATCTCTTCTTTAAGTGTTAACTAAATGTGCTCTTCTGAATCAAAAATCTAAATGATATCATCATCATCATCAGAGTTATCATCATATCATATAAGCAAATAATAGTTGATTAAATAAACTTGATGACCACTAATTGAAACTAAAAGGTTTCTACTTGGACTATAGTAGTAGGATCAATTTTTTTATTTGTTTTTGTATCCTTTTAAAAAACAAATAACTCTTATATTTGTCTTAGATGGAAGCAAGACAATTGATCTTCTACCTGGATGGATTCTAAAAAAAGTAAGAACATAATATTTGTAGCATACATCTTTAAAAATGTGGTAATTAAAGGATTCAAAAAATGCAAATACAAATCTAAAACAATTACTTCAGGATGTCTAAGACCAACATGGACTCTATTAAGATTCTTTCGAAACTTGATATTAAAGTCACTAACTAATGAAAGAGTTGTCCATGATCGGACATCCAAGATCAATGACTGCAAAGCAAACACACACAACTATTGAATTGAGATATATAGAAGAGAGTATAAACTAAACACAATGCATTCAATAATGAAGATGAACTACTTATACAAAGAGACAAAGTTCACAACTCTCACAATTCTCAAAGCTGTCAAAACTCACAACTAAGAAACTCAATGAATTCAGGCTCATTGAATGAAGAACACAATGGGAGAGAGGTATTTATAGGTTGGAGAGAGAGTGAAACCCCAAAATCTAGTAAATGTGGTACTAATCCTCTTAAATAACCTCTAGATCCCTAAATAAGCTAATGTATTTGTGTAGCCAAAACCCATAGGAAAAAGGCCTACACCAACAACTAGATCATGAGATTCTTTTCTAATCAGAACAAATTATTTAAATAGAACTTAAACATCAATAATCTGACCAAACTAAAGCAAAAATAAATTTTCAAAGTCATTCTAACTAGTAATAGAGTTAGGCCATAGGCATGAAAACCAATCACATACTTCTTCCTCTAAAGTAAAATGATATAGTCTATAAGTAACATCCACAAATCAGACATTTAAAACATGTATAGAAAAATTATAAGCTATAATATGTTCATCAACAATCCTTATTCTTTCATTCAAAAATCTATGAAGAAATAAAAAGGGATCCTCACAAAATTCATGTTGAATACCTAGGATGTTTATGGTTGATTTACCAAGCCAAGACATGGAGATGTCCTTGAGATTTAATGAATTAGGGATAGGATGTAAAAGTGTGGAATAATATGTGCAACAATCTTATCAATGGGATTTTATTGCTCCTATGCTTCAACAAGTGAAACAAGAAGGGTAAGAACTTAAATTTGGACCTTGTGATCCTTGTAGTGGGGTTCAGGTTGCTTTCAAATAGACAACCATCAAAAGACAAACTAATAAGAAAGAATGGTTGGCAAGATTAGATTAATGAAAACACTAGGCCCTTCTTCTAGTGTAATAAATATTGCTCACTCTAATTGACCTTCCCAATAAATGGCTATTGGATTAATTGTTCTAAGAGAATAAAAGGAGGAAACAATCATTAGACAAAATGCCCCCTCATTAATTTAAGAGTTGATATTAGTTCAATCCAAGGACATAGTAGTTTAACCTATTTTACTATGAGAGCAGTAGATTTTAGCACCAAAGGTTCAATTTATATGATCATTCAAATTAATTTACTTGCTTACCTAATAATTAATTTCCTAAATCTTGCTACCTATTAAATTCAACTCATGAAATAATAAGCTCTATTTCATTGCAATTCACTTCACATTCTAAACTAGGGAAGGACATCATCCAAAAAAGTAAAGAGGAGAGAGAGGGCAAGGTAGAAAAGAGATATTTTTAAGCCTATCTTGCACTTTGTAGTTGTACATAATGAATGCAAGAATTCTAAAATAAAGCATGAAAAAATACAAAAGACTAGTTATGATAGTTATTTCCCAACATAACTAATACAATCATCTAAAAATAAGCACAATAATAGTCCAAACACCAATTAACTAGCTAAATCAAAATATTAGAGACATTAAATGAACAAAATGTAAATAAATCTGTATTAATCATTATATTACAATCAATATCTTATGGAAGATAATCTAGGAAAAATTGAGGAGTTACAGGGGAAATCTCGGTGTAATTCCTCTAGAGTTTTGACCCAAAAGGTATCACCCCCAGATAAGTATTTAAGGCAATAGAGAATAAAAGAAAGGTAGGTACACTCCTATCCAATTCTAACAATATTTTGATGCCTCAAATGTTAACCCCTTACAATGATGATGTAACCCCCCTAAATAGGCATTTCAAGGAGCTCATGGCCTTGTCTTCCAACTCAACCCACTAATGGATGGGGTGGTTACAAATTTTTAATGATAATTTGGAAATGTAGTTGAGATTCTGACATATTTTCCATCTTTACCATGATTTGTAGTTAGAGGCCAAACACATTTAAAATAGAGATTTTGTATTTTATAATTGATCTCCATACACACACCATACTACTCTATGTATTTAACTAAAGTGGAATTTGTCTCTTACTATCAAGTCATTCAAATCCTAGGCTTTAATGGCCTTGATGGCTAGACAGGTTATTATTTTTTTGTCTTGTAGTCTCTCTGACGAATTGGTATGTCTACATGGCTCATCAGGCTCTATATATTCTCTTTGATTGATGTTATTTCCATACAACATTTCCTCATTGCCTCACTTAACCTTCAACTATGCCTTTATGTTCCCACCTAGTGACCATTTATTCTTCTTGGGCCTTCTCTTTCAATTTGTATAGAAGTACCATGTGGCATGATTTTAATCTCTAGGCTCTCTCAATGATATGATAAGTTTGAAACCCCTGGGAGAATAACATGCCTAATAACTTCCACGTAGCTCTTCCTCATCATGGATTATCCCAGGGCTCTGACATGTCTGACACCCATAAGAGATTGGTAGGTCTAATATCTTCTACATGGATCTTCCTCATTCTTCAAGCTTTCTTAGGGATTTGACATGTCTAACACCATTGAGAGAGCCTGATAGGTCTAACAACTTCCACATGGATCTTACTCATTTATCAAGCTCTCCCAAGGCTTTCAAAATTATGACACTCCCATGAGATTGGTAGGTATGATAGATTCCACATGGATCTTCATCATTCTATTGGCCCTAGGATCTTTTCTCCTCACTCTGCTAGTCCAGGGCTATTTTATCCTCATTATATTGACCCTAGGATTAGTGAGATGTCACCACATGGTGATATCACACTAACATGGAGTCTTGGAACTACACAGACCTCCTCAATACTATGGGGTAGCAGGATATCACAATGTGGCATAATCAAGCTAACCTAGATGCCTAGAACTATATAATAGAAACTTTGGCTTCTAGGTCACCAAGTCCCTGTGGTGGTGCCACAAAGCATGTTCTCCATGTCTCAAAGTCTTAGGTCCCTCCTCATAATGACTATATTTCCCAAGTCCTTAGGTCCCCAAGATTATGCCACATGGCATGATCTTGGGACCATGAGAGATTGGCAAATTTCAATAAAATGGCTATGTATGAAGTCCCTCGGGGGCCTATGTGAACAAGATAATTTGACATGGCATGATCTCATTCATCTAGAAGTTTTAGGGAGAAATTATATGGAAAAGACAAAGCAACATACATAAGGAAAAATGAGAAGTTAAGTTAGTTGAAATGATGAAAATTGACTAAGTCTAATGATTGGGAGATGAAGATCTAATAAGGCATAAGCATGATTTTTTTTTCAAATCAAACATAAATCTTTACTACAAACATGGAAATTTGAATTATGAAAATATAGGAAAGCTTAGAGTATTTTATAATTGAACAAATTTAATATCTAAACATTTAGAATTCTTTGTCAAATTTTTCAAAAATATCATACAACTACAAAACAAATTGATAAGGGAATTTACAAAAACTCTAAAGTCATATTATTTGCCTAAGTCCAAATCAAATTTTACCCAAAAGGGGGTTTTTAAAGTTCTTAAGAATGTGATTGTAAAATGATCAAGATTATTTCAATCTTAGGAAAATTCAAACATTCATATCAAGGACTAGTTTAGACGTGTTATTTAGACCAAACATTTGTAGTGAAGACTTGATTATTCAGACTTGGTTAATAATGAAACCTCAAAATGTAGAACCTCACATCTATAAACTTGTAATCCATAGACCGAATTGGAATAAAAGGGTGCCCATATTAAACTATTTAGAATACGGGGCATGTTGGGACACAAAAAATGGTGAATTATTTTGGGTAAATGTTGCAAAAGAATTCAAAATCTAAAATCTTCACTTAAAGCACTCCAAAATTTAGATCACAAACCTTCACACCTAAACACAATTATTAAATATAGGAAATAATTTAGATAAAATCATAAATATGAAGACATTAAATTATGCTTCAACCTATGGCATATTAAGTTTAAATTTAGCCTTAGACCATCAGTGTGTATAAGGTGATTAATTCCTTTTAGCTCTTGAATTTACACAAAATAATTGAGACCTGCTTAAACAACCAGAACTTATAAGAGAGAAAATATTTGGAAATTTATCTTGGGGAATAGCATGGGCATTGTTCTTCTTCTAGACAAACATCTATAGCTTTGATAGAGATGCCTCTGGTCCCACTCAAGGCCTTGCTCCACTGATAACTAGGATGAAAAGTTTGTAGTGGAGGTTGACTGAATCACCCTTTCAAGGAAAATTTATGATTATATATTTAAAGTTTGATTTCCTATGATTTATTTATATTTAGAATATTTCATTGTTTATTCTATTTGGGGTTGGGAACCAAGCCATGGGTATAATGATAGATATGGAAAATTTAGATTACTAAGATAAATTCAAAATAAATTAGTGATTTCATTTGCTTCAGATGTTTAATTAAGTGAAATTTATGGATTTATATAAGAAAAGAAACCTTTATAAAATCCAAATGTTTTATTTAGAATTACAAGCCTCCAAAATAAAAAAATGTACAAAATAAAACTGAAACAACCTATGCAATTATTCAAACATAACTTTTCAATTTATAAATTTAAAGGCTTAATTAACTATCTTAATTTTACATCCACCATTTGAGGTTACTTATCCTACTAAAATAGGGTAAATGGATTCCATGGGGTTCACTCTTCAACTCAATGTTTTTATTTTTGGAACATGACTCACTATGAATAAGTTCCAAGTGGAAAAGAGAGCCCAAGGACATAAAGTGAAGATGGACCCATACCACATCGACTGATCAAGTCATAATAAAAGACACATGCTTAAATTTTATGGCCCATCAAAACATCAAAGTATCCTTAATTGAGAAAAATAATAGAATAATCAATCAAGCTAGATTTTAGGGAGGTATGTGGAGAGAGCTGGTGACTTCTTAGCCTAAATATTCTCCTAGGTGGGATGAATAAAAGAATCATTCAAAATAATTCGTCCAAATGGGATAAATCAGTGATCATTTTAGTTAGATAGGTGTCATAACCATAGACAAAAGTTAAAATAGAGTTTGGATTCCCTTATAGGATGGAAGGAGGATTCTAATGGATTTTAGTTGTAGTGGCCCTATAAGATAATCATGATAAAGGATGGAAAATTTATGCTATGTGGGTTGGGTCCCATTCACCTTATATATAAGGTGGACCATATTATTATATTAAGAGAAGGAAATTTTATGCACCAAAACTCTACAAAAATTGTGATAGGCTCAGTCCTCTTTTTTCTTGTTTTGTTTTAGCTTGTGATTATCTACTTGGAAGGCACAACCAAATGCTTTTATAATAATGTTGAATTAGATACCATGTTATTTTTGAAATTAATATTTTTATTTATTAATATCCTTCATTTCTTGATGAAAAAAACTAATTAATGTTAAGAAGAGATTGGAATGGCTATTTACTAATGAATATGTAGTTAGATTATGAAATAACTAGTCTAATTGGTTATGAATTTCTATTATGTTCAACTTGAATCTATGTCAAGAAATTTTGTGCAATAGCTACATGGATTTCATATATATTTTTATTTAATATAATTTCAAATTAATATGTTCAATTAATCCCATAGAATCCTACCCATTGAGTTGCTTCAGTTTGTGTTGTATTTAGACATGGTACACAATAGTATAATTATGATCAGACATGATTTTAACTCTTAGCATTAACAATCTTGTTATAGTCAATGAACCACTTACTTTCCTACCCTAATATTTCTACCATTTTATATTTTTTTGATGAATATTCTTCCCATTGTATTATAGAGTGTTACCAATAAGAATAAGGAGGGAAAAAGACTTGAGCCGACAACAATATCATTTCTTAGATAATACAGAGTGGATTGAACTTTTAGTGGTTAATTTTCGTTGCTTACCTAGCTAAACAATTAAAAAATTATCAAGCCTTTGATTTAACCAATTAAATCCTAAAAGTGAGGGTACATTGTGTCCCATGTACTGACATATCCCTTTCTCCCATAAGATCAGTTAACCCCAATAATTGTTGCTAGTAGAACCCACAATAGAAACAATTATTGGGGTTAACTACACTGATGGAACAAAGGGAGATAATAACACATGGGATATAATAGCCCCTCATTTTTAGGATTCAGATAGTTAAATCCAAAGGTTGAGAAATTTATAATTATTTAGCTAGGTGAAGAATGCCAATTAACCACCCAAAGTTAAATCCACTATGTATTATCTGAGAAATCTTATTGATGTTTTCTTAATTTCTTTTCCCTCATCATTTACATTGGTAACACTATAATATAATGGGTAGAATATTCATCAAAAAAAAATATAAAATGTCAAAAAAATTAGGGTAGGAAATTAAATGGTTCCTTGATTGGAATAAGATTGTTAATGATTAGCGTTAAAAGCATGCCTGATCACAATTATACCATTGTGTACTAGGTCTAACTACAACACAAATCAGAGCAACTTAATGGGAAATATTATGAGGGATTAAATAAACATATTAATTTGAACTTATATCAAATAATAAAACATATAAAATGCCTGTAGCTACTACACACAATTACTTGACATAGCTTCAAGTTAAACAAAATAGAAATTTGTAACCAATTAGACTAGTTATTGCACAATCTCACTACATATTTATTACTAAACATGCATTTTGATATCTTATTAACATTAATTAATTATATTTCATCAATAAATGAAGGACATTAATAAATAAAAACATGAATTTTAAACCAAATTGGTATCTAATTTCGTGTTATTAAAAAATCATTTGGATGTGACCTCCAAGTAGACAATCATAAGTCAAAACAAAATAAGACAAAGAGAGGACTAAGCCAATTTTAATTTCTACAAAGTTTTTTTACATAACATTTCCTCTTAAAAAATAATATGGGATGCCTTATATATAAGGGGACTAATACCCTACCCACTCAATATAAGGTTCATCCTTTGTCATGATTATCTCAAAGGGCCACTATAACTACAATCCATTAGAATATTCCCTCCATTATCCAAGGGATTCCAAACACTACTTTGTTTTTTCTCCATGGTTGTGATACTTGTATAAATGAAATGATCACCCACTTATCCCTTTTGGACCAATATTTTGAATTATTCTTATATTCAGCCCACCTGGGAGAATATTTGGGTTAAGAAGTCATCAACTTGCTCCACATACCTCCCTAAAATCCATCTTGATTTATTATTCTATTGTTTCCCTCAATTTGGTACATTATTACATTTTGATGGGCCATAAATTTTAAGCATGTGAGTTTTATGATGACTCTACAAATTAATGTGGTTTGGGTCCATCATCACTTTATGTCCCTAGTCTCTCTATGCCACTTGGCATTTATTCACAATGATTCATGTTCAAAAAATAAAAGCATTGAGTAGAAGAGTGAAAATTGTGGAATCCCATTTACCTATGTTAGTAGGCTAACCTAAAATGGTGGATATACAATTGAGATAGTTGTTTTAGCCTTTAAAGTTAGAAGTGAAAAGTCACTTTTTAATAATTTCATAGGTTACTTCAAGTTTCTTTTGTACATTTTTTTAATTTTGGAGGAATGTGATTCTAAACAAAAAATGTGGATTTTATAAAGGTTTATTTTCTTTTCTAAATCCATTAATTGGATTTTATTGAACATCTAAAGCAAATGGAAGCACTGATTTAGTGTGAATTTCTCATAGTTATCTAATTTTTTTGAATCTATCATTATACCTATGGCTTAGTTACTAACCCTCAATGGAGTGAACAATGAAATATTCAAAAATAAATAAATCACAATAAATTTATCTTTAAATATACAATCATAAATTTTCCTTGAAAGGGTGATTTAGGCAACCTCCACAATAGGATTTCCTTTCTAGCTGGTAGTAGATAAAGGCCTTGAGTCTAACTAAAGGAATATTTTTTAGGACTATACATCATTGGATGGTACAAGAACAATACCCATGCCATTTTCCTTAATCCAAATTACCAAATATTTTCCCTCTTAGAAGTTTTCATTGTCTAAGTAGGTCTATTTTATTTTTGTGTGAATTCAAGAGCTAAAAGGAACTATTCACTTTGCACACACTGATGGTCTAATGATAAATTAAAAATTAGTATGCCACATGTTGAATTATACTTTATTGCCTTCATATTTATGATTTCATGTGAAGGATTACTCATAGTTTATGCTTGTGTTTAGGTGTGAAGGTTTGTGGTCAAAATTTTGGAGTGATTTAAGTGAAGATTCTAGATTCTAAATGGTTTTGCATCATTCTCCTCATGGAAGTCTCCATTTATTGTGTCTCAACATTCTCCATATTATAATAATTTCATATGGGGACCCTCTTATTCTGGTTTGGTCTGTATTTTGTAGGTTTATAGATGTGAGATTTTGCCTTGTGAGTGTTTCATTGATATTAACCAGTTTGAATATTCAAGCCTTCATTACAAATGCTTGGTCTAAATAACACATCTAAATTGGTTCTTGGTATGAATGTTTGAACTTTTCTAATATTTAAATAATCTTGATCATTTTACAATCACACCCTAAAGCACTTTAAAAAACCCCCTTTAGGTAAAATTTGACTTGAACTTAGGCAAATAATCTCACTTTATTTAGAGTTTTGTGCAAATTCCTTTGGCAATTTGGTCTATAATTATATGGTCCTTTTGAAAAAATCAAGTAGGAATTTTGATGTTTTGGTATTAAATTTAGTTACTTATCAAATATTGTAGGATTTATTATAATTGCATAATTTAAAGTTCCATGTCACATTCAAGATTTCTATTTGATTTGAAAAATCATTCATGCTTATGCCTTGTTAGTCTTCATCTCCCAATCATTGGACTTAATAAATTTTTGTTATTTTGACTAACTTAAATTATCATTTTGCCTTACACTTGTTTCCTTGTATTTTCTATAGTTTTTTTTGCTTGATCCCTCTAGATAACCAAAATTATGCCATGTTGCATGATCCCATTCACTTAGGTGCCTGAAGGAATTTACACATCCATTTTATTGAAAATTGCTAGTATCTTAGGTTCTAATAATTTTCCATGTATCATAATCTTGGGGACTTAGGAGGCATAGTCATCGTGTAGATCACCCCAATACTTTAGGTCATTGATATTATGCCACATGGCACCATCCTGGGGACTCAATGACTTGAATGCAAAGGTTAATTCCATATAATTTTGGACCTCTAGGTTAGTAGGATTACATCACATATAGAAATTCCACTATCTAAAAGTATTGGGGTGATACATATATTTATATACCTATAGGTTAGTAGGATTGTGCCACATGATGACATCCCATTGATTTTGGGGCTAGCAGAGCAAAGAAAAAAGAGCCTAGGGCTAATAAATTGAGGAAGAACCACCTAGAATATATAAGAAATACCAATATCTTGAAGGTTTCAGACTTGATATATCCTTAGGTTAGCTTGATGAAAGAGGAAGAGCCATATGGAAGCTATCAGACCTATTAGGGTATCCTAGCAGTGTCAGACACATCAAAGCCCTGAAATAGATTGAAAAAGAGGAAGATCCATGTGAAATTTGTTCTCAGAGGTGTCAAACCTGAAAAAGAGCCCTGAGAGAGTCCAATGAATAAGGAAGAACCATTTGGAAACTATTAAGCCTATCAGACTCCTAGGGGTGTCATACTTGTATAATCCCTAAGAAAGCTTGGTGAATGAAATTACACCATGTGGAACTTTGTAAAAATTGATAGAGAAGGCCTAGGAAGAATAGATGGATGCTAGGTGGAAATATAAAGGCATACAAAAAGGTTGAATGAGGTAGCATGAAAATATAACATGGAAATCATTTTGATCAAGGAGGTTATGCAAATCTCAATGAGCTACATAGACATGCCAACTCATTATAGAGACCAAAAGACTAGAAATTGACAGCCCATTTGGACATCAAAGCCATCAAAACCTGAGTTCATACCTAACAGTAAGTGGAAGATTCCAATTTAGCTAGATGCATATAGTAACATGGCATACACATGGAGATAAATTAGAAAAAAGGTCAACTTTAAAGAGGCATGGCCTCTAACTATAAATCATGGTCAAGCAAGAAAATCTATCATAATATCAACTGCATTTCCAAATCATCATTGAATATTTTTAACCACCCCATTAGTGGGATAAGATAGAAGACAAGGCCATGATCTCCCTAAATTGACTATTTAAGGAGGCTACATCACCATTGTAAGAGTTTGACATTTGAGACATTGAAATACTATTAAAATTATCCTATATTGTACTAACCTTTGTTGTATATTATGTTACTTTAACTTATTTCCTCGGGGAGATACCTTTTGGGTCAAAACTCTGGAGGAATTTCACCAAGATTGCACTTGCCATTCCTTCTATATTGTTCCTAGATTATATTCTAGGGGATATTGCTTATAATATAATGCTTTTAGAATGATGAGTATAGATTTCATTATGTTTTTTTTTTCATTTAACATATCTAAGATTTTTATTGAGCTCATTAATTGGTACTAGGACTATTAATGTGCTTATTTATAGATGATTTTCTTAGTTATGTTGTGCAATAACTATGATAGCTAGTCTTTTGGATTTATTCATCCTTTATTTTAAACTTCTTGAATTAATTATGTGCAACAACTACAATGTGCAAGATAGGCTATGTTTAGAATTAATTTAATAGATCAATGGATTTCATGATTTTCCTTTGAAGCTTTCCCACTTAGTGGCTATAAGTTTATGCAATTGTTATACTAGGTGCACAATGGTATAACTATGGTCAAGCATGATTTTTAGTTTTTTAGTATCAATAATCTCATTTAGATCAAAGACACCCTCTCTATTTTTCCTTACCGTCTCTCATTTTTAATTTTTCTTGATGATGTCCTGACCTATCTTAGAATGTGAATTGAATTGTAGTGAATAAAAGCTTATTGTTTCATGAGTTGAATAGAATAGGAAATAAGGTTTAGGAAATTAATTAGTACGCAAGAAAGTAAATTAATGTGAATGATAATATAAATTGAACCTATGGTGGTAGTAGATGTTACTCTCAGAGTAAAATAGGTTAAAATAATTTGTCCTTAGATTGAACCAACATCAATCATAAAATTAATAAGACATTGTCATCCCATGATTATTTCCTTCCTTTGTCCTCTTAGAATAGTTAATCCAATAGCCATTTTTTGGTGGGTCAATTGGAGTGACTGATAGGTTTCACATGCATGAAGACTAGAATAATAAGCTAAGTGTCAGATACTTGGCTAAATATTCCATGGTCCAAGTGACTCTTTTTGTATTTTTCTTACCTTTTCAATGATGTGTAACACTTAATAATATAGGAAATATTTCATTGTAAAAGAAGCAATACCAAACAATGATTCCCAGAGATCCTAGTGTTTTAAGTAGCCTCTGATACAAAAATTTACACCAAAGAAAACTTGTAAAAGATATTTTTTTGAAACAGGGTTTATATATTAATAGGTCAAATTAAAGTTGATTGTTTATTGATAGGTTAACTCATGTTGAATAGGTGATTGGTCATGAATTGCTTTGAAATTATATGGAATAAAATAATTAATTTAATAGATTTCCATAAAGGTTAAAAATTACATAATATATATTTTAATTAAAAACTCTCCTTATAAAATACATAAGTTTCAATCTTAAAAGTTAATTTAATGACACCTTATTCATGTATAGGTGAAAAAAATTAATCTTAAAATATTAAACAAGTTTACTTACAAGATTATTAATTACTTCAAGGTAATTAAACTGGTCAAAATATTACCACTTTTAAGTGGTGGGACAAATCACCACCATAGGATCAAAATATTCTACACTCTAAGATCTAGGGTTTCCAAATTTTGCCCTAAATTCTCTTATGCACCAAATAAAAGTCATTTTGCAATTCTAGTTCTCATTTCTTGTTTTCATTTTCATTTTCATTTTGCAAGTTGAATGAGGGTTTGGAAGAGGAGGATATCAAGAATTAAGACACCAAATTCATGGCCCAATTTATCTTGGGTTTATTTATTCAATAGATATACAATATTTCAATATAAACGTGTTTTTTAGTTTTCATTTTGATCTATATATTTATTTTTCAAAATTTAAATAAAAACCCTTATTTAAGTATATAAATTGTTATATATGAATTATTTATTTGTATATATGTATTTAACAAAGTATTATATATATAGATACTTTTATTATTATATTATTTTACTTGGCATTAATAGGCATGCATAACAAATATAGGCCAAGCAAGCTCATAGCCCTCGGCTATGACCTATTGTGTCTAATGGGGGTGTGGGTTGGGATTGGTTGGTCTGAGACATCCCCTTCCATATAATGGATGGGGATAGGGGTTGGCCAACTAGCCACCCCCTCCCATAATTTGTGTGTGTGTGTGTGTAAGCTTTTGTTTAACCTTAAAATGATATAGGTGATCTTATTTTTAGCCCTCAATTTTATTAAAGGGGCATATATAAATGAAATTTTACAAAGGTGATAATCAGATCTATGTAGGCAATTAGATGCTTAACTTAGATATAAGCATATGATGAATTCATAAAATTAAGATAGTCTAAATATGGAAAGTACAACTAAGCTATGTATGGAAATGACAAGTAATATACTTAGCCAATTTTGATGCTGATACAATGTTGGATTTGAAATAGGTAGGAATAAGGATAGAATATAGTTATAGGATATTCATCAGATTCTGGATCTAACGTTTCTAGTGATCTAGACACTAATGTCAACCTAGGACAGTTATATCGACATTATTTTTTTGGTTTGATACAAGTGTCTTATATAAAATACTTAATGAAAAAATATGCAACCACATAGATACTTTTGGGTTTGACTTTGATTTTATTTTGGTGTATTCAGATCTAGGTTAAGGACTATCACTCCTTGTGAAATAGCAAAACTCTAGTTATCCATCTTCATAGTCACCTTGGGGAAAATGGGTTAGTGGGCACACAATGTCTAGCTAAACCCAAATACCCCATGTCAATGAGAGTCACCTACTTAGCCAATACTCTATAAGATGGACTTATAAGCATGTAGTTCTCTCCCACATGTTGGTTTGTGTGTGAATCATGCAATATGTGGAAAGCAAGTAAAATAATTACCCAGCTTGTAAATTGGAAAAATAGGCTTTTGTGATGTTTCTTTAGTACTTGAGACCTGTATAGGTGTTGTACCTATGATTGGTATGGAAATATGGAAGCTTTATTCAACTTAATGCTTGATAAAGTGATTTTGATAAGTTACCTTGGTATATTTGGTCTTTTTCTCGGTGAGGAATGAATGAGGGTTTATCTTGCATTTATATTAATCCATTCAAAGTAATAACTCACATTAAAACATTTAGGATAACCATTAGGATATGTTTCATTTACAAATTAGATGACTTTAGGGCACTAAACACCTGTATTAGGTCAAAACAGTAATGTTGATGCTAGTTTTTATCCTAAATTTTGGTGTTTAGGGAGCAAGGAAATAGGTATATGCTCAAAACTTGTGAGGTGGAAGATAATTACATTTTAAACATTTTAGATAAGAGATAAGGTCTATGTCATTAATATAAGACTATTCTAACTAAGAGATAGGCCAAGGGGAAAAATATAGAGTAGATGTGAGACTTGTAGAAATCGGAAAGGTCTAAAGCTAAGAGGAATAGCCAAGGTTTAGGTTTTTCCAAATGTACAAGACTAAAGTGATATATAATCATAAAATAGTGTCTACATTTCCCCTATTTAATCTAGTACTATAATTTCTAGTTTAAAGGGAAATAATATGTACCTTGGTGTGTATGCATACATTATCTTTGCATGTGCCCAAATTGAGTTTTTTGATGGTGCTTGACCTATAATAGAGTATGTTATAGTGTACAATTAACACATATAATCTTATATTTAAATTAATTAAAATGGATTGAAATTGAAAGAGTAAGATGTAAGAGTACACATGTGTGTCGATGTAACCACCTTACCTATTAGAAATTTATTTTTAAAAAAGATGTATCATTTAAGGATCTAAAACTAAGATTATAAAAATTATAAATAAATATTTAAAGTTCATATATCCAAGGAGAGAGATAGATATATAGAGAGAGGCACATGACCCCAACCTTGGAGAAAAAGTGATTTTCCACCTTAAAATTGAGATTATCTCAACCATGAAACCCAATGATACTTATAAGCTAGTGAGGTTGGATGATACAGTGAATTCTAACCTAAAACTTGGAAAGATTGAGTTATTTTATCACCTCAACCATACCAAAATCAAACCAACTACTACAATATATTGGCTCGATAAAATTCATAAAATTTTATGGGGTATCAGTATGAAAAAGTCCATGATGTTGTAATAGTCCATAAAAGAGTTTTGGAATTTGAAATTGATTTGGATTTTTCAATATTAAGCATAAATTGCATAGCATATTCACCTTAGATATGTATCATGATGAAACTATGTATAAAAATAGTACCAATATATATAATTCTACCAAAACTATGAATCTAAATCATATTACTATGTGATTTGGCCAATTTGAAAAACTATGTAAGTGAAGAGGACTTGCTTCTAAAGCATGCCCCCACTATATATGAAGAAATATAAAAATTTATATAAGTACCAATTTGGATAACATGTTTCCAAAACATGCCCCCATTATAATCTGGATATATTGAATACTGAATAGGTTTGGATACATGCTTCCAAAGCATGCCCCCTAATAAATCTAAGAAATTTGAATGTGTGAAAGCCATGCCCATATGGCATGCCTCCACTAAATTTTAAAACTGATATAAGTACCATATATTGAAGGAGTTTGGATAACATGCTTCTATATCATGCCCTTACTAAATATAAAAACTATGCCAAGTGTGGAGAACATGCCTATATGAAATTCCTCCACTAATATTCCCCCCTTTAGGTGAGGGAAAAATAGGAACTGGTAGTTACCTCACCTTAAGAGGATAATAAAATTGTATAATCTATGGATGCAACCATGTAACATATAGAAGATAACATATCTAGGTAGATGTATCATTGAAGCACATAGAACCAATGTGATCACATATATGCCTAAAATGCATGATAACGATCATGGTAACATCTAAATAGTAATAATACAAGATCAATAAGAAAATAATCACACACATAATATCACTCAAAATAAATTCAAAAGGAAATGGTCCAAGGAGACCATAAACATTATAAATGTTCAAATGTCGCACAATTGAAGGGACACAACTTATTAAAATGTCCATAAAATCAAGAAGAACATACTCAAATGTCTATACAAAAAATCATGACATATGTAAATTTCAAATAAAACATACATAAGAATGGGGGACATAAGCAAAGGATCATATTCAAATGCTCAATAAAGGAATATAATAGCAAGGTAATATACTCAAGGGAGTGCATAAAGTAAAGTATAATAAACCAAGATAAACATGCCATAGTAACCTATGGATCCAATGTGTTAGGAAAAAATGTCAAGTGTATAGCATATCAAGTACCTTGTGTAAGATATAATCATGGATAAAGGTATGTCTAAGTACATGTGTAAGCTCAAACATGATAATGAAATGTGATTATAGAGCCATATAACTTGTGTGTATCAAGATCAAATAAGCATATGCCCCCAATGTCTACATGACATGAGTAGAGGGAAGGCCCACCATCTAAAATAGGAATAGATCATGTATTTGTATATGATTATATCACACTCAATTATAAATTTGAATCAAACACGTGTATATAAAAGTAACTAAATATTCCATCCATCAACATGGAAATAACACATACATGCCAAGGAGCTAATAGAACATGTATGTTTCAAATTTTTTTTTTGGAGTTTTGAATGTTTTTTTATATTTTTGGTATTTTTGGAATATTTATTATGTAATATATTTACACTTGTGCATACTATTCATTGGTATTTTAAAGGATTTCCTTCAATCTTAGCAAGGTGGTATACACCTTTTCCTAGCTTTTATGTAATGATAAATGGTCCCAACCAATTTGGTTTGAACTTTCCCCTTTTGTATTTTTATACATTGGTATTATTTTTATTTTATTTTAGTATAAGTCCACCCACATAAAATTCATTGGGCCTAAGCTTTTTTATATGTGTTTTTACATGATCCTAATAGACACATACATGCTTAATAGACTGTGTACATTTGGCACTCAATTCATCTAAATGATGCAATCTCTTTTCATTGTATTCATTATATTTGATGATGCCTTTTAGAGAATCACACAAATAAGGTATCTAAAGTTCAATTGATAATATGGTATTTGTATCATAGATCAAAGAGTAAGTTATGTCTTGAGTAGATGTGTTTACACTAGTTTGGTATTCCCATAAAACATAAACCATCTGTTGGTGCCAACTGATGTGATATCATTCAACTATTTTGCCAAGTGTTTTATTGGTTACCTCTGCTTGGCCATTGCCTTTTGGGTAATAAGGTGTATAAAATATATTTTTAATATTATATTTACCACAAAATAATTTTACCATCTTATTTTTAACTGATGTTCCATTATCATAAATAGTAATTGAAGGTATACCAAAATGGGAAATAATATTGGTTGTCAGAAACCTACATATGTTATCCAATTTATTAAACTCAAGTAGAAGTTCTTCCACCCATTTTATAAAATAATATATAGATGTAATGATAAATTTGTGTCCACCAGAGGATACCAAATTTACCTTTCTTATTATGTCAAATCCACATAAGAAAAAGGCCATGGTGAAATTATTGGTTGTAACTCATGCAATGGTGCATGATTTACATTGATATATTTTTGGTATTGTAAACATATTTTTGCATGTTTGATACATTCTTGTTCCATTTTAGGCCAGTAATAAATTTGGATTAATAGTTTTTGAGAAATGACACATCCATTTAAATTCCCACCACACTCATGCATTTCCAAGAATATATTTTGGGCCTCATATTTGCTTAAGCATCATAACAATTATCCATTAAAACCCAATTTGAACAAATCATTTCCAATAATAACATAAAATTTGCTTCACATTGTAATTTATATTTATCATTTCATGCCAAATGGTCTAGTATATAGGCGTGATAAAGAAAATTATAAATATAAGTGTGTTATTATGTGTTTATAGTACTAAGAATAACAACAAGAACAACCAAGGATTCATTTGATTAGATGAAATGGAAGGATTTCATATCTATTGTATGTTAAAGTTTATATGATCATCATCAAAAATCATCAAGAATGTCATGCTTGCCATAACATCTGCATGGTAATTATCTTTAAGTGGAATATGTCAATATAAAATGGGTCAAATGTTTATGTGAGTTTATCTACCATTTATTTATATGGTATAAGATGTTATTATTTAGAAAAGTAATGATTAATAATTTGATTAACAACCAACTGTGAATCACCAAAAACATGGATGTCTCATATATTAGGCTTATGTGTTATGGATAATCCGATGAACAAGACCTCATATTTGACTATATTTTTGGTGTAATAAAAAACTAATTTATAAGAGAAAGGCATGTATTCCCCTTTGGGGGTAAAAAATAAAATACCAACACCTACCCCTATTATACATTTTGATCCATCAAAGAGCATTACCCATGGATTGGAAGATATATTATATGTTTTGAACTCATCCCATAAATCTTTGGTGAGTGAAAAATAATTTGATAAAGGAGTTATCGATAACTGGTTAGCTATGAATTGCCCTTTGATTGAATTTTAGGCTAAATTTTTTAAATCAAACTCTGTAAGTTGCATCACCCATTTTTCTATGCAACTGGTTAGGTATGTTTTATTCATAAGGAACCTTAATGAATATTTAATTATGATGTGAACCTCATTGTTTAGAAAATAGTGTCATAATTTTTGAGTATCAAAAACTAAGGTTAGAAAATTTTTCCATTATTGTATACTTACATCATAATCAAATAATTGGTGACTGATATAATATATTACATGTTCTTGTTTATTATCATCAAATTATGCTAGTAGGGCCTCATGGGTGATTGATATGTAAAGTAGTAATGGTCTATCTAGTATAGGAGGCATAAGTACTGGTGGATTTGATAATTATGCTTTGATTGTATTAAAACTTTGTTGACATACATCATACCACATCAATTTTGTATCCTTTTTTAAAAAATAGGTGAAAGGGATTGTTTTATCAGTTAACTAAGCAATGAAACACCAAATAGCCTAAATTTAGCCTTGCAAACATTACAATTACTTTAGATTGGTTAGTAGTGGAATTTATAAAATAAATTTTAATTTTTTTGGATCAACCTCAATACCTCATTGAAAAATAATGTATCCTATGAGTTTGCCTGAAGATACCCTCAAAACACACTTTTTAGATCTGGTCAAACATTAAACTCATAAGTGCTCAAATATTTTTCATAAATCAATAGCACAGTCTTAGCGATGCTTGTGTTTTTTTAATAAATCATCAACATAATCTTCAATAGTTTTGTGTATGAGATCATGAAATATGAGTCATTTCCCTTTGATATGTGGCTCCTTCATTTTCAAATATAAAAGGTATGACTATGTAACAAAATGTCCCCTAAGGAGTGGTAAATGTGGTCTTTTCTTGATTTGCAAGGTTAATTTTGATTTGGTTATATCCTATAAAACCATATATAGATGAAAATGTCTCATATCTAGTTTTAGAATCCATAGTCATGTTTATATTAGGTAAATAGAAGTCATCTTTAGGGCAAGCCTTGTTTAAATTGTACTAATCAATGCAAAAATGAATGTCATTATTTGGTTTTTTAATAAGGACAATATTGGTCACCTAGTCCAAATGTGCAATGGATATTATAAAGTTTGCATCTAAGATCTTTTGAATTTCATCTTTTATCAACAATGCCACTTTGGGATGCATTTTTGATATTTTTTGTTTTATCATTTTTACATCTAGGTATAATAATATGTTATGCATTGCCACTGATGGATCAATCCTAGGGATATCCAAATAAGCCCAATCAAAGAGTTCAAGAAGACCATGAAGTACCCATCAATATTTTTTCCTTCATCCTCCTACATCATTATAGCAATTAAAAATGGTCTAGGGTCCTTATCTGATATAAAGTTATATTTAAATATTTCTTAATTTAGAAAAGTAGATTTATTTGTGATAAATGGTGAAATAGGAATATAATTTGATGAATCATGTTGAATATTTGGATTATTACTCTCATCAAAGTAAGAATTAGTAGAGGTAGCATGAGGAAACCTATTATTATGATAGAAGGAAGGGAGATCCTCATATGTCCCCAAATACTATAGTAATGATTCATCATTAGAAAACTCATCCATTGATAAAATTTCTTTGGAAGCAACCTCAACAATTAAGTTGACCACTTGGAGCTTAGTTGTATAGATATTCATACATTTTATTTTGGTCTTTTGGAAACAAATTATACTTTGAAGGATATGTTTGTGTTTGGTAATTTTTTCTTAAAAACCCAAATATTTTTGGTTTGTATTATTTATAGGAGAAATGGTATGAGATATTACTTTCTCATTTTTACCTAACCCTTTTCACTTTTACCCATATTTAAGTAAATATTGAGAACCAAAATTAGGTTTATAAGATTGCAGTGTAGTATTGATGTAGGAACATCACTACATCCTTTGTAAATACTAGTCTAAGTTTCATGTTTTGGAGTCTTATTAGGTTGTCATTAGGTATTTAGGAGTGTGTATAAGTCCATTTCAGGTGTTACAATGTTGACAAATTTGAATTGTGGCTTGGAAAGGATTTTCTCACCAAATTCATAATTTGAATTTTTAAATCTCTATGAGTCTATAATATATTCTAATGGAGTGTAAATTTGTAAATTAGGGTTGATATGGAACCAAGGATGTGTCAAAAAACTACTTAACTCATATTTAGTCATTTGATAATTTTGATTGTGGTGGTTAGGTAGTTTTGCTCTCCCAACATACAAGTGAGTTACAAGTTAGTTATGAACCTTTTTGAATAAGTAGTAATTTTTGGTTTAAATCAAGGTAGGTCATTTGAAGTAGGAGTTATTGAAGAGAGTTGATAGAGAATCTTGAGATAGAGGAAGAGGAAAACTCTATCAATCATATAATGTTATGTAAATTTTGTTAAAAATATTGATCATAAGAGAATAAGGAAGTTTTTGTAAATGTGTTTGGAAAATTATTATTTATATTATGTTCAATCCTTCATATAAGTGAATGTGGTGTATTGGTACACTTAATTGTAAAAGGAATTCATTCTCTTAACCCTATTTTGGATAAGAATTATGTGGCAAAGACTAATACATATGCATGAGGAAAAAGATTGATTTTGAAGGGTGAAGTGAATACAAACCCAATATTGATTTGATTATAATAAATGTTTTGATATTGATGCATGTGTTCTTTAAAGTGTTGAAAAATAAAGGATAAAACCCCTGGTGTTGATGACTGGTTCATGGAACCTTGTTTCTATGGGCAAGAAACAAGATTGATTGTATTTGTATGTGAATAGAGTAAGTGTATTGCTTACAAAGGAAGATATGGTGGATGCATTTTAGAATTAGTAATGAGTTATTAAGATGATTGGTCAAGATTTGAATAGTCATTGATATTTGTTGAATTGATGAGGTTTTCAAATAGAACCTTGTTTATTCCCTTATTTATTGTCTGAGACTAGCTTGCTCTAAGATGAGTGAAATAAAAAGGCTATGTTTGAAGTTTCATATGAAATCAAAGAATATTTATTATGTCAATTAAGGTATTGTGTGACTAGAATAGTTATTTATTTTATTTTTTTAGCTAATAATGCCAACCCATGTTTAGACTTAGTATATATAGGCTTACACAAAATGTTATCAAACCAAACATGGTAAAGAGTATCACAAAAGCATCAAAAGGAATGGTTTTTGATTCTATGAGTTGGGTGTAGTTATTGTGGACTTGTGTCAACCTTGTGTAAAGCTTAGGAAATAATTTTAAAAGTATAAATCCTTAAACAGTCACCATAAAATTTGCATATTGTAATTGAGTTTATAGTAAGACCAAAAACATTTTGGAAGTCTTGAGCAATGACATCATATGGAGAATCTATGGGTTAGAAAAGTTTCATAAAAGTTATAAAAACCCTAAAAAGTCATTTGGAGTGCTTGAAATTAGTTTTAGTGTTCATAGTGTTAAATTCTTCCTTCTCAGGTAGTCTATAGATAAGCAAAACCCTATCTAGGGTTTAAACACTAAAATAAGGATATATAGAGTTCCTACCATCCAAATTTAGTAAAAATTGGTGAATAGCTTAAATTAAATGTGATTAAATATATTTTGAAGGATTTAAAGTGATTACATACCCTTGTGTATGTATTGACCCAACTGTGTGTAAACTTGGGAGATATAGACCTAATTATGGCTATTTAGTTATCAAAAAGGCCTAGAAAAGTGAGTTAGGAGTTGGGTTAGGACACTAAACTTTAGGTATAGACAGAATTTGAAAAAGGGTACCTATATCAAGTGTCATATGTCATCTATAATTTCATACATTTTCATATAGAGGTAAATTTAGTAAAATAAAGGCTATAAGGGTTGACAAGAATGCAAATTGAGTGGTGTAAGGAGTGAGTAGATTGCTAAGAGAAATTTGTAATTTGGTATAGGAGTTTGAAAGGAGTTTAATAGAATGAATAAGGTTTAAAGAAACTCAAACTAGTTAGGTGAACCTCAGAACATTGCATGAAGATTGAATCTATGAGCCATTGACAAAGAAGAGTGTCTTTGAACAAGAACAAGTGAGAGAAAGTTTTGTGTAAACTCTACATAATTTTGGTATTATGTGGATAAGGACAGGTACATATTTATTTTTTATTTTTAGTTTATGAATTTGATAAGTTCATTGAAAGTGTGTTGAAAGTTATTTGAAGAGACTACTAAAGAAGATTGTAGGTAGTTGTTCACAGAGAGAGAGAGAGAGAAAATAGATTGATCCAAGGAGATAGCTTGGATAAGGAATAGAAAAAGGTGAAAAAGACTTGCTTAAGGTAGATAAAGGTGGAATATACTTGCTTAAGAGATTACAACTGCCTAATATGAAATACCATTAGAGAGAAGAAGATGGAGGTAAGATAATTTTAGATGAATAGGTAAAAGGATTGTTTAAATTTTTTTTAAATCACTTATCATGCATACGAAACAAAGAGAGTTTAGACTACTTTGTTGAGTAAGGGAGCATGTTGAGGGCATTGGCCATGGCAAGGGAAGTTATTGATCAGGTATAGCATCAAGAAGAGGATAAAGAGGTTGTAGAGGTTGAGAGGTTTGAAGGAGAGAAGAGGGCACAAATAGTAGTATTCCCACAAACAGAAAATCCAAGCATGCAAAATCAAGAGAGATATTGCCAAGAAGATGAATAGGAGTTTTTTTAATTTATTTGTGTGTTTCATGTGTAGGATGGTTTTAGGACAAGAATAAAGTTTTGAATATGATCAAATGGGAGATCAATATCCAAGAGCATGACCTCAAAGGAGAAATCAAGAAAGAGAAGAATCAAGGAGACAACAATCATCAAAAGGGCCTATGTGTTTCAAGTAGGCCTTGGGATCCATGTGGACTTACACTTGGAAGAAGGATGTTGCAACAAAACATGAATTCTTTATCAGTTATAATTTTTAGGGAAAGTTTCCATTTGCTCCTTGGTAGTATGATACAAGAGTATCACTACCTCCTTTGTAAAAACTAGTTTAAGTTTCATGTTTTGGAGTCTTAGTAGGTTGTCATTAGGTCTTTAGGAGTCTGTATAAGTCCATTTGAGGTGATACATTGTTGATAAATTTAAATTGTGGTTTGGAAAGGATTTTACTGCCAAAATCATAATTTGAATTTTAAAATCCCTATGAGTCTATAATATTTTCTAATGGAGTGTCAAGTTGTAAATTAGGCTTAATAGGGAAGCAAGGATGTGTCAACACACTACTTAACTCATAGTTAGTCATTTGATGAGTTTGAGTTTGTGGTGGTTAGGTAGTTTTACTCTCCCAACATATAAGGGAGTTACAAGTTAGTTATGAACATTTTTGAATAAGTAGTAATTTTTAATTTTAAGCAAGGTAGGTCATTTAAATTAGGAGTTTTGGAAGAGAGTTGATAGAAAAGCTTGAGATAGAGGAAGAGGAAAACTCTATCAATCATATAATGTTATGTAAATTTTGTTAAAAAATCTTGATCATAGGAGAATAAGGAAGTTTATGTAAATGTGTTTGGAAAATGATTATTTATATTATGATCAATACTTCATATAAGAAAATTTGGTGTATTGGTATAGTTAATTAGAAAATGATTTCATTCTCTTAACCCTATTTTGGATAAGAATTATGTGGCAAAGACTAATACATATGCATGAGGAAAAAGATTGAGTTTTAAGGGTGAAGTGAATGCAAACCCAACGTTGATTTTCTTATAATAACTATTTTTCTATTTATGAGTGTTTTCCTCAAAGTGTTGAAAAATAAAGGAGAAAACCCCAGGTGTTGATGATTGGTTCATGGAGCCCTATTTCTATGGGAAAGAAACAAGATTGATTATTTTTGTATGTACATAGAGTAAGTGTATTACTTAAAAAGGAAGATATGGTGGATGCATGTTTAGAATGAGTAATGCATTATAAAGATTATTGATCAAGATAATAGCCATTGATCCTTGTTGAATTGACAAGGTTTTCAAATAAGACCCTATTTAATCCCTTATTTGTTGTCTAAGACTAGCTTGCTCTAAGACCAATGAAACAAAAAGGTTATGTTTGAAGTTTCTTATGAAATTAAGGAATATTTATTGTATTAGTTAAGGTATTATGTGACTCAAATAGTTGTTTCTTTTCATTTTGAAACAAAGAATGCCAACCCCTGTTTAGACTAAGTATATACAGGCTTACATAGACTATTATCAAACCAAACACGGTAAAGAGTATCAAAAATACATCAAAAGGAATAGTTTTTTACTTTTTGAGTTGGGTGTAGTTATTTTTTACTTGTGTCAACCTTGTGTAGATCTTGAAAAACAATTTTAGAGGTATAAATCCTTAAACAGTCACCACAAACTTTGCATATTGTAATTGATTTTATAGTAAGACCAAATAACATTTTGAAAGTCTTGAGGAGTGACATCATATAGAGAATTCATGGGTTGGAAAAGTTTCCTAGAAGTTAGACAGACCTTGTAAAGTCATTTGGAGTGCTTGAAAGTAGTTTTATTGGTCACAATGTCAAATTGGTCCCTCTTAAGTAGTCTGTAGACAAGAAAAACCTTGACTAGGGTTTAGACAATAAAATGAGGATATATAGAGTTCTTGCCATCCAAATTTAGTAAAACTTGGTGAATATCTTAAAATAAATGCGCTTTAATATATTTTGAATTATTTAAAGTGATCATGTACCCTTGTATATGTATTGATCCAACTGTGTGTAAACTTGGGAGATATAGACCTAATTAAGCCTATTTAGTTATAAAAAAGGCCTAATAAAATGAGTTAGGAGTTGGGTTAAGACACTAAAATTTGGGGAAAAATAGAATGTGAAAAATGGTACCTAGATCAATTTTTATATTTCATCTATATTTTTTTACATTTTTGTACAAAGGGAAATTCAATAAAAAAGGCTATAAGGGTTGACAAGAATGTAGACTAATTGGTGTAAGGAGTGAATATATTGATAAGATAAGTTTTACTTTGGTATAAGAGTTTGAAAGGATTTGAATAGCATGATTAAGGTGTAAATAACCTAATAATAGTCAAGTGAACCTTAGAACATTGCATGAATATTGAATCAATGAGCCATTGATAAAGAAGAGTCTTTGAACAAGAGTAAAGGAGAGAAAGTTTTGTGTAACCTCTGCATCAAGTATCAATGGATGGTTGGAGAAATTCAAAATGTTTGAATGGCTTGGTATCCATTGGATATGTAAAAATTTCATTGATGACTAAATTTTAAGCATGCATGCAACATGGATGGAACCACATACATTTTGTGTATCCAAGGCCAACCCAAAAGAATGTTATTGTTTAAATCATTCAACATAACTTTGCATAAAGTGGGTAATGTATGGGGACATATAGTAATATTCAATGTTATTTGTCATAATACTCATCATAACATTTTATAAAATCCCTTGATACTCATGATAGATGGTTCTAAATTTGATGGTTTGATGCCCATTACAAAGAGCAATGATATGTTGTAAATGTTGAGTCATGAGCCATTGTCCAAAAGAACTCATTTAATCATTTTGTTGAAACACACATATGGATATAAAGAGGTAAATATTTGTTTAAAAGGTGTTGAGGTGGAAAATCCTTATTTTCCAAGGATATATTATGCTCAGTCCATTTTATGGAATTTAAGATAGAGGCCACATATGGTGGTTCAACATTACAAGGGATTAGGGTCATATGTAATGCATCTAAAAGAACATCTTTGAAATGGGATAATTTTTATAAAAAGTTAAATGTTGAGGTTTAGGTATTAATTTTCTTGGATTAGGAAATAAAAATTCCTAGGGAAGATGATGGTTTCATGCACTCCCTTTGGCACTTTAGAGTGATAGGTAAAATCTCATTGTAAACATTATAACAAGGAGTATGCATGAATGTAGGTTTTGAATTACTTATAAATCATATGGATTTAATAAATAATGATATATAAAAATTAATAACCACTATAAGGTATTGGACCATGAAATAACTAAAAAAGATATCCATGGCAACCATGATTGCAAAATTATAGTAATCAAGGAGTAACAACAAAAAAATTAGAAAACCCTAAGTGACATAGGGCTTGGTGTTTAAAGTTTGGGTTCACCAAATTTTTAACCCTAAAATTATCTAGTTGATCTTATTTTCATCCTTATATTTGATTGAAGAGGTATATAGAAATGAATTGGCATAAGGGTGATAATCAAATTTATAGTAGGCTAATTAGATGATAAACTCAGATATAGACATATGTTGAATTCATAAAATTAAGATAATATAAATATGTAAAATATAACTAAGATATGTATGGAAATGACAAGGAATTAATATAATTAGTTGATTCTAATGTTAACCCAATGTTGGATTTGAAAAAAGTAGAAAGAAGTTGGAAGATAGTTCTAGAACAATTATAAGATTCTAGATCTTATGCTTCTAACACTCTAGACACTAACATCAGCCTAAGAAAATTATGTCGATACTATTATCTAGGCTTAACACAAGTGTTTTATATGGAATAATTGTTGAAAAGATAGGTAACCACTTATATGCTTCTTAGTTTGACTTCATAGTCACTCTAGTGCATTTAGATCTAGGTTATGGACTGTCACTCCTTGTGAAATGGAAAAACCCTAGTTATCCATCTTCATAGTGACCTTGGCAAAAAATATTAGGGTGCGGAGCTAAAAACTTCACCAATGAGCATTCATTATCAGGTTCGGGTCTACACAGAAATCGGCATCGGTCAGGAGTGATCGACATCGGTCACAGGCAGTTGCAGAGACGCCGACGTCGGCAGAAGGTCGGCCGATGGCGGTCACAGACAAGCAGCAGGAACCGACGTCGGTTATCTGCGTGTCCAGAAAGCTATTTTCATGGACAGAAGCGAGTGTTTGCATGATAAGTTTGAGTTGAAGTCTCGAGCTTGCGTCTCTATTATTGGCATTACTATTTTTAGAGCCCTTGTTCAAGTGGCTTAACTGCTTGTTGGTTGTACATGCTCAAGTCTCCTAATTCTATATGTAGAATTAGATCTTCTTAGCTTTGGTGTAGTTATTGTTGTAGAGAGTGAATTATTGTAATTCATTGTGTGAGAAGAACAGTACAGAATTGAATCAATCCAGGCTTGTTGGAGTTGATTGTTCTTGAGAGAGAGAGCTCTTGAGGAATAGAGATCTATTGAGAGATCTATACATCTAGGAGAGGTGTGGAAGAAAGAAGCTTTCTTCAATTGTATTCCTTTTGTAAAGAGTTTGTTAATACAAGTTTTCAGGGTGTTTTCTTGTATCTCTTGTTCTTGATATTATCATTCTAATTACTTGTCAATCTGGTTTAATTTTGTGTTTATTGCTGTCACAATTGTAATCTATTGTTGGTTTGATCCCCCAATAAGTGGTATCAGAGCCTTGGTTATAGGTTCAGAGCTTGATAATTGGTATCAAAGTTCAGGTTCACTAACAGGTGGTTCAGATCTGTGTAGTGTGTATTGATTACAGGTTCTCACAGGAGTTTCTACAGGGATTTCTATTTGAGTGAGAGAAGCAATGGCAGATGAAAGTAAATTGAGAATGGAAAAGTTCAATGGCAAAAATTACCAACACTGGAGAATGCAGATAGAGGACTATCTGTATCAGAAAGATCTCTACTTACCGTTAGGAGGTATTGCACAGAAGCCCAAAGACATGGAGGATGAAGAATGGGAAGTTCTTGATAGAAAGGCTCTGGGGTCTATAAGACTGAGTCTAGCATCCACTGTGATATCCAATTTATCATAGGCAAAGTCTACGGTAGAGTTGATGACTACGTTAGCAAATTTGTATGAAAAACCCTCAGCTTCCAATAAGGTATATCTTATGAAGTAGTTATTTAATTTGCATATGAATGAAGGTGGATCTATTTTTACTCATCTGAATGATTTCAATGGTATTGTGAATCAATTAAGTTCAGTAAATATAGTGTTTGATGATGAGATAAAAGCTCTTTTGATATTATGTTCTTTGCCTGAAAGTTGGCATGACTTAGTAATGGCAGTAAGTAATACTGCATCTGCATCAGATATTTTGAAAGTAGAGGATGTTGTTAGTGTTATCTTGAATGAGGAAATACGTAGGAAAAGCACAGAAGAGGCATCCGAGAATGCTTTAAGTTTTGAGAGTAGGGGAAGGCAGAAAGAGAAGAGCAAGAAAGGCAGATCAAGATCCAAGTCAAAGGGGAAAGGCAGATCTAAATCCAAAAATGGCAGAAGGCCACAATGCTAGAATTGTGGAAAGATGGGGCACATAAGCAGAGATTGTTGGTCAAAGCCTAAGAAGGACAATCAACACGAAGGAAAGGAAGAAGCTAAGATTGCAGGTATTGCACAGGATGCTTTAATTTTCTCTCTGCATAATAATATAAAATCTTGGGTATTAGATTCTGGTGCATCTTTTCATGCTACTCCTAACAGGGAATAATTTAGTGACTGTATCCATGGAGATTTTGGAATAGTGTATCTAGGGGATGATGAGCCCTATAAAATAATTGGTAAAGGTAAAGTGCAGCTGAATATGCAGAATAGCAACACATGGGTGTTGAGAGATGTGATGCATGTACCTAGCTTGAAGAGAAATTTGATCTCTGCAGGAAAGTTAGGGGATGAGGGTTGTACAGTAACTCTCATAGCAGAATCTTGGAAGGTGACCAAGGGTGCACTTGTTATGGCTAGAGGTAAGAGAGAAGGTACTCTCTATTTGTGTAATTGTGTTACTAACAAATCTCCTTCTGTATTATCTACTTCAGATGTGGATGCTAAATTGTGGCACTCAAGGCTTGGCCACATGAGTGAGAAGGGGATGTCAATTCTTAAGTCTAAAGGTATGCTTTCTGATTTAAAAGGCATAGATCTAGAGTTTTGTGAGCACTGTGTATTTGGAAAAAAGAAAAAGGTTAGTTTTCTCAAAACTGGGTCTACTAAGAAGAGGCACAAGTTGGAGCTTGTTCACACAGACATGTGGGGACCGGCTCAGGTTGCTTCCATTGGAGGATCACAGTACTATGTATCTTTCATAGATGATGCCACAAGGAAGGTATGGATCTATTGTATTAGAAAGAAATCTGATGTATTTGAGACTTTTAAAGTTTGGAAAGCTATGGTTGAGAATGAAATAGGTAAAAGATTAAAGTGCCTGAGATCAGACAATGGTGGTGAGTTCTGCAGTCATAAGTTCAGAGATTATTGTTACATGCATGGAATCCATAGGCAAAGGACGGTTCCAAGGACACCTCAGCAGAATGGTATTGCTGAAAAGATGAACAGGACAATAATGGAGCATGCAAGATGTATGAGATTGCATGCCAGCTTGCCCTTACAATTTTGGGCACAAGCTGTTGACACTGTAGTGTACCTGATTAACAGAGGACCCTCTACAGCGCTGGATGGTGGTATTCCAGAAGAGGCATGGACAGGTAAAAAGGTTGATCTCTCATATCTCAAAGTTTTTGGTTGTAAAGCCTTTGTGCATATAGATAAGGAAAATAGAAAGAAGCTTGATGTTAAGTCTATGAGATGCACATTTATTAGCTATGGCTCAGATGATTTTGGTTACAGATTGTGGAATCTAGAAACTAACAAGGTAATCAGGAGCCGTGATGTTGTTTTCAATGAAAGAGTGATGTATTGTGATCAGCTAAAGAAGTTGAATCAATCTGAGCAGAGCAATGGTGAATTAGATGAGGTGAAAGTCCAAGATGAGCTCGTGGGAAAAAGAAATAATCACTTACAGGAAAACACAGAGACCAACATCGACAGGTTAAGAATCGACGTCAGCAGGACAGAAACCGGCATCGGCCATACAGAGACCGACGTCGGCCGTATAGGTACCAAGGTCGGTCAGGAAGAACCGACATCGGCCAGTAACAGGTCTGCAGGTGACCGAGATCGGTCACTGTCAGAGAATTTGGGTGGACAGCGTGTTGTGGATGAGTCTCAGACACCCATCAGGAGGTCAAAAAGGGTGAGTAAGCCTCCAATTAGACATTCTCCTTCTTTATTTTATCTATTGCTAACTGATGGTGGAGAACCAAAGAGTTTTGAAGAAGCAATACAGGTGGAATCCAAGAGTGAGTGGGAGCGTGGCACGGTTGAGGAGTTGGAGTCCTTAAGAGAGAACCAAACATGGGATTTGGTTGAATTGCCAGCTGGTAAGAGAACACTTAAGAATAGATGGACCTATAGGTTGAAGGAAAGTGAGAATGGACAGATGGGATACAAGGCCAGATTAGTAGTAAAAGGATTTGCACAAAAGCCAGGTATTGACTTTGGTGAGATTTTTTCTCCTGTTGTTAAGATGACTTCTATAAGGGTTGTATTGTCTTTGGTTGCTTTTGAGGATTTGTATCTTGAGCAGCTAGATGTTAAGACAACGTTTCTTCATGGAGATTTGGATGAGGAAATTTATATGGAACAGCCAGAAGGATTTGAGGTCAAGGGTAAGGAGAAGTTTGTGTGCAGGTTGAAGAAAAGCTTGTATGGCCTCAAGCAAGTTCCTAGGCAATGGTACTTAAAATTTGACAGGTTTATGACTGAGCATGGCTACAGTAGGTGTCAATCAGACCATTGTGTGTATTTCAAGAGATTTGAAAATGGTAGATATATTATTCTATTGTTGTATGTAGATGACATGCTGGTTGCAGGGTCTCACATGCAGGATATCTCAGAGCTTAAGGTAAAATTAGCTCAAACGTTTGCTATGAAGGATTTGGGAGCAGCAAAAAAAATCCTTGGCATGAGCATTAAGCGAGATAGGAAAAATCACAGGTTGATATTGTCTCAAGAAGATTATGTGGACAAGGTGTTGAAACGGTTCAATATGCAGGATGCTAAACCAGTAAGCACACCTTTGGCTGGACATTTTAAGTTGAGTAAAGAACAATGTCCTAATTCATATGATGAGGTAGAGTACATGAGTAAGGTTCCATATTCTTCCGCAGTAGGGAGTTTGATGTATGCAATGGTGTGTACTAGACCGGATATTGCCCAAGCAGTGGGAGTTGTAAGTAAGTATATGGCCAATCTAGGTAAGGAACATTGGAAAGCAGTTCAGTGGATCCTTAGATATCTGAGAGGAACCAGTAGTAGGCACTTGTGCTATGGAGGTTCAGATACTTCTCTACATGGCTATGTAGATTCAGATATGGCAGGTGATTTGGATGGCAGGAGGAGCACTACAGGTTATGTTTTCACTGTAGGTGGAACGGCAGTTAGCTGGATATCTAAGTTGTAAAAGGTTGTTGCCTTGTCAACTACAGAAGCAGAGTATATTGCAGCCATAGAAGCTAGCAAGGAAATGATATGGATGACACGGTTCATGGATGAGCTTGGTAGGGAGCATGAGAGTTGCAGACTGTATAGTGACAGTCAGAGTGCAATCCATTTGGCTAAGAATTCAGCCTTTCATTCAAGAACAAAGCACATACAGCTAAGGTATCACTTCATACGACAGGTATTGGAAGATGGCGAGTTGAAGCTGGAGAAGATCCATACAGATAGGAATCCTGCTGATATGTTAACCAAGCCAGTTACAAAGGAGAAGTTGAATCTTCATTCAACTTCTGTTGGTCTTCATGATTGAGTTGAAGATGGAGGAGCTAGAAGATGTTGCTGTACAGGTACTGGTGCAGCTGTTTATCTCCAAGTGGGAGATTGTTAGGGTGCAGAGCTAAAAACTTCACTAAGGAGCATTCATTATCAGGTTCGGGTCTACACAGACACTGGCGTCGGTCAGGAGCGACCGACGTCGGTTACAGGCAGTTGCAGAGATGCCGACGTCGACAGAAGGTCGGCCGACGACGGTCACAGACAAGCAGCAGGAACCGACGTCGGTTACCTGCGTGTCCAGAAAGCTATTTCCATGGACAGAAGCGAGTGTTTGCATGATAAGTTTGAGTTGAAGTCTCGAGCTTGCATCTCTATTATTGGCATTACTATTTTTAGAGCCCTTGTTCAAGTGGCTTAACTGCTTGTTGGTTGTACATGCTCAAGTCTCCTAATTCTATATGTAGAATTAGATCTTCTTAGCTTTGGTGTAGTTATTGTTGTAGAGAGTGAATTATTGTAATTCATTGTGTGAGAAGAACAGTACAGAATTGAATCAATCCAGGCTTGTTGGAGTTGATTGTTCTTGAGAGAGAGAGCTCTTGACGAATAGAGATCTATTGAGATATCTATACATCTAGGAGAGGTGTGGAAGAAAGAAGCTTTCTTCAATTGTATTCCTTTTGTAAAGAGTTTGTTAATACAAGTTTTCAGGGTGTTTTCTTGTATCTCTTGTTCTTGCTATTATCATTCTAATTACTTGTCAATCTGGTTTAATTCCGCATTTATTGCTGTCACAATTGTAATCTATTGTTGGTTTGATCCCCCAACAAAAAATGGGTTAGTGGGCATATGGTATCACACTAACCCCAAATACCTCACATTAGTGGGCACTACCTATAGAGCCAATAATCTATAAGATGGAATTAGATTCATCTAGTTTTCCCCTACATGTTGGCTTGTGTTTTATGTGGAAAGTTAGTACAATAGTGACCTATCTTATAAGTTGGAAAATCAATATCTTTTGATACTCCTTTATTAATTCATACCTACATATGTATTTTACCTATGACTGATATGGAAAAAAGGAAGCATTATTTAATTGCATGCTTGATATCAGCTTTTGATAAGTTACATTGGTATCTTTGGTATTTTTATAGGTGATGAATGAATGAGGGTTGATCTTATATTTATATCAATCCCTTCGAAGTAATAAATAAAATTAAAGAACTTAGGCTGACTATTAAGGTACATTTCATTTGAAAATTGGATGAATTGAGGGCACTGGATAATTACGTCTAGTCAGGACACTAATATCGATGCTATTATTTATCCTAGACATTAGTGTCTAGGGAGCAAGGAAATAGGTACAAGATCAAAAATTGTAGAGGTGGAAGATAAGTACATTTTAATCAATTTGGGTAAGAGAGAAAGTATATGTCATCAACATAAGATTGTTCGGACTAAGAGATAGGCCAAGGTGCACAAGATAAAGTAGATATGAGACTTGTAAAACTTGGAAAGGTCTATAACTGAGAGGAAAAACCAAGGTCTACATTTTCCAAGTGTACAAGGTCTAAATTTGTATTTAATTCTTTTTTTATATGATTTTTATTATTCATTTGACCTAATGCACACACATTTGAATACATTTTTATTTTTAAGGATTAAGTATGAGGGAGTTTTATACAAAAATATATATTTCTAATTTAATCATTAATAGATGTATGTATGTATGTATATATATATATATATATATATATATATATTATCAAAATAAATAACTAAAAAAAATGAACAACATTCATTTTATTTTTCAACATATATAAATTTAAATTATAAATTTACAATTCATGATTTAACTTTTTTAACTAAAGCAGACAAGGTATGTCTTCAGAAGAAAGAGGAATATTTGTTCCATATTCATATTTAAGATAAAAAAATTACATCTTGATATTTTATCTTTCAAAACTCAAATGGGAAAGAGAGGAAGTGAAAGAAGATGCATTCATTTCCACAAACCATTCATTTACTCACATAACTACTACTTCATATCTCATATTAAGAATATCAATGTATTTATTTATGCATATTATCAAGACCCTTTGTTTCATTTCTAATAGCCACAATAACACCTTAAAAATATATTTAATTTTAAAATGTAAATACTTTCTCATATAAGTAATTTTTGACTAATAATAAATTACATATATTTGAAAGGTAATTTGAAAAGAGAGATTATATATATATATATATATATATATATATATATATATATATATATATATATATATATATATATATATATATATATATTTTAATTCATTCTTTCAAATGTGATAATAAAATACTCCCTAAAAAATAAAAACCTCATGGCAACATGGGATAAGAACACTGTCTCACATACCACCCAATGACAAGAGTTCATAAAGAGATAAATAAAGCTACAAGTCATCAATTAAACATTATGTCACAATGGATAAGTATCACCATACAAAATAAGAGTCTTAAAAAGTCTTAAATTAATAAATGAAGGAAACTCAATGCCATAAATTTGAATTCCAAGTTGAAAGGAGAGAAACAAGCCTACATGCACAAATACAAACTTCAATAATACTCCAAGTTAGGCTAAAGGAAGATGTTTGACAACCCATCCTATAGAAAAAAATTACATATATTACTCACCAATTAAGGCTCATGCACTTATTACCCCAATACTAATATAAATATGCATGCCTCAACTCATATGCACCATTGAAAAGATCTTAAAAATAGGGCAAGTTATGGTTGTTAAATAACTAATTAAGAGAATGACCATAAATTCACAAAAACTAAAACATTAAGCATGATGAATTCACAAAGAATTATCTAAGGGGAATATTAGAGGAAACTTTATTTATTTATAACAATGATTCAAAAATGAACATATGGGATTCCAAAGCTAAATAATAGAATGCTTAAACATGCAATAATTTCCTCATTAGACCTCTCAAATTTTTCATTAGACCTCCAAAATGCCTCCTTATACCTCCCATATTATCCAATGGAGAGTGGATTTTAAAAATTAATAAAAGGTTACACTTCTGACAAATAAGTTTTTCCCCTAAGAAAAGAGAGGGATTGTTTGATAATATAAGAGAAAAATGATCTACTTGCTCTTTCCCCAAATACATGCACTTGTGCCAACCCCGAAATGGTGGCATAGCAATGCCCATAATTCCATAACCAAAATTATTTTAATATAAACAAGAGGAATACAAGAGGGAATAAAATCATGAAAAAATAAAAAATAAAATACCATAAAAGAAACTTCAAAATCTTATTCAAGCAATAGCCATAATGTATCGAGTAAGGAAAACTTATTCACAATTCCAAAAAGAGGTATCATTCAGGAAAAACCAACAGAATATAAATCATTTTAAATATGAAAATTGTAAACAAAAGGGATCATAACTCAATCCAAATCTTCAATTTAAATCTCTTTGCCAAAATCATTTCCCCAAGCATACCAACCCTCCAAAAATCTAAAATGCATAAACCCAAAAATGCCAAAATAAGGTCCTTAAAAGGAGAATACAATAAAAATATTCACCAATGGGAGGATGATAAGTGGCCATACTCATTATATGTATGAAACCACCCTCCATAAAATATATTAAAAATTTAATAAATACTCTTACATATCCACATGGATGTTTCTTATACACAAAATATCAAAAACAACTCATTTGTACAAATTACAAGATTTTTTGTGGAATGAAAATCTAGGTTATAAATGAGTCTTTTTTATGACCAAAAAGTGGTAAAATACCCTTATAACCCATCCCTACCTAATGGGTAAATGTACGTGTCCAAAAGGGACTTGTAAGACAAGTTTTCTCTGTCAAACCCTCAACATAAAAAGTGGTTGAAGTGATAATTTCAGGATTGAACTCAAGGGATGGGTTTGTGGGTCAACACAACCCCACATTTAGGTTATTTAACCTCATTTAGGTTTAATATAGGTTTATCATAATTAGTTTATAAAAAGTATTTAAGCAAATACACCACAATTCAAAAATAATAAATAGTAAAAAATAAAATAACATAAAATAATATAATTAACAATTGTAAAGAATGAAGAGTATAGGATAAAGTTTTAGGAGGGTTTTTAGGTGTACATATGACTTGTAAAGACGTGTATGATTCAATTTTATTCACGAATTTATCCCCATGTAACATGCACACTTAATGCAAATATCAAATGTCCTAACCCATAAGATGAAACTCCAAAATATAGGCAATACAAGATTTCAATCCACATAACATATCCAATTTATCAAATACCAATGGTAATACACTAATACCACTCATTTAAACAAATTCATAATTCAAATACATGTTAAAGAACAAGATATCAACTAGTAAGGAATCAATATAAATCATAATGAATAACCAAATGACATAAGTAAATGATATAATAGTGCATAGAGTAATTATCTAATATATGTATATAATTATGTTAGAGAATTGTTAATGATGTCATGGAGGTATCCTGGTGAGTGGATGATGTGCTTTGATAGCATAAGTAACAATGACAAAGTGTGAAATGTGCTTGACAAAGCCTGCTTGAAGTTGGCTTGGTTGATCTTAACTTTTGACATGGTTAGAGATGGTCACGGATGATTATGGTGATTTGAGCATGTGCAAGAGGCCCTATAAGATGTTTTATATTATTTGAGTGTTTGTGTGTATAAGTGGATTTCATCTGGTTGATCATTATTTTTTTCTAGACATTTTTGGTTTAGTAGCAAAAAATCTGAGTAGGTAGTTTGCTGATGTTACCTTTGCCACGTGTGGATGAATCAAGGGGAGTTGGTCATATGGTTATGATAAAAATTTTCCCTAGTTATTATGTGATAAATATTAGGTCATGTGTATAATTTCAATCAAATATATGTGGGTGAAAAATTGGGCTCCTAGGCATTTTGATAGTGTTTTCCCATACTTAGCCAAATTTGCATGAGGCAAAAAAGAGTCGAGTAAGCAGTTTTGTGATGGAATATCTCACACGTGTGGATGTTTTAGGAGAAGTTGATAATATTTGTTTGTTAATTTTTTTTCTTATTTTATTTTTTCTAAATTTTAGATCATGTGTTGAAGTGAGTCAAAAGATATGCATTTGCAAAGTTGGCCTTCTAGGCAATTATTGATAAATTTGGGTCTGTAAACAAATAAATCCAAGGAGGCATTTTAATGTCATTATATCTCGCATGTGTGAGGATTATAATATAATATTGACATATGGTTAGATTATCCTATGTGAGGATATAATTTTTTCTATTTTTGAGAACATATGTTTGGGCGAAGCAAAAGATATGGAGGTGAAAAGTTGGCCTTCCATGCAGATGAGCAATGGTCCCCATACTTAGTCATTTTTGCACAATGTTAAAGATTAGGACCAAATGGAGATATAATGGATCACATAAAATCATAAAATGAATATATATGGTGTGAATCAATTCAAAGAGTTCAAATCATTTGTTGGTTAATAGAGTTAAAGATCAAGACCAAATAAAGATCCAATGGTGCATGGGTGATCATACAGATCATGATCTAATAGTGCATATTGAGTGAGATGGTAAAAAGTGTTCAAGGTTTAACATTGAAAAAAGGTATAGGATAAGGATATAATAGTGATTAGGTGTTCATACATATTTATCAAATGGTGCACACTGCATGATAAAGACCTGGCTGATCTGTAGAAATCGATGGTGCATGTTGAGTCAAGATTACAAGATTGCATGAGTTGGTCAACGTGTTCAAGGTTTAAAATTTGGGTATTGGTGCCTATGTGTAAAATTTAGGATAATATCAATGGTGTGATATTTATCTAAATATGATAGGACATGATATGCAATATTTTTATTCAAAGTTTAACTCTGACCATTTGTATTTGAATATTTGAATTTGCAAAGGAAAAACCATTGTCTAGTTTTTGAGCCATATCTTTCTATCTAAGATGAATTTGAACATGCAGTAAAAATAAAATTTATAGAGGAATACAAGGACCATATATAAATATGTATTTTAAGATCTGAAAGTGTGTATAGATAAATATATTGAGATCCAAATTTGATTGTGTGTTCTTACATGTTATGTAAGTAACTTGAGAAGGGTAATTGAGCTTGTTTTAATGTTGTTTCGATGTTTAAAGATAAATTATCTATTGGATCATGTTTTAGACTCCATGAGTATTATTTTTATGATTTTTTTAGGTTTGATCAATTGTATTTATTATAAATAAAGGTTTAAAACATGACTGTATATTCATTCATGGTGACTGTATGCAAATAATGTTGTTTGATTGATTTGGGCTTAAGGAAAAGGGTATTGTGATGGATGTTAGCACTTAAGGATGAATATAGATAATTTGGAATGGGTTAATGAATTTTTAAATTATTCTTATGTTCTTAATTTTCTCAGAGAAGTGTCAAATATCTAAATGGGTCTCCATAGGACCTAAAAGTGACTTAGGCCTATTTGAAAGTGGATTATGCTTACGTGTGATCCATGTGAGATGCCGTAAGGGTAAAGGCATGTTTTGTGGCCAAAATGGAAAGATTAAGATCTTCTTAATTCATGATTTCTCTATAAATTATGGAATCAAATGAGATGGTTTTTGGGCTTATAGGTGAGGAGTGTAGAACACTTGTGAGAGAGACTTATGCAAGGTGGATGTGAGAGTTGTGAAGTAAAGGAGGGGTAGAATGCCTACTTGATGAATTGATGAGTAGATTAGATTTATTACTATGTGTATGACCTTTAAGTCATAATTTTTATGTTAAAAAAGTGATCTTGTATTTTGAGGATATGAAAAGAGGTTTGAGTGTGCATATGAGGACAATTTGAGTGAAGGAGAGAGATTGTGGCATGCCTATGTGAGAGCCCTATTTGAGATAGAAAGAGAGTTTGTGTAGGGGTTAGATAAAAAATAGATCCATCATTAAGTGTTTAATACATCATTTATATGGTGGAGGTATTCAAAATAGGGTCTAAAGGAATTGATCTTCCTTAGGGGCAGTTGCTCTTTGTGAAATAAGTGTTTCACTAAATACCTTTGGTCAAGAGGACATGATCAAGGTTTGCTGGTATAAAGGAGTTGATTAGTCTCTTGTTTGTAATTTATTATAGGATATTATTCCATTTGTGTTTTAGTTTGAGAGTGGGTTTTATTCTCCATGAGGGTTTCCCATAGGAACTATGTGTTATGTGTTTGATCTTGCGAATGCATTGAATGAATGAGAACTCTTGTTAATGTTACTTGATCAAGTTGATATATGTTGATTTTTTATTAGTTTTAAAGGGAATAAAATTGAAATTTAAATATCTGGGCTCACTTAATCACCCCATCTTAGTGATTTTACCTCTAATAATTAGTATCAAAGTAGGTCCTTTGGTAAAGGCTTAACAAATTGAAGGTGATCCAAGGTACAATATGGGTAGTCATAACAAATGTTTCTCTTCTAAGCAAGCATCGATGTTCAATGGATCCAATTATTCTTTCTAGAGTGTAAGGATGAGTAAATACATTATGTCTCTAGGGTTTTATGTATGGAATTTTTTGTGGATGGTTATGCTTCTCCTATTACACCTCCATCTAATGTTGCAAACAAGAAGTTGTTTGAGAATAATTCTAAGGCAATGAATGCTATCACTTATGGTCTTATAGAGATTGAATACAACAAGGTAATACATTGTAAATATGCTAAAGAGATATGGGAAAAAATGTAGATCATTTATGAAGGAGATTCAAAGGTTAAGCTTACTAAGTTGCAAACTCATAGAAGGCAATTTGAAAGTCTCAAGATGAAGGATGAAGATTTTGTGTCATCATTTATGTAGAGAGTTGATGAGATTGTGAACATCATCAGAGGTATTGGAAAGAACCTTGAAGAGGCTACTATAGTTTAAAAGGTATTAAGGTCTCTATCCCTAAAGTTTGATCCAAAGGTATATGCTATAGAAAAAATTCATGATCTTACTCAATTGAAGATGGATCAATTGCATGACAACCTTACTGCCTATGAGATGAGAAAGAATGATAATACACCACCAAAGAAGGAAGAAACATTTAAGACAGAGATGAAGCCAAATAATAAGTTCCAAGGTAAGAAACCCAAAGAGGATGACATTTATAATATAGATGAGGATGAACTAATTGATTTTATTTCAAGGAAATTGAGAATAGGTTTAGGTAACTATAAAGGTAAAATATCCCTTAAATGCCTCAATTGTGGTGAGATAGGACATTTTGCTAATAAGTTCCCTCATAAGTATAAGAAGGATGATGATGAAGAGTATGATCAAGGTAATGATGATGGTAAGAGATCATTTAGGTCTAATAAAAGAAAAAAAAGATCCAAAAGGTTTGACAATAAGAAGTACTTTAAGGACAAGAAGAGTCTCTACACCAAAGAAGATGGCAACTCATTACATGAGAGTGAAGTTAGTGACTCAAAGTATGATCATGAAGATGATGGTCCTACTAAAGATGAATCTTTGTTCATGGTTGAGGAAGGGATTTTATCATATAAAAAGGAGTCTACTTGTAGTGATTTAGATGATGATAAAAAAAAGGTAGACTATGAGACTACTTTTATAAATGCTCTTGAAGAACTGAAGATTGAAAAGAAGATTAACACGAAGATGAAGTCTCAACTCAAAGACTATGAGGAACAATTTAGTATTTTTAAAGTAAGAATGAATGAATATGCCAAAGATCATGAATATATGGTCAAACATCTTAGTTGTCAATCGAAAATCATGTCTTCAAGCCTGAAATATAAAGAAGATGATTGCTCAAGGTATGATTTTGAAATTTTATCTTTGAAAGATGAGTTAGAGAAGTCTCAAGCAAGGTGAAATCATTTTTCAAAATTAATAAGAGTTCTAATGATTGGGTTTTTATGAAGAGCCAAAATTTACTTCTCAAGTTGACATGAATGTCAATAAGATCTAGGTGGATCAGCCTTTAAAGATAGATCATCAGACAAGGAATGAAGGTGCTATCAAAATAAAGACAAATTAGATTAGATAACCAAATGCCATGAAGTATGAAAATTTTAATGGTTACTACTATACTTATAATCAGTTTGGGCATAGAGCTAGAGAATGTAGAAAACCCGTTAAAAATGAGTTTGCATGGGACTATGATGGGGGTCATCAGTTAAAATGAGTAAGAAAGGTTAAGTGCTTAAATTATTTTTATGAAAAACACTTTTCTAAGCATTGTCCAAATAAGAAAACGTAAGGTAAGTCTTTTTTAAAAAGATTAGTTTGTTTCAGTTGTCATGACATTGGACACATTGATAGTATTTATCTAAACAAGGTAAGACAAGCTGAGTTTCCATCAAGGAATATGGTTTGATACAACTATGAACAAAGAGGTCACATTGCTAGATTTTGTAAGCAAAGTCCATTAAGTTAGTATCGATTTGATCAGTCTCCTAGAGTGTAAGATAGAAGGCAAGTAAACTCATGGAGACCAAAGGTGGTAAGTAGGAATTATGATGAGTCTACAGGTCCAAGTAATTTGTTTGTTATAATGGAGAATTATATAGAAGGAGAAGAGTTCCAAGGGTTCTCATTATTTGCTCATGTTGAGAATGAAGAGACCAATCTTAAGGAGAAGACCAAGGTGCTGGTTGAGGCTAGTTCTGAGGTAAGTATGGATCCAAGTGAACTTTATACTATTATTGAGCAAGTTTTATTCAAAGAATATCAATTGTTTGTGCCTAGTGATGAGGTTCTAAGCTACAAGTTTGATTATTCAAATGAAAAGGTATATCAATATTCCATACTTTCTCCATGTATTATAAATTATATCTTAGAATATAAGGAGAGTGATATAGAAAAAGAACTAGTTGTCATATTTCAGACTAAGAAGAAGAAGACTAAGAAGTCTTATAGCTATAAGAGGATCCTAATGGTTACTGAGGAAATGTGAGCCACTCATAGATTCAATTTGTTTTAGAGAATTATGGTGTAAAGTATGTCTCTGTCTATACTTCTTAAGAGACTTCGTTTAGTGGAAAATCAAGTGTTGTGATTTCTTTAAAAGGTCCTAGAAGGCTAGAGATGATTTTTTTAGTTAGAGCAGGGATGTCCAAGTGGAAGAGATGTTGTGGTGATGTTAGAGTGATGCCATAGCTATATTTTTTTAGTCCATAGGGTTAAATTGAAAGTGGTTTTGTGGTCTGAAGGGTTGTTGAAGTCAAATTGGATATTTTTGTTTGCTCTTACATTTCCCAATTTGTGCTTAAGAGTATACAAGTCCTAAAATGGATTATAGAATGTATGGGTTAATAAAGATGTGGAAGATTAAAAATTGGTCTATAAGTGTGTAATGGTTGTCTCCAAGTGTTCAATAAGTTTTAGAGATGGGCATCGACTAGAAGGTGGTTTATTGACTTTGCTTGTTTTGAGTTTATATGGTTTTGGGCTTTGCTAGAAAAGTAGTCTACCTTATGAATTGAGATTTGAGGATTATTAATTTGTTTAATGGGCAAAATTGGTTGTAAAATAAATATTCATATATATTTTAATGTTTGTGGTTTTCAAGTTATTCAAGTTTTTGTCAAGTTGGAGGCCTAATTGGGTAGTTGGTTTGTGAAGGAAGTATATTACAAAAGATGATCTATTTCTTGAAAATTTATGTGACTAAGGGGTCATATGAGAGTGATCTATATTTGAAGTTTTAGGTCTTTATTTTATGTATACTAAAATTTTTGGGCTTTGTAAGTTCCAAATAGGGCTACAAGGAGACTAGACATGCCTAGTGTGAAGAAAAGTGATTTTTGTTTAGTTTCTTCAAAATAACAAGGCATGATTATTTCAAGGTGATGTATTAGATTGGATTATTTCATATTTAATATTTAGTAAGTGTCATGAAGTTATTTTGGTGGTCCTTGAGATGGTTTGATAGAGAAGGCTAGTAAGCCTATATGACGGTTGTTTATAGTGTATGGAGATCTGAAGATGATCAAATGGTGAAATGGCTCAAAAATCTTAGGGGGAATCCCTATAAGATGTTTATTTGTAAGTTACATCATATTTTAGTTCTTTTTTGTGTTATTTATTCATTTGTTTCATTGCTTGTTTGAAGAAAGTGTTGGCATGGAGCAAGAGGAAGGTGTCAAGGCAAGAAGAGGTAGGCTCAAGGTAAGGGGGATTTTGTATCATCTTTATAAGATGGTACTTTCCTATTGATATTATTTTTAGGTCCTAAATATCAGTTAGTTCCCACTCTAACATTGTGTCAAAGGGGGAGAAATTTCCTATTATGGAGTGCTTGAAGAGAGAGAAGTTGAGCTGAATGATGTTTGTTGATAGTAATGATGAAGGAGGAGATTGTTGGAGAATTTTCAATGATGCCATCGATGTGTTTTGGTGAGTGGATTATGTTCTTTGATATCCTAAGTAAAAATTACAAATTGTGCAATGTGATTGATAAAGTGTGCTTGAAGTTGGCTTGGTTGATCTTCAATTTTGACATGGTTAGAGATGGTCAGGGATAAGTATGGTGATTTGAGCATGTGAAAGGGTCCCTATAATATGTTTTTTATGATTTGATTGATTTTTTGAATAATTTTATTTAATTTGGTTGATCATTGTTTTCATCTAGACATTTTTGGTCTAGTGGTATAAAATTTGAGTAGGTAGTTTGTTGATGTCACTATTGCCACATGTGGATGAATCAAGGGGAGTTGGTCATATGATTGTGATCAAATTTATCCCTAGTTTTTATGATATAAATATAAATTCATGAATATAATAATATTCAAATATATGTGGGTGCAAATTTGGGCTCTCAAGAATTTTGATAGTGTTTTCCCATACTTAGCCAAATTTGCATGAGGCAAGAAAGAGTTGAGTAAGCAATTGTGATGGCATATATCACACATGTAGATTTTTTAGGAGAATTTGATCATATGGTTTTGTTAATTTTTGTGACTATTTTATTTTCACTAAATTTAAGATCATGCACTGAAGCACATCAAAAGATATGCATGTGCAAAGTTGGCCTTCCAGGTAATTCTTGACATAGTTGGCTCTGTGAATAGATAAATCTAAGAAGGCATTTTAATGTCATTATATCTCACATGTGTGAGGATTATAGGATAATATTTAAACACATTTATATTATCCTATGTTAGGATATCATTTGGTCCAAATTTGAGAACATACGCTTGATTGAAGCAAAAGATATGGAGGTGAAAAGTTGGCCTTCCATGTAGATGAGTAATGGTCCCCATACTTAGTCATTTTCTCACAATGTTAAAGATCAAGACTAGATGGATATATAATGGATCATAGGTGATCATAAAGTGAAGATATAAAGTGTGCATAATTTAAATAGTTCAAATCATTTTTTGGTTAACTGTGTTAAAGATCAGAACCAAATAAAGATCTAATGATGCATGAGCAATTGTACAAATCATGATCTAATGGTGTGTATTGAGCGAGATGGTAAGAAGTGTTTGAGGTTTTATTATAATAAAAGGTATATGATAAGGATATAGTGTATATTGTGTGTTCATACAGATTTATTGAACCATGCGTGCTGCATGATAAAGACCTGGATGATTCGTAAAAATTAATAGTGTGCATTGAGTCAAGATTACAAGATTGCATGAGATAAGGTCAACATGTTCAAGGTTTAGCATTTGGGAATTGGTTCCTATGTGTCAAAATTAGAATAATATCTAAGGTGTGAGATTTATATAAATATGAGAGAACATGAGATGTGAGCTTTGTGTTCAAATTTTAACTATGACCATTTGTATTTGAATATTTGAATTTACAAAGGAAAAACTAGTGTCTAGTTTTTGAGCCATATATTTTGATCCAAGATGAATTTGAACATGAAGTAAAAGTAAAGTTCTATATGAATCCAAGGAACATCTGAAAATATGTATTTAAATATCTAAAAGTGTGTATGTATAAAGATATTGAGTTTTAAAGTTGACTATGTTTTCGTACATGTTTTGCAAGTAACTTGAGAAGGGTAATTGAGCTAGTTTTGATGTAGTTTCAATGTTCAAGGATGAATTTGATATTAGGTCATGTTTTAGACTCCATGATTATTATTCATGTTATTATTGGATATTTTATCAATTGTATCTAGTATGAACAAATTTTTATAAGGTGATTGTATATTCATTCATGGTGACTGTATGCACAAAATGTTGTTTAAGCAATTTGGGCTTAAGTAGAAGGGTGTAATAGGAAATATAAGGTGTGAATTATTTTTGAAAAAATATATAAATATTATGTATATTTAATCTACTTATGAGGGTTAAGGTAAAACCTTGAGTGGCATTCATCATGTTATTTTCTTTTTTTATAATTTATGGTAAAAATTATAAGTTTGATCTCTGAAAATGATAGATTGTCACCTAAAAACTACAAAGAATGGAGTAGAAACATGGAGAACACACTCATTTTTAAATATTTATGGGAAATAATAGATAAAAAGACCACACCACTAACTAAAGCTAAAAAATCTGTTGAGTACCATAAACATGATACACATACACTCACACTGTTAAAAATATCATGTACTGAATAGACTATCATTCATATAGAGGCAATTAAAACTGGTGCATGGAAAGCCTAGAAAGCATTAAAAGATATATATGAAAAATAACCTACCTATACTAATATTGATCTCTTAATGCAAATTATTAATAATAAGCTTAGCATTGATGAAGATGTATCTCAATATCTCATCGCATGAAAACATTGAAATAAGAATACTACATAATTGGTGGAAAAATAAAATATGAAATGGTGATTTCTATCACAGTAAATAGTCTTAGTTATACATAAATCAATTATTTTTGAAATGCTACAACTTAGTGATAAGCTTAATGGTGCTACATTTGACTCTATTTGTGAGTTGTTGACTCAGCATGAGCGATAATTTGTAAATAAGAAGAGTACACCTATTAAATAGGTTAACTATACAAAGAATAAGTCCCATCATAGAAATCATCACCATGTACAACTATAGTTTAATAATAATTATTTGAGACACTCTCTGAATCATTCTCTTAGAGACTCTCCACACCATTCTAGATGGTCTCCATAACACTCTTTAGGATATTCAAAATGCAAACATCACCCTAATCATTCTTATCACTCATATGGTTCTTCTAGTGATTCATCTTATTTTGGATCTTGTCTTCACAAGAAAGATCCAAAATATTTCAAATGTGGTGGTATTATACATCTTGATGATGTATGTCCTTTTTGACAACCCTACTCTCAACATAAAAAGAAAGTTAAGGAAAATTATGTGGATCATTCTAGCAATTTATCTTCTAGTTACTCCATCTATTTTGGTTATTATGAAAATTCCTCTGATTAGGAGGTTCCCTATATGGTTGAGGTCTATGGTTCTGATAGACTTGAAAACTTGTTTTGAGTGATCAATGATTCACCCATCTTATGGAAGCTACTAGGCTCAAGATCAAGATCTATTGTATTAGCATTTTTTGGCTTGTTTCTTACTTTTAGTTCTATTTTTGGATTTTTGTGTATGATATTCATGACATGGATTAGGCCCAATTAATTGATTTTGTTTATCTAATTGCACAAATTCTCACCTCTTTCCTGGTAGGGGATAAGATATAATATTTGGTTCATCTTCGATCAATCATTAATAATAATATAAGTTGACAAGGGTTTTAGCACCTTCATTTTTGAATAAAGGTTTATAGAATTTTTTGGATATTAGGGATATGTGTTATACATAGTACATGTTAGTCATTTTAATGTGATTCTAGGTGGAGCCTTTTGTGGATCGATGTAGTTGGACAGGCCTTGATCATGTTATACTATAATACTATATGATGATCATAGGGGATGAGTAGGCCTTGATCATATTCATCAATGTTTTATGCCATGACTCACATGGTGTACTTTTGTATGGAACAAGATCATTTTTGTTCAGTACCAGGATGTACAGTATCCTAGTTGTAGTTGCTTCAAAGTTTCTTTGATGACTTTAGAGTCATTGTTCTTGTGTTTTCATTATATACCCCTTTGTATCAAGGGAGAGTTTTTTGGGTCATTTTATGATCCAAATATTTTATTTTTTTTATTTAATTATTTTGCTATATTAGTTGTCAGGTTGGTTTTAACTCATTAGTTGGTTTATTTGTAACCAACTTGAGTAAGCTTTTTAAAATCTTGAGAATGTACAAAAATAACTATAATTTAAATATTGAATATATTGTTATGATTATTCCTCCCATCCCAAGCCTAAATAAATGATACCAATCTTGGGTTTCATTATACCAAAATTAAGGCTCCACTATTGTAGCCAAAGTCCTACCCCTTCCAAAATCTAAGGATGAGTGTCTAGAATAGAAATTTTTGTATCCAAATTAGGAAAAATAATCATAAAGAATCCTTTTAGTAAAAAATCCAATTTTAATCCATCCCCACATTATTTATTTTCCTAATATTACACCACCTTGATTTTTATCCATTTTTACATATAATTTCCCAATAAGTCATTTCTCTTCCAAAAACTTAATATCTGAATCAAAAGAGGGGAAATATTAAACCATTTATTTAGGGCATGGATCTAATATTTATTCAAGATGATCCTTCAAAACTTCCCTCATCACATTGACCAAACCCCTTCCCTAGAGGAAAATGATTCACACTTGTGGCCACTTCAATTCAAATAGACCCTTGATGCTATTCATTAGTTGAAACCACTCTTGAAAAAAAATATTCCTCATTTGTCTTTTCCTTATCTCTACCCATTTGTTTGTCCCTGTTCTTCAATTCCCATTTGACTTCTTCTCTAGCCAAGAGGTAATTTTAATGTCAAATTCTACCTCTTCCCAATCCTTTCATTCTCTTATTTCTAACTCCAATAGTGCAAAATGAATCTCATTATGTATATCTATTGAATTCCCTTATTCCTCTTTCATAAAATCCTACTTTGTGCCTTCTCTACCCAAAAAAGAAAACCTCCAACCATCATGACTATCACCAATAATATAATTCTTCCTAAAAAAACTCTTAATTATTATATTTTATATAAAAATGCATAATAATTAATACGAATAAATGGTTAAAACAAAAAATTAAAGGATATATAGTTTTTTAGTTTCAATTATCTTTAAATATGGTGGAAAGTACATAGTACAACACTATAAACCCAAGTGACAACTAGAAACAATATAATAGTAAATAAGAATCATGTATAAGTACCACAATAAATTAATTTATTTAGCATAGGAAGATGGTATTTTTCACACCAATGAAACAAAAGCTCCAACTAAATGGAAACAAAACTTACATTCACATTCAAAATTTAATATTTTAATCCATGGATAACCATTACTTAATTGATAAATATAACAAGTTGTTTTATTTAATGCATGTCACTTACTAAGAATTTTTAAAAAAAGACTATCTTTAGTATTGAAACATGTGTGAGGTGATCAAATGAACAAGAGCTACTATGGAATCCAAGTGTCAAGGAACACAAAGAAACACATCTTCTATAGTTGATAAAGACATGTTTCATGTAGCTCATAAATCACTCCTCAATCCACCATAAATATGTGCATGATCTATAATAGACATTAAAAAGCATCCATATCACCAAGTTAGTTCTCTAGCACACACATTAATGCAACATACTAATTCAAGCACAAGTAGTTTCTCACTGAATCATCATAGATTAAATCTAAATAAAATGGAGGTATGGAAAACAAATCAACTAGCATAGTAAAATGATTTCTCTGTAAATAAATGAATTGGATACACTTTCTTGCAACCTAAAAAATTTCTTGAAATAAATGTGATCAAAGAAAGAAAAAACCAACATTTATATACTAGGCAAAACATAAAGCACATAATTTTAGATACATGCACATTTTATTCAAATTGAATATGCTCTCTACAACATTTTTACACCAAAGACATTTAAATATAAATTAACCTTATTCCTAGAAATTAAAAGAAGAAACCAAGTAAACAAAATGCTTTTCAAGTTTTTGGTTCAAACTAAGAGGTCAGTGTTCATAGTGGAAAACAAATAAACAATCCTACCAAATTGATTTTACTTCATACATAATAAAATAAATCTTATCTCCTAAATTGTAATTTTTTTAGGGAGAGATAATGAAAGAAACAAAATAAAAAAATAGATTTATTTAAAAATGAACCAACAATTTTATTTCATAAGAAATAGAATAAAATAGTGATGGAAAATATGTTCACCTAAAATGCAATATGCATTTGGCACATCTTCAACTACATGCCAAACTTGCTCTCATAGATTGAAACTAAATTGGTTTTATTACACACAAATCAATGTAGAATGTTATTTTAGGAAAATACGGTATTCAACCAAGTTGTAAATAAATGATCTTAATATGAACAACCAGACCTTCATTATAATAAAAAAACAATCCTTCATTTAACAATACAAATAAAAAAAGGATTCTCTTGAAATCCTCTAAGGTCTTCATAATCAAGAAGAGAATCAACACACACACACACACACACACACACATCAAAAAATAAAATTAAAAAACAAAGCAATTTCACAATGAAAACTATATGTATCTTTTCTAAATAAATAAGGCTTTAAAGGGGATTATGTCAATTGGAAAAAATATTCCAAGTTCTAGTTGTCAAAAGGATTCTCTTTAAATCCTCCAAGGTCTTCATCATCAAGAAGAAAATTGGAATTCTTATAAACTTAATTTTGAATAAGTAAATGTAAAATGCACACTAAAATGCCTCTTTCCAAAAAACATTTATGTTCGTGTATGTGTGTGTGTGTATGTTATATTTTATGAAATCTTGGTTAAAATGTAATAATTCATATATATATATATATATATATATATATATATATATATATATATATATATATATGAATTATTACATTTTAACCAAGATTTCATAAAATATTTACATGATTAAATTGAAAATTATGCACTTTAGAAATTTACATAAAATATAACCATAAAATCATTATTCTATAATTATTTTTAAAGATAATAATCATCCATGTAAAAATATATTTAAAAAAAATGTGTAAAAAGCATCCATACCATTATAAAACTTATAAGATAAACAACATTGAAAAAAGATAAAACAAGTGCACATCATAAAATTAAAAGCATAGAGATTTTGAAAAGGCTACCTAAAGAAATAGGTAAAGAGATTTTATGAATGGTTTCATAATTATCTTATTACAAACTTAACATTATTTTTAAAGATGGAAAATTGTAAAAAAAGGAAATTTTGAACTTATTAATGGTGATGAGCACAGACTAATTGTGATGACAACCTTTATGACACTGCTATGCTCCTTTTAGCTTCAAAATGAATGACAACATAGATCTCCATGAATTTATTAATGTATATGAATTTGACATATTTATTGGTGGGAAAAGAAACAAAATGATATGTAGGTGGATGTGGTTGATAGTTGTACAACTTTAGGTCATGTAGTGTTCACAAGGTAGGTATTAAAAGCAAATCTACCTTGCTTGATTGACATCTAAATTAAATTATATTTTCATTCAATATCACCTTCATTATATATGTAATATGATAATTCAATAAAATTATATGAAAATTCAAACAACAAGACACTATTCTAGTCAAAAGAATTCTCCCATAAAATTGAGCCCGCTACTCACAACATTTTCCCACCCAAGGCATTCAAACCAACATTAAACTTTTTCTCAAAAATTAAAAGCATAAAGAAAAATAATAAAATGATTTTCATACTCATAAATCAAGTCATAAAATAAATATTTTAAAACATAATATAAAAAGAGAGAGACATGGAAAATAAGCCAACTACTTAAAAAAAATGATTTCCTTGCACTCTAATGGTTTTTTCTTCATGTGGAGCCAATTGAAGAAAAGAAACAAACATACATATCTATATCATAAAAATAAACTAAAAAACACTAAAAAAAATACATGTTATTTACATTAAAATAAATAACAAATAACCATCATGGAAAATATGATTACCTACACAAGAAGGTGATTTTCACACACTCTCAACATGATACCAAACCTACTCTCAAAGATTATGACCTCATATAAAAAATAAGTTTTTTAATATAGGCCTAATTTGTCATTCATTTTCATTGATAATGCATTAGGGGAACCTCTAAATCCATATGTACACATTAAAATCTATGGAAAAAATAGCAATAACACTCAACATAGCAACATAAATATTTGTTAGTGCATCAACATTAATAATATCTCTAGTGGAAGCCACATCAATAACAACCATACTTGACACTACCATGTGGTCACACCAATGAATGAAACACACCATAATTTGGAGAAATAAATTTCATTCATCTTATATAAGAGTATATGAACCATCAATTGAGCACAACAAGAAAGACTCAGTCGAGTAAGTGCATGTTTATCGATGTAATAAATATACAAACATAAGCCCTACTAATTGTCTACTAAAATCAACTAAAATAGTAACCTTATGACACAAAATCTATATATATTGTTTTTACATGTATGCATAAATCACATGAACTTATAATTTTTGGGTATATATAATTTTGGATATTATTTAAGTTATAAACACACCATGTGAATTTAAAATGAAATAACATAAATACAATATCACATATTATATTTGTGAGAGGATATGATAAGGAGAAAAACAAGTAGATGAATGTTATTGATAGTATGTTTTGATGTGGGTTTTATGCACACTAAGGGTTTTATGCACACTAAGTTCCTTAACATTTTAATATCAATTAAAGATTCACTCTAAGTCATGAGTTATAATTATTAGTTTTAAAATAACCACGTGGTGGAATATCGATGAGTGAATTGGTTATTAAGTGAAGATGGTTTGAATATGATGGATGTGTGATTTCTACTTAAATTGGATGGATGGATGTAATATAAGGTGAATCTATCAAAAAAGGGGTAAAAAAAGGGAAGGGCAAGGCATAAAAAAGGGGTTTTATGACTCAATGAAGGATTAAACCCTTCCAAGTAACCTATTTTTATCCTAGGTAGGGCAAATTCCAAGAACTAATATCTGATGCAAATTGATGTTAACACAATACACAAAAAGACGCATATAATTTCCAAAGGAAACAATTACAACATACTCATTGAATACAATCAAAGATATGGTTACAACTAGATTGCATATCATATCCCATGTCTCTAACTAGTAATATGTATGATTTATAATTAATGAGCACTCAAATTAACAATTCATCTAATTTAAATAATTGGAAACAAAAATTCACACAACCTATTCTATATTATATAAACTTAATGATAAAATTCCTCATGAGGGACAAAAAATAGAAGAGACAACACTTTAACACAAACTGCATAACAATAAAAGTTTTTCCTTGCTTTTATTAATTGCAAACATTTTCCTCCCTTAATAATGAGGGATAATTGTGTACTTATAGCTTAGAATGGGGATGCCTCATCCTATAAGCTTAGTCTAATTTTATAGTGTCTAAATTAGGAATGTGTGTTAAAAGGCATACAAGTTGTACATGACTATAATATATTAAATAGAATCTTAACTTAGACTCAAAATCTCTTTCATACAAAATAAGTCATAACTAATTATAAAATAGATCAAGACTTACACAAAGTATTGGTTAGAACAACCAGTGTAACTTAAATTAAAGAACTAAGGTTGCATCATGTCATATCCTACTAAAATAAAATGTGAAGCCTTTGTTACTAGAGTTTGAGCTAAGGTGGCAGCTTTCATCAAAGGTGGAAGTGGAGGAACAATAGTTTTCAAGGTAAAAAACACTTGCCCTATCTAAGTATATACTATAACATATCGAGGGAACATAAACATAGTTGTCAAATGTTGATCTTGAAATGATGATGCTTTCATTGAAGTGGTAAATTTACATTATTTTTATAACTTCTTGTATTCACCCATCATTGCTATAAAATTGAGCTCAATAGTCTAAAAATCAATTATGGACTTTCTGAATAATACTGTAATTTTGCACATCTACTTATTATATATGGACATAGAAGATCTAAAATAATAATTCAATGTCTTAGTCTAAGACATCTTATCTCTAACAAATGTAATTAAATGCACTTTTTCATTACTTTTATAAGTAGTGCTATCTACTTTTGTTTTAAATCTATTAGTTGCAATATGAAATAATATTTCAAAAAAGTGTTTGGAAACTATTTGGTCCAATGGTGCATTCACACCTATAATCCTTATATCTTTGATAATTTGAATATTCCTTTTTTCTTGGTTTACAAATTTTTGAACCAAACCTTACATTTCTTGATGTCAATTTAATAAATAATCCCACTAGGTACTTACATGATTCTGAGGCAAAGTCGCATCATGTGCTAATAGAAAATTTAAGTGTTGATATGCCTTTTTTTAAGTTTATTTGCCTATGAAGCTTAATTTGTCATCCCAAACTTTCATGGACTCATAAAAACTAACTGAATTTACCCATTATGATTGAGAAAGTGCTCTTGTTTATCTTATGAAGCATAATATGTTGTACAGAGTTCTAGTAGAGATCTGTAAAATATTGATTATATACATTTTAACCTCTCTTATTAGATTGTTGCAATCTTGATAGCATTTGATTTATTAATTTTTCAATTAAATATACCATGGTGATAGGATCTTCTTCAAAATCATCCATGTCTCCATGTTTTGACTTTTGTTTCTTGGTCAATGAGAATAATTCCTTCTAGTTTTCAAGTTAAACAGGCTTACCCTCAACCATCATTATCTTCCTTCTCACTCTTTTAAATGTTTCAATAGTTATATAAAAATACATATAAACTTTCATTTTTAGTGATAACTAAGTCCTACCTTGTTGTCTCTTCTTCTTCATATTTTTTTATCCATGCAAAGAGTTCCATTAAGGTTTAATTAGTCGCTTGGGCTAGAGAGAAAGTAAGGGTTGAAGTGTTTCCTAGGGTTTGCATTAATATTTAATATATAATGGTAGCCATAGTGGATAAATTTGAGGATGAAATGGGTTTAGGAAAATTAGGTAAACCCTTTTTCCAATATATACTCTTTATTTATGGAGGAGTCTTAATGGTTTACATTGTTAGGTTTAGGAAATTATAAACAAAAAACTATTGGAGATTGCATTTGAGTGTCATGTGTATGGGCATCTCCAACTAAGTAGAATTTATTATTTACACTGGTTGGATAGTAAAAATAAATGGGGATACCAAGTATTCAAATTTACATTAGTCCTTGTGGTTTCCTACTTAGTAGTGGAAAGAAAAGGATGAATCAATGGGGCTTGGGTCAATGTTTGAAAAAATTATGTGATTGATGCATAAGAATCCTATCTGGTGTTAGTGGTACTACTAATGGAATAAATCAAAGAATGTAAAAATTTAAAACTTGCCTTTATTATAACATTATCGAAATGATCATTCATTGTTGGATCTATTGTAGTGGGAACAAATAAAGCTTAGATTGAGATTACCTCTACAACTAATAAAGCATTTGTGGTAGGACCATACATAAGACTAGTGTCAACCATTATATAAATAGTATTTGTAGAAATGGGTACCTTGGGACTATATTTCATAGTAGATTTGTTATGAACTTGTGTCCTACCCTTCTCTTTACATTATTAGTGTATTAGTCATTATGGATGCATATGCTTTGTAAGTCATCCATTTAGCATATTTTAATTATCCCATATGCATGGGAAGTATTAGTTACTAGAATAGAATTAGTATTTAAGTATTGAGGCCTAATTAAGGCATTGATGAATATTATTGTATTGAGCTTGCTCAAAGGAGGTTACCCCTCGAAGTGTCATGTGGTCAATATAACATTTTTGAATTATTTTAAGTTAATTTCTAAATTTTATTTTATTATTCCGTTATTTTATATAGTTCATAAATCTATGAAGAAGGTTCTTCACATATGGTATCAAAGAACTTTCCTTGGCCTACAACTATATTTTGGAGATTTTTTTTTCCTTTACAGTGGTGGCTTTCCAAGAGATACACCATTTAAGAAACTAGTTTTCATTATATCTATTTTTACATCTTCATTTGTACATTGGATAAGGGTAAAATATAAATCTACATAAATTTGAGAATTACTTGGGCATAAAGCCCTAAAAATCATTGTGAGGAGTACCACAAGAACCCTAAAGTAGCTAGCCCATTGAGAGGACCTACCAGCAAAAAGGGAAATGACTCCATCCTGATCGACTAGTTCCCACCCATGAGGTAAACCAAGAGATATCATTTAAGGGTAAATTCATGGATAGAAATTTTTGGAGAGTTGTAATTATTTAGGCAATATTGGTGGCCAAAGAGATTTCTTAAAACCTTTAGGTAGTCAAACAAACTTGGGGCCCATATCCAACATATCAGTTTCTACAGATTATTAGTAGAATTAACTATTGAGCACAGTGGTAATTGAAAACCTAATGATAGACTTTTGACAGACATAACTAATAAAAAATAATTTCATATTATCATTATAAGTGACTACAATTAAGCATAGTGGTAATTGCAAACTTGTCGACAAACTTTTAACAGGAGTAACCAAGAAAAACTAGTTTAAAAAAAAAGAGTAATTTTTTTGCCATATCTCTTCATATCTATCTCTATTGATCCTCAAAATTTACCAGGACACCTAAAATTTCATTCCACACCTTTTCTTCCTCAAGGTCCCATCTCACAATTCTAATTCCATTAGCCACTAATCTCATTTTTTTATTTTTTTGTGTTTTGCCATAACTTCTTCATTTTTTATCATCTTGATTTAAAAAAATTTCATAGTGTTCCTTTCCCTTTTATTCTCCTTTGTACCTATTGGACAAATTTTCAAATTTTTATATTTTAATTTTGAAATTTCCCTTGCCCTCATCAATCATACCTAGACAATGTAAAAAAAATAATAAATATACCTTTAACCATTTTGATTTAGTCCAAATTAAAAAAGTGCCTTACTGAGCATGTATTAAAACTTGTTTTTTTATCCCTTGTAAAAAAAACAAAAAAATAGACACACTAGTTATGGTAGTCACCTGTATAGATATAAAAATCATGGAGGAATAACTTGCAACATTGAAAGCCCAGGTCACTGAGTTAACCGATAGGATGCATGGACTGAATTGGTAGAATAGTCTTCTCCTCAACAAGTTAAATAAAGAGTCATCTTTAGAGAATAGTTGATCTTCTCACTACACATGACATGGGCCTAAGCTGGACTTTCTGCATTTCAATGGTAAAAATCCTACTAGATGGATATATCAAGTTAAACAATTATTTAACCTTAACAATACTTATTCTATTAATAAATTCCCAATTGATTCCTTTTACTTAGAACAAGAAGCACTTGAATGGTACCATTGGTATCTCAAGTTGAATGATGAACCTGATTGGAAAACCTTTGCATCCTTACTTATGGGCAAGTTTGGTCCTTTAGCATTCAAGGACTTTACAGGATCTCTCACCATGCAGAAGGTTCTTCACAAGATTCTTGAGTAATAGTAGGCTCTGTGATTATAACATTTATTGCTTGTGACTCTTCAAAACATAAAGGATGAAGTGGAGGGTTATGAGGATGATCATTAGTTTTACCTTGCATTAGATCCTCCTGAAGACTATTTATCCTATCTTCTTTTACTAGGTCATCCAATTTTTAGATCTCCTCTTCAATCTTAGTATACAAAGGACTTATTGTCACCCTTCCATAATTTGGTGGCCTTTCTTCCATTCTTGTGATATTGGGAACCTATAACGTGGCTAGAAGAGTCCTCATTTTTCTCTTATAAGTAACTATAATAGGAGGAGTAGTGATAGGCCTTAATGGAGAATTAAGAGCAATGCTTACCCAAAGTGCTTATATTGGCTAATCCATAGGTGATATCAAGGCAATTTTAATAGGTCTCATGGGTATCAAGTGTATTCCCACATCTATTGAGATGGATATAAGAGTGGCACTTGGTGGTTTTGGATACCTCTAAATATAGTATCCCTTCTTCATCAATCTATTTCAGTCAGTGTGTCTTTTTCTTCTATAGGATCTTCCTCATCCTTATCTATCTCTTTGGCATCCTCTAGAGTAATGGTAGGAACATATCATATCCTATGGGAAACTTTCATAAACACAATTACTAACTACATTTGTTTGTATAATTTTGAATGATCATGTGCATTGATAAATATTGGATTGTGTTTATATTATTGATGCAAATACTTAGTCCTTGTCCCATTTCCATAGTATTTAATAGCTTTAGAAATTACCTCTCTCAGACTCCAACATCTAAATTTAGTGTTGTTAAAATTGAAATGGTTTATTTGCTTGCTTGTCTAATAAAGATTTTCCCATTGCATGTATTTTTTCTTACCTATATTGAGATGAGTTTTATGGGTAAGCCTTACCTTTTTTGTTTTTAAATTTTGGTATTTACTATTATACTATTGATATTTTATCTCTTGTTTTTCCATATTTTTTGGGATGTATCAAGGTAATAAAAATGGAGCTTTGAATGTGTGTTCAATTATGATTATTATGTGCTCAAGATATAGCCAATAATCTCCCATCTTCCAAAATGATTTTTTAATTTTGTCTCACATCTTAAGCATAGGCTAACCATTTGTACCTTGCATACTTTAGGATAGAATATATATTTTATGCTTTGAATCTATTTTCTAAATCTATATATGTGAAATATACTATGGTCATCGCATATCTAATTTTTAGGATATTGAAGTGAAGGATCCCATAGTTCTTACTACAAGCGGGGTGACCATAGTAGTTATTACATCTAGTAAATATAAAATCATATAGAAATATCCATTTTACCTATTATCTGACATGCTCATTTGATGTTTGAGATTGAAACTAATGATATCTCCTAGAGCAAGGATCCTCTTAGTATCTATAATGATGTTTATAAAGGGGACCTAAATTTATATGACAAAAGTAAAGTTGGGGAAACCATAAACCTTTTCAATAGGGCAATGGAAACTTAAATCAATTAGTATAACATAAGTGTATTATTAAATTATGACATAAAATTATTTGACCAAATATAATGTTGATTGAAAGTAATGTTAATTTCACTCAACATGCCATAAAACATTTGAAAACAACCTTGCACATAATCTATAGAATGTGTTCAATCATCACTGAAATAGAAGTGGTACTCCATTAATATTTTACAATCATGCTCTGTGCTTTATGGTGCATGCATGAACTCTATATGCATGAAAATAGAAACATGTATTGAATTGTAGTGTTGTGACTGAACCTCTATTTATGGTTGTAATGTGTAATTCTATGAAAATTCAACTACTGAAACAATAATACAAAGCAGGAATTTGTCTTTACTTAACTTGAATTATTCATCTATCCATCGAGCTCTTTATGTGTGTCTTACATGATCATAAATAATTTCCTTCCTAAATTTGAGCATAAATTTAGAAACAAGTATTTATTATGTAACAAGCTCGCACCTTTTAGATTCTTTTTCATCTTTTAATTGATATGTCACACATTTATATTTATTAAAACCAACTAATTCTTTTAAAATTCTATGGGTACTCTCCTCATGGGTACATTTTTTTAGTTTTTGAAATCCACTAAAAATGCTGCAAGTTTCATCCAAACATGCTTTGTTATATAAACCATTATCCATCCTATCTTTCACAAAAAAATGGTTGGAATAAATTGCCTTGTTGATTTTGGTGGAGCTTCCATTCCACACTCCTAAAAAATGTTGTCAGTATGTAAAGTACAAAAAACATGACAAAAAACATCATAATGCATAAAAAATGCAACGTGTTGCCTACAACAAGTGGTACATGTGATAAATTTTCACATAGAAGGGTTTGGCCATTTAAAAATATCTTTGATTAATATAAAATTGTGGATATTTAAAAAAAATTAGGGTACAATTCTATTTGATTCATATCCAAATTTTTTTTTGGATGTGGTTCATGGTTATGATAACCAATTCTTATTTTCACTATATATTTTATATTAGGTGATACCAATGTGTTATTTTCCAAAAATTTTAAATTGGATCTTTTAGGGAATCATCTATAGCCTTTTCTTTTTGTGGGAGTCTAAAACAAATGACCATAATTCATAGTTATTGGTAACATCAATTATTTTACATCTCCCAATGGATTGCATTAGTGTTTTCTATTTATGTTTAATGCTATACTTTTTCATCTAATTAAGTGTTTGTTTCTTGTTTTACAACATACAATACAAGTTGTAATAGTGCATCAAACAATGTTACCATTTTTGGGGAATTTATTCACACCTACTTTATGGTATGTATTATGTACATTTTTAATAATTTCCTTGTTTTGAATAATAATAGTAGATGTTCTTACTCCTATAGTATTCATTATAGGTATCATATTAAGCACTATCACCAATGTAACAAATAATTGACATATTTGAGATTCATTTAATATTTCAATGTGTCAGTCCCACATTCTTTTAGCTTTTCCTCTCATAGGGTGGTTAGACATTTTGTTACGCATTGGTTTCAAAATATTTTCATTAGTTTCAATTAAATACATGGGTCTTATTTTAAAAATCCTAGGAGGTGTTCTTAGAAATAAAATTGGTTAATTTGGTGTTTCTATATTTTATATTCATTAGTAGTTTCTTAATTTAATGGTGTTCCCATATTAGTTTCTTCATTGAATGCTATTCCCATATTATTTTATTTATTTTTACTTTATTCAATTGGTGTTTCCATGCATTTTTATTAATTTTTAGAGGGTAAATCATAATGCATATTATCATTAGCACCAAAATTAAAAACCATAAAATTTGAATGTGGACTTGCATTATAATTTGGTATACTATTAGAATTGACAATTGGATTTTTAGAATTCGATATACTATCATAATTTAGTATACTATCATTTTTCATTTAATCATTAGTTGTGGAATTAAATTCATTGGGGATAATAGAGTTACTTGCACAAATTATTTGCATTTTCTACCTTTGTTTTTCTCTCATCACTCTTAATCCCTCTGTCATTTTTTTATTTAACTTCTTATAACTAGTGTGATTTATGGAACCCATGATTACACAAAGTTATGAACTTCAAAGGTTGGGGACAATGATCAAAGTATTAAAAAAGAGACCTATGTGTTGTGTAGTACCAAATCAAATTATTAAAAAACAAACTTGCATTATGTAATCAACCATGATTAGACAAAGTTATGTACTTTTGAGGGTGGGTAAAATGATCAAATCATTAAGAAATAGACCTACACTATGTATTACCAAGTGGGTACAATGATCAAATAATTAAAAATATACTTTTAATATGTAGTAAACCATGATTAGATAAAACTTTATCTACTTTTGAGGGTGGGGACAGTGATCAAATCATTAATAAAATACCTACATTGTGGATAACAAAACATAACATAGTATGTAGGGGATATAACTCTCAATGTGAAAAAAGATGTTGATTTGCATACACTTTTTAACTATTTTACTATGCACAAGATAACATACATGTTAAAAGTATATACATGATAAAACTATGTATACGTTAGAACTTTGTACATGTTATTTTATGAATACATTTATTACATAATTTATCCTAAACCTAAACCCTAAAAACTTAAAATATAAACATTGAATGTAATAGTTTCACAAGGCTCAATTTATCCCAAATCATATCCCTAATTTCCCTAGTTGACTAATTATCTCAATCTATGATGGCATTGGGGAGAATTGAGCCTAAAATCACATTATGTATCCACAAATAAGTTCAAAAATATCAAATTGGTCCCGATTACATTCAAGATTGGACCCTAAACCCTAAACCTTAATAATTAAGCCCTAAACCCTAAATTGTAAATCCTCAAGCCTAAACAAATTGATTTAACCCCAAGTAACATACGTTAGAGTAAGAAAGGTTCACATGGCCTAAATTGGCTCAAATCACATCACTGATTGCCCTAATTGATTAATTAGCTCAATTTGTGATAGTGCTAGGGATAATTAAGCCAAAATTCACATTTTGTAATCACAAATAGGTTCAATGAGCTTAAATTGGCCAAATTGCCTTTATGATTTGAACCCATACCCTAAACCCTAAACCCTAAAACCTTAACCTATTGATTTATCCCAAATAAACATCTTTTAGAGTAAGAATTAGGTTCACATGGCTAAATTTTGCATAAATCACATCTTTGATTGCCCCAATTGACTAATTGGCTCAATTTGTGATGACATTAAGGTTAATTGAGCCAAATTTCACATTTTTAAATCATAAATAAGTTTAAAAAGATAAAATTGGCCTCAATTGCCTTCATGATTAGAACCTAAACCCTATACACTAAGCCCTAATTCCTAAACCCTAAACCAATTAATTTATCCTTAATAAACACCTTTTAGAGTAATAATTAGGTTTAAAAGTCTCAATTTGGTCCAAATCACATCATTAATTACCCCAATTAACTCAATTTATGATGACATTGGGGCTAATTAAGCCCAAAATCACATATTGTACTCACAAATAGGTTCAATGAGATCAAATTATCCATAATTTCTTTCATGATAGGTTTATATGGTTCAATTTGGCCCAAATCATATCACTAATTTCCTGAATTGACTAATTGGCTGAAGTTGTGACGCCATTAGGGTAAATTACACAAAATCACATAATTTAGTCATAAATAGGTTCAACGAACTTAGATTGGCCTTAATTACATTCATTATTAGACCCTATACCATAAAATCTAAACCCTAAACCCTAATACCTAACCCCTAAATCATAAACCATAAATGCTAAACAAATCAATTTAGCCACAATTAACATCCTTTAGAGTAATATTTAGGTTTACATGCCTCAATCTATCCCTTATCACATCAATGATTACCCTAATTGACTAATTAGCTCAATCTGTGATGACATTGGGGCTAATTGAGCCCAAAATAACATTCTATAGTCATAAATAGTTTCAACAAGATCAAATTATCCCTAATTACCTTCATGATTGGTGATTTAACTTTATTTGGGAATATTGGTGTATTATTTTAAGGGTTTGGAATAGGAAATTAGTAAATAAATATGAAATAATTAAGCTAATAATTTGTATAATTTGACTATAATTTGAACCTTTCTAAAAATAGTAATAAGGGAGAAAAAATAAGACTTAGTTGAAAACTAACTAAGACGGCTGTTGTAGGGTCTAAAATTCACTGTGCAAGACTGGGACACTATCATAAATAAATATCTACCATTCATTTTATGATTGGATAGGAGCACTAAAATAAGACACCCAAGGGTTTGGCACTATAGTCCTCTTCTAGCACTATTGTCCAGGAGACCTAAGGTTTCTAGGTTTTATTCATTGTGTCTATGTGAGCCTACCTATGAAATTTCAACTATCGGATGTCCATAGATCTCCTTGTGAAGCTGATTTATATTAAAAACCTAGACTCCATTATGTTTTGAAAAACTTTGAGAAATAAGGGGGTTTAGCATGTGTAAGATGCATTGAACATGTATCTACACCCCTTGTGTGGGCACACTGCTTACATACCAATACTTCGAAGACGGATTAAGCCATATGTAGTTCTCCCACTTGATGTGCTTTGTGCAATAGTGTGTATGAAGATTGAAAATGCTAAATTAGATATGCTTGAGGTGGATAGGGATTGGTGTAAGGATTTGAATAAGCTTAGAGTAGTATTGGCTAGTTGTATGTAGAGAATAGGGAAATATGTTTGAGTAGTCTTGCTTGTATTCTTGTTTGCTTTGTGATATTTGCCAACCCCTTCTAAATGAAATTTGAATGGAATTTTATAGGGATCTATAGGTCATGGGTTGAATGTATTCATGTTAGGCTAACAAGAAGGAGGATAGGAACCAAAATTAACTGACCGTTGGAGGTAAAAATGCACTAGGACAAGAGTGCCAAAAATGGACACACTAGGGTCTGGTGCTATAGTCCAAGTTGTTTATTATTGTCCTAAGGGTGTAGAACATAGGGGGATGGATTTTCCATGGGAAAAGTAGTATATTTGAGCTAGATTCAGGTATGAAAGTCTACATATGATTGAGAATCAATGAAAAGATGCCTATGAGGGTCATGAGAGTAAGCAAGAGGGACCTATGGGTTGGGTGTCACAAGCCACACTCAAGTTACCAATTTTCACATTTTATATGACTACATTTGCCCCCCTTTTATTCTAGTTATGCAACAAAGTGAAATACTAGGATAAAGAAAAAATAAAAATTGTACTTGAACCTACTTGCAAGGGTGAAACTCATGAAGCTGTGTAATGTTGGGAGTGTAGAAAGAGAGCATAATGTGAAGTGTAAATCTATAAGATAAAACAAAGAGTTAATTATTTCTTACTAGATAAACTATATCTAAAATAAGAATATACAAAGTTGGGTAAGAGAGAGAGGAAGAGAAAGGAATGAATATACCTCATCAGATATGCAAACTAATAAAAAACCTATTATGATGCTAAGTAATGTTAGATGATGCTAAGTAATGTTGGGTATGTGTTGTACCAAGAGTAATATCATGAATGCACCTGAGTGCTCAATTACTCAAGAGTGGCTCAAGAATGCAAAGGCTATCCCTTTAGTTCTATCATCACCTACTAAGTGAAGCTATGTGATCATGCATGTGCTAATCAAATGTTTGGATTGTGTGTTCAATCCATTTGACTAGGTGGCTCAAGAATACAAAGGCTAGATAGTCCTTTGGCTCCATCATAACCCATGAAGTGAAGCTATGAACTGATGCTAATATGAAATGTGTGTCATATGCAATAGATCTTGAATCCCATGAATGCTTTATAATCTGACAATGTGGTATGGATAGATGAATGTGTACTAGAAAATAGGCCAATCTTGGCCAACTCAAAAAAGGTGGAGATTAGGCTTGTATGAAAGCCACTCCAAAACTAGATAGTAGGCTTATGTGGAAACCACTTGGAATATGTGGAGTTTAGGCTTGTATGAAAACTACTCAAAAATGATACCAACAACCTACAAATGGAATAAGATAGGCAACTACTGAGAATGTCAGGGTAATGTGCTAAATTTGAAAATAAAAGGAAGCCAAATGTGCCCTCACATTGCCCCTAATCATTAGTGTCTAAAACATGGATTCTGATTTGGAAGTTATACCAACTGCCCTATCTAAAACTAGAAGTGAGATCCATCATGCCACACATGATACCCCCTATATCTAGATTTTTTGAGAAAAACTATATTGAAACTACTATAACTGAATTGGTTTGAATATGCAAAACTATAGTTGAACCTACTTTTATACCTATTTTTGGAAAAACTAATTTTTTGCTGTTTGGATAAGAGCACCAAAAATAGACACCCTACTATTTGGCATTATAGTACAATCTTGGTGCTATTATCTTGGGCTAAATATAATGATTGTTATAAAATTTACACTATCTTCTTGGTCTATTCTACCTATTTTGAAGTCTGGTTGCTATTTTGGGTGTTTTGAATGCTGATTTTTTAATCGATAAGAGTTCTGATCTTTATGACAAAAATTTATTTGTTTCCCCCTCTTATGAGGGTAGGAATGAAGACCTTGTAATGACTTCCCCTAAAATAAATATCCTTATAAGTGTGTTATGATGTAGATATACATGATATATCAATCATAATAGACAAGATATCTCAAGATATAACAATGTTTGTAATGGAGATTGTTAGATCAATAGGGGTATGCCTAGATAGATATAACAATGTACTAACATGTGCAATGTACTTAATTGGAACCTAGAAGTCTGGTTAGTTATTAGTTGTCATAGAGGAATGGAGTATGATGTTCATCATGGCATCCAAGAAATAAATATAATGCATGATATGAATATGGAATTACAAATAATTGAAAAATAATCAAGCAACAAGCATGCAAGGCAAGAAGAAAGAAACATACAAGAGTGGCCAAGGGGCCAAAAAAACAAAGGACATGGGCACATGTCACTCAAAGTAGAAAGTAAGCATACAAGTCATGTTCAAATGCCACATATACATACAATTTAAAATAAGCAAGGTTGGAATGAAAGCCACAATCATATAGAAGAGAATAGGCAAAGGACATTGGAAAATGTCCTAAGGCACACACAAGAATAGAAGCAAAAAACATTGGAAAATGTCATAAGGCACATATAGGAGATAAAATAGGATTTGAAAAATGAAATTACATCTAGTTATTAAAAGTAAAAAAGGAAAGCATATAAATATTGGAAATACAATCACATCTAACTAAATCAAATAAAAAAGTGAAAGTATGCAAGACATGTAGTACAAGACTAGGTATATGCTAAGAAATACCTGAGTCCTATATAATAGTGAGTGTCGATAAAGTAATTTTTGTAAACTATTAAGTAATGTACTTCAATATGATAAACTAGAGTGTGTGTTGTAAGAGTGACATAACCTGAATGGTGTAGTCATGTAGAAGATTCCCCTAGTGGGTAGATATATCGATGTATGTCTCAAATGTAGAAGTAGGATGCCCCCTCAATGGGTATACTGAAGCAATCATGGATCTGGAAGTCACTACACACACTCAAAGAATATCAAGTGATGAATTTTAATGTAGATAAATCAACAAACAATAACATAGAACAATAAATGTAAGTCTAAGATTATAGTAAAAATGTAAAGCATGGATAATGCATACAATTGAAATATTTTTGTGTTTTTGAATGCTTCTGTATTTTAAAATAAGCTATGTAAAATCAATCACAAAGATACTATAGACAATAAATTGAAAACAATCTATGTAAAAGTAAGCTGGGAAGGAATTATACTAATTGATGAGTCTCATGAGAGACTCCCTGTCATGGTGTCTTATATCAAACAAAGGAATTGTGCATGATTTTGAATCATGAGGGAATGGTTACGAATATAAATCTGAATATTATGATTCATTGTAGGTATCATGGAAATCATAATAACCTATATTGTTCCACTCATCATTATCATCTTGATTTTAAACCAATGGAATGATAATGTTGACTTTTGTTGTATCTGGATCTTTTCCTTTGATAAATTGTGTCTGTGAATGATTTTCCTTAGGATGTTTAATAAATCCCAAACCTTAGTGACAAAAATTATCAACTACTAGAATAGGAGTAGTGATTCCTTGAGCATGCTTGCCTAACCCTTGACCTTGATAATCAAACTGTTGTAGATATTTTTGACCAAAACCATACTTCTATGAAAGTGGAGCCTCATTTTGGAGAGGTATATTTTCATATTTTTTGTGCTTTACTTGTGGGTTTATTTCTCTAATTTTGCTTTTTGATTATTTTGTCCTGAGTTATGCTTTGGTAGCCACTTTTGTACCATTTTTGAATTTGACCCTTGGTGAATGTGTTCTTGTATCACTATGTATTACTTGACTAATTTACCATGTATAGGGTCCTCATTAGTAATTATCTATTGTATATGTTTATTCAATGCCAAACATGAATCTATGGGATGCCCATATATTCTATGATATGCACAGTAATATCTAGATCTTTTCATTGGATGTAGAAGAGGTAGTTTGATCAACTTAGATTTAATCATTTCCTTTAGTACCTCACTTGAAATCTTATTTGATCTTTGAATTATTTTTGAATCACTAGTTGTAGAGTTAATTTGTTGTGATTTCTTGTTTTGATATGTAACATTACTTGTAACCAATTGACTAGGTGAAGGTGCATATACATGATTGACACTAGGATGCCTTTGAGGTTTTTGTATTATAATCTACTTTTCCAATGTTGTAATTTTGTCATGTAATAGATGATTATATGTTTGTAAATCTGAAATCAAATTTCTCATATTGGTGATTTGATCCCTTAGAGTCTTACAAATGTAAACCCTAGTTGCTTTTTATTGAACATGTAAGCACATATATTGAGGAGGTTTTGAAGAAACTATAGGCTGAATGTATGCATTAGGAACAATAGTATGGGCTGCCTCACCTTTTGGAGGGGTGATAGCATGACCTTGGTTAGAGGGAAAGTAGCTATCACCCTCTTGGGGGATAGGAGGAGAAGGAAATTCTTTCCTATGCATACGATATGATATTAAAAATTGATAGGTGTTTGTTAGCATATGCAATGGATTTTATAAGCATGTAAGAATTTTATTATTGATTTAATTACACATAATAGAGAGATAACATGATAAAGAATTAATTGTAGTTATAAGTTGTATAACAATATGATTTTAAATAATATTCCACATGAGAGATAACAAACAAGGGATAGAGAGCATGAAATTTTGCACTAACGCATAATTTTTTTTGACTTGTAACATAACATTTCTAACATGTTTATCAAAATAGAGTTAGAAATTATTTCGCATGAGAGAGAGAATATGCAAAATAAATATTAAAATCTTGTACATTTTTAGCAATAAATTTTGTAATATCATCCCTTATTATGAAAAGAAAGCATGAAAGGGAAATAATGAAGCCTTGTAATAACATATGGTAAACTTCGTCATTCATGCACATAATAAGACTAAGTATGGTCTCATTATTTACAAGAAATGGAAGAAATATGTGTAAATAAGTGAGATCCATTTTTTCTATTACATGAATTCTAATTTTAGATGTAAGGTGATACCTCAAGCACACAAAGGCACCTAGTATATGCAACTAGGGTTTTAAAAAATGATATTTTTAAAATTACTAAAGAATTTCAA